>OW240914.1:340403663-340711592 GCA_933207985.1 Pelobates cultripes | reverse complement strand
AAATATAACTTGTTTTCTGTTTTCTCTAGAATAGTTCCAGTTCCAGTTCTGATATCCAATAGGTAGACAGCTAATGATCACAGTCATATAAACCAATACTTATAGAATCTGCAGTGTATTTACAAATATGCTGTGTCTGCAATTGATTTCACAGTAATGAAATTCAGATTATTTAACACATATTAAGGCCTCATTTATCATTTTCTCACTTCCTATCCAGAGTGCTTTATTTATACAGAATGCTGCGTAAATAATTATACAGCATGCAGTCAGAACAAATGAACCATTTCACAACCAATGAATTAAAAAATATAACAATTATACAGTTAGACCACATTAATCCCTTTTACAAATTATTATTATTATTATTTATAAAACGCCAACAAATTCTGCAGCGCTGCACTAATAAGTAATTAAGAATAGCATAGATATTTCTTGAAAATGGCATGGTTAGCTAGTACATTAACCTATGGCGAAAAGTGCTCAAACTTAGATTTTTGCTACAAGATGTAAATAGGGCTTCGTGTCTTTTTTATTTTTTCCTTATTTGTTTAATTTTATTTTTATTGGATAACCCCTGGCTTCATTATTTAGTTTACTGACAGATACATAAATATTTAATTGCCTTAATTGGCATTTTTTATATTGTGAATGCAAGATACAATTGACACATTATGCGTGGTAGTGTCAATAATAAAATCGAACAGAGTACAACGACAATGTTGATAGTGCATATTAAATAGTTTACATTCTCAATTTCAAGTCTCTGTCTTTGTTTTGTTTTTAAAAGGAAGCAAGCGTTCATCAGTTTGACCGGTGTTTCGGGAAGTCGAGTGTCCGATTTTAGTTCCAGACATTCAATGATCAAGTCCCGCTGCCTCCTTTCATGCAAACAAGATGGCCGCCGTTTTCTCTGCCACGTGGCGTTTGGCTATACGAACGGCGGCCACACATAGTGAGCACTTAATTGAACATATCCTTTATCAATGATGAGCCAGAGGGGTGGTCGGTAGTTCGGTAGTTTTAAAACTACCAAACAAATAAACAAAATGTGAAAAAATATACAAAATTTTAGTCGAACACACTTAGAGAAAGCTGGTTTTCTCACAGAGCCTTTCAAGATCCTCCACCATGTCACAGCCCCTCCAGTCCCCTTATCCTCTCACAGCCCCCCTACCATGTCACAGCACCCGCACATCTTGTCACAGCCCCCACGGAGCTCCCTCTTACCTGCCACAGCCCTCCTACCCTGTCATAGCCCCCCCTACCCTGTCACAGCCCCCCATACTCTGTCACAGTCCCCAACCCTATCACCCCCAACCTGTCAAAGCCCAACCAACCTATCACAGCCCACCCTATCACAGCCCCCTGACCCTGTCATCAAATAGCCACCTACACACCCTGTCACCCCTCCACACACACCCTGTCACCCCTCCACACACACATGCACACATACACACACACACACACACCCTGTCACCCCTACACGCACACGCACACACCCTGTCACAGCCCCCCCACACACACACCCTGTCACAGCCCCTCTTTACACCCTTTCACCCCCACCCACACCCTATCATCCCCATGCACACACTGTCACCCCCGCATGCACACACTGTCACCCCCACCCACACATATTGTCACCACATACACTATCACCATTCACAAACTCTTTCAGCCCCCACACACTCTCACCCCATTCCCCCAGCCACACTCACATTAAACCCTCCTAACCCTGTCAATGTCACCCCTCCAACCATATCAAACTCCCTTGCTTTACCACACTTACCCTCTCACCCCTGGCGTGCCTATCACATTCGCAGGGGTTGCAGCTGCAACCGGGCCCCTTACTGCAGGGGGACCGGCAGCAGTCACGACCCTTGTGACCATGGGCCGCCTGGATACTTTATGGGCCAGTGCAAAGCCGCACCAGCCCGGGTCCGTGATTCCCGGAGGGCTGGCAGGAAGGGAGAGCTGCACTGTGCTGCTCCCCTCTTGCCTGTGTGTAGCGTGGCTGAGCGGTCTGACGGGAAATGCTCACTGTTAGAGCACTTCCTGTCAGACCAGGAACCGCAGCCAAGCAGGTACAGGACAGGAGGGAGGAGAGAGAGAGGGTCGGTATACAGGGAGGGTATGGGGGAGAAATGGAGGGAATGAGACACGGGGAGGGGGAAGAAAGGTAGGAATGAGACATAGGGAGAGAAGGCGGGAGAGATGAAGGGTATGGGACACAGGGAGTAGGGGGGAGAGAGATGAAGGGTATGGGACAGGGAGGGGAGGGGAGGAGAAATGGGGGGTATGGGACCAAGGGAGAAGAGAGAGGATAGATGGGGGATATGGAACACAGGGAGGGGAGGGGGGAGAGAGGGCAAAATGGGACATATGGAGGGGAGGGGGGAGAGTGAGGATATGGGACACAGGGAGTGGAGAAAGAGAAATGGGACACATGGAGGGACTGGGAGTAAGGAGAGTATGAGACACATGGAGGGGCTAAGGGGAGAGGGAATGAGACACATGGAGGGGCTAGAGCAGGGGGGGAGCCTATGGGGCTGAGGGGGGAGAGGCAATGGGACACATGGAGGGGCTGTGGGGCAGAGGGAATGAGACACTGAGACACTATAGCCACCAGAAGAACTATAACTTATTTTATTTGTTCTGGTGAGAATAGTTGGTCCCTTCAAGCTTTTGCAGTAAACACTGTTTTTTCAGAGAAAAGGCAGTGTTTACATTACAGCATATGGATACCTCCAGTAGCCACTCCTCAGATGGCTACTAGAGGTGATTCCTGAGGCAGTGCTGCACAGTGTGACTGACATTCAGTGTCTCCACCCTCTGCATGGAGACACTGAACTTTCCTCATAGAGATGCATTAATTCATTGTATCTCTATGAGGAGGTGCTGATTGGCCAGGGTTGTGTTTGACTGCTGCTGGTTCTGCCCCTGATCTCCCTCCTTGACATTCTCAGCCAATGCAATGCTTTCCATTCCAGCAGACTGGAATAAAGGTAAGATTTTACTATATTTAGGAGGAGAAGGGAGGGGGGACAGGGGGGCTAGATGGTGTTTTTAACACTAAAGGTCTGGAATACATGTTTTTGTTCCTGACCCTATAGTGCTCCTTTAAACTACTTTTGTAACCTATGTTTGAAGACTTAATAAATCCCATTTTAGCTTTTGAATTCTAGCCGTTCTTTCTGTACATGTAATGTACATCTAACATGTTTATATATTTGTAAATCTTAGGCACAGTGCTGTGATCTACATAAAACAACAGTTGTCAATATATTTTCCAGCTTGGCTACTGCAAAGAGGTTTTGTAAAAGAGGGCATTTTTGTTATTCTATTTGTTGCAAGATGACCAAAATGACCCGTTTACCTGTTTTATTTTGCACTCTGTTTTAAATGTTACATTTAAATACAATCTTATTGAAATTCTGTAGGAAGAAGCTAATTTTATTCTATGAAGAGTCACATGGCAACAGAAAGCTGGATTAAAATGTGAAATGTGATGTGTTATACAAAATGTTAGGTTGACATGTTTATGTGGTTATTATACGCAAGCAGATGGATGTTGTGAGGCTATACCAGGCAGCTACTGCAATCTAACAAAAATCACCATATCTACACAGAAGTTTATTAGGCGCTAATGTTTTATGAAAATATGTATTTTTTTTTGTTGGGTTTTTATGGAATTTTTTGGGAATATTGGAATTTTTCCTAGAAAATGTAATATAAATGCTTACATAAATAAAAAATATAAATATACAGTTTCAAAGTCTAATAGTACATTCACAGGTTCACACAAATTGCAAACAAAATTTGAAGAGGATTTATGGGTGTAATGTAAGTAATGTATTTATGGGTGTAATGTTAATGTGCCAGAAAGAAAACAATTATGCTGTATGAAATTATACTGCACCACATAATCTAGCACTCTTTGGTGCCTGAGCCTAGCCCACCTGATTTTTTTTTGAGTTTCAAAAAGTAGTTTCTTGATTCACTTAAGCAATACACCACAATTTAATAAATAGATATGTGGTGCAAACCACATGCATCAATAAAAATAAATAAATAAAGCAGTTTCTTCCTATAAGAAAAGTTGGTCTCACATGTAGATATTCCCCTATCTACCCAAGCAGACAGTTCCATCTCACCTTCCAGTCATACCTATTCACCCTGTCACATTCACTAACTTGGCAACATAACATTTCACCTACCCCCACCCACCTTACATGTATTGCCATCCAATCACCCATCTAGCCATAATTACCGTGCAATCATATCCCAAACTAGTCACATTCATCCATACAATCACATACAACAAGCTTCAAATATATGATGGGCTGAGGCACATTAAGTAAACTGGCCTTGGGCCAGCAAAGAGGGTAAATCAGATCCTGTCTGTGGTGTCTCTCTTTGGAGGCCTTGAAATTTCAATGGCCTAGTCGCTCTCTCCAGCTTACTTGACATTGGCATCTCTCCAGCTTAATTGGCATGATAATGCATGGCCCATGTTGCCAGGATCTGTACACAATCCAGGAAGCTGAAAACATCCCAGTTCTTGCATGGCCAGCATACTCACCGGACATGTCACCCATTGAGCATGTTTGGAATGATCTTGATCGGCATATACGTCAGCGTGTTCCATGTCCTGCCAATATCTAGAAACTTCGCACAGCCATTGAAGAGGAGTGGACCAACATTCCACAGACCACTATCAACAACCTGATCAACTCTATGCGAAGGAGATGTGTTGCACAGGGTGATGCAAATGGTGGTCACACCAGATATTGACTGGTTTTCAGACCCCCGGACCCTCCAAACTGCACATTTTAGAGTGGCCTTTTATTGTGGCCAGCCGAAGGCACACCTGTGCAATAATCATGCTGTCTAAATAGCATCTTGATATGCCACACCTGTGAGGTGGATGGATTATCTCGGCAAAGGAGAAGTGCTCACTAACACAGATTTAGACAGATTTGTGAACAATATTTGAGAGAAATTGGGCTTTTGTGTATATAGATCTTTGAGTTCAGCTCATGAAAAGTGGGGGCAAAAACAAAAGTGTTGCGTTTATAATTTTGTCCAGTGTATTTACAGCTCTGACTTTTTTCCTGTATTGTTTATTTCTCTCTTGACCAGTGAATAAAATCAACATTTATTGACTGTGCCCTACCATCAATCATCTGTTTATTAATTTTTTTGGCGGAATTTCAATCATAAAACCAAACATGCTTGATTATTGCGTGTTTTGGTTGATTAGTGACATTAACATTTCAGCTTGGAGATTATGAATTTGACTGATCACTCGATTAGGATTTTTCAGCTAAATTTACATTTTGTGCAAGGTGAGTGTTTCCATAAATAAATTTTATAGACGAACATAGACTATGTTTTCAGTTTGGCTAGTTAAAATATATAAAATGTAAAAAAAATCACTTTGAATTCCTGACCACACACACTTTGGTGAAGAATCTGTACAATGATCAGCCACAACATTAATACCACCTGCTTAATATGATGTAGGTTCCACTCAAGCTGCCAAAACAGCTCTAATTAATTGAGGCATGGCCTCCACAAGACCTCTGAAGGGGTCCTGTGGTATCTGGCACCAAGACATTAGTCCTTTAGTCCTGCGAGTTGCGAGGTGGGACTTCCATGGATCGGATTTGTTGTTCCAACACATCTCTCAGATGCTCAATCGCATTGAGATCTGGGGAATTTGGAGGCCAACACAACACCTTGAATTCTTTTGCTTGTTCCTAAAACCATTCCTGAACAATTTTTACCATGTGGCAGGGTGCATTATACTGCTGAAAGAGGCCACTGATATCAGGGAACACCATTGCCATGAAGGGGTGCAGATGGTCTGTAACAGTCTCTAGAGAGTTGGTACATGTCAAAGTAAGAGCCACATGAATGCTAGGGCCGAAGGTTTCCTTTCAGATTATTGCCCAGAGCATTACATTGCCTCCATCTGCCTGTCTTCTTCCCATAGTGCATCCTGCTGCCATCTCTTACCCAGGTAAATGACTCACACGCCTGGCCATCCACCTGATCTAAAAGAAAACATAATTCATCAAACCAAGCAACATTCTTCCATTGCTCCATGGTCCAGTTCTGATGCTCATGTCCCCATAGAAGGTGTTTTGACAGTGGACAGTTGTCATCATGGGCACTCTGACCGGTCTGTGGCTACTAAGCCCCATACACAGCAAACTATGATGCAATGTGTGTTCTGACACTTTTCTATCATGGCCCACATTATGTTTTTCAGAAATTTAAGCTACAGTAGCTTTTCTGTGTATTCACACCAGATGGGTCTTGGGCGCACATGGCCCTTATGACGGCTCACTGGTTGTGCTTTCTTGCAACTCTTTTGGTAGATGGTTAATCGATTAAGATTTGGGGAATTTGGAAGCAAAGTCAACACTTTAAACTCTTTGTCGTGTTCCTCAAACCATTGCTGAAAATTCCTTTGTTCTCTACGCCGGTTCACTAGTAGTCCTTCCTGGCACCAATTTTGGTAGTTACTATCCACTGCATACTTGTAAGTCCCCACAAGACTTGCCGTTTTGGTGATGCTCTGATCCAGTCATCCAGCCATCACTATGTGGTCTTTGTCAAAGTCACTTAGATCTTTACACTCGTCCATTTTTCCAGCTTCCAACGCATGAAATTCAAGAACTGTTCACTTGCTGCCTGATATACCCCACCTCTTGACAGGTGCCATTGTAATGATATCAATATTATTCACTTGACCAGTCAGTGGTTTTAATGTTGTGGCTGAGCAGTGTATCTATGCTGTATGCTTTTATTTATTAAACTTGGTAACCACCATGCATTTCATAACTTCTTCTCAATGTTACCAGAGGTCACTTCAGAAATATCATCAGGAATTGACTCCTTTTGTTTTTTAATTATCTTTGTTGTTTGTATTAAAGATTGTAGTTAAGGAGAACAGATGGACTTTTACATGATGCCTTGCTTGACACTAATATGATTAGGTTCAGTGTTGTCTTATGGCCACAACCAGATCATATCAAAGTAAGTTAATACCACGTTTCCTACATGAATATATATTTTAATGAAGAAAAAAATATAATCTTGAAAGAAGTACATTTGCTGTAATTGGCTTAGATCCTATAAGACAAAGAATATTTTGTACATGCTGTGCTTCTGCTACTGTGATCATCAGTCTTTCCATCATCTTCATTAAAGTATTTATATTTTTAAGTATAAATCCACCTATTTTTTGCATTTAGTGATATTATCCGATATCATATTTCCTTCTATGGAGATCTAGCTAAGATCAAAGCAGCACTTTTTGATGGAAACATATGAAATATAAATTTATTGGAGTAATGTTTCAAATTGTCTTCGGGATGCTGCAAAAAATAGTTTTGTATTATGTTAATGATATTTTTCCTTTAAATAAAATGTCAAACTTTAATGTCATATAATGTCATACTGTAAAGTGAGCTAAGCATAAAGTGCATTTCTTATGAGTTTTCTTAAACTGGGCCAATCAGCAGGAACATTTGATAACTTTCTATGGAGTTTATTGAACTTTTAGAATTTAGCACCCAAAAATTTCTTTTCATACACTCTACATTGCCCTCATTGGAGCACATTGCTATCCTCGTGCGTGGATTGTCAAGCTCCAAAAGGAATGTTTAGGTAGGGACATGGCAGTAGGCATGGTTTAGAGAAGGAGAAAGAATAAAAGATAAGGGCTGCGCCAATGAGAACAAAATACAAAATAAAATAGCAAATAGTCCAAATAAATGAGTGTAATAAAACAAGAAAGTCTTATCTAGAATATGCTCTTTGAGGTCATGGAATCTATCCGTGCTTGATCCGGAACAATTGTCCTTTTTATGTTCAGCCGTGAGGGTCCGCTCGTATATAGAAGATAAAAGAGTGGAGAGCCAATAGTGTGAAATGCTTAAAACAATAAAAATGAGTAAAAAGGGAAAAATAAAACTCACATTTGAGAGAGCTAAACTTGCTCTAGTATGGAAGGCGTACAGCGGTTTGATCCCCGCTTATGGGATATAGGGTGGACTTCCTCCGTCAGTGGTGTATCCAACACTCGGGTAGAAAGAAACAGCCAATAGTGTACACTGAGTAAAATATTGGTAATAAAATTAAATAAAATAGAATGGGTACTCACAAGACAGGAGCAGAACAACTGCCCCCTTGACGTAGCGCTGGTGGTATAATTCCCACCTAGGATTTCTTGGAGTCCGGGATGTTGAAAGGATGCCAGGTAGTAAATGAATTAGAGTGTATAAAAGGATAAGTGGCACAGATAAAAAGTAACCAAATATACTTTAATATATATAAAATACACAATTAAAAGTCCATAAACGCGTTTCGCCAACAATGGCGTTATCAATATGGGGTAAGAACCTGAAACCTGGCATGACATTGTTTATATAACAACTGTAATTCTATAAAATTGGCGCCAAAAGTGAGCAGCCAATCAACAGAGAGTTAAAACATAAAATTGATAAAACAATATAAAAATAGAGAAATCAATACTTTTTTGCAATAATATATTCATTATGAATGTTATGGCAATAATAAATATAAAAAACGAAGAGTGTAGCTAAGTATTTATAACTTAATGTGCGCGGTCATGTGACCGGCACCATGCCGCTAAGGAGTATGGGAGTGGTAGTGTAGACGTTAAAATGTTATATATCTGCTCGAATATGTTGGAATGACCACAAGGTGTTTGAAAACACGTTTAAGTGAGCACTGCAGAAACATAAAAAATGGATTCCAGAATCATTCAGTATCCAAACATTTTATTCAACACAACAGAGACTCAAGTATGTTGAAATGTATAGGCATAAAAAATGTATGATTCCTTGGAGGGGTGGAAATATTAAAAATGTTTTAGATAAAATAGAAATGGACTGGGTGTTCAAACTCCAAACTCTTACACCCCATGGTCTCAATGTAGACTTTGATCTGTTTAATTTTTTATAATATTTTTAATTTTTACATATTTTTTCTGTGTCTGTTGTTTTAAAATATATGCAGCCAGTACACCTTCCCATATTTATTTTACACTTTACATCTTTGTTATGTTTTATGTTTTATTGTTGTTTTTTTACTGTTGTTCTTTTATTAATGCCCCTTTTTTTATTTATTATTTATTATTTTTTATTTTCCTTCTTCTTCTTTTTTTTTTTTTATAGTGCCTGGTCAGCCGCACTCTTTAGCGTGCCGACAGGCTTCTCCTGTTGCCTAGACGACGGCTGCAGCCTTGTGCTCGCCGTCGTCTATGTTTACTTCTTCTCCCTGACGACGGCCGCATTCCTGTGCGTGCCGCCGTCACCCCACCCCTCCCACTGACGTCAGCCGCAATCAGTGTGCGAGCTGACGTCTCCCTCCCACTCTCTTCATAGACGCCGGCGGCTGCGCAGTGCGCGCCGGCGTCTACACTACCACTCCCATACTCCTTAGCGGCATGGTGCCGGTCACATGACTGCGCACATTAAGTTATAAATACTTAGCTACACTCTTCGTTTTTTATATTTATTATTGCCATAACATTCATAATGAATATATTATTGCAAAAAAGTATTGATTTCTCTATTTTTATATTGTTTTATCAATTTTATGTTTTAACTCTCTGTTGATTGGCTGCTCACTTTTGGCGCCAATTTTATAGAATTACAGTTGTTATATAAACAATGTCATTGTGAATGGAGTAAGGAGCACAACCATAAATCTTTATATATATATATGAAACAATCTTTATTAAATGGGTATATACTATAGGACTGTCTCTTTAAATATTATCCACAGAGGTACAAAGTCATGCTATTCAAAAGCATTTACCAGAAAAGCAATGATATAGGCAAATATAAATGCTCAATGCGTAATAAATGAATGAAAGGAATATCATGCAAACAGTCCACTATAATACTAGTATAATGAAAACCCAGACATATAAAAAAAAAAAATGCAGCAAACCATACCAAATTCAGTGAGAAGTAGGGACAGAGTCAATCAAAAAATCCCCAACGTTTCGGCTGAAAAGCCTTTGTCAAGGGAGCATTGACATAGGCTTTTCAGCCGAAACGTTGGGGGTTTTTTGATTGACTCTGTCCCTACTTCTCACTGAATTTGGTATGGTTTGCTGCATTTTTTTTTTTTTTATATGTCTGGGTTTTCATTATACTAGTATTATAGTGGACTGAATAGCATGACTTTGTACCTCTGTGGATAATATTTAAAGAGACAGTCCTATAGTATATACCCATTTAATAAAGATTGTTTCATATATATATATATATATAAAGATTTATGGTTGTGCTCCTTACTCTATTCACACTGTTATGTATTTTGGGTTCTTTAGGGGATAGAGCCCTATGTGGGTGAGCACCCAGTATTCATTATATTAGCCTTTTCCTGGGGCTATTTTGTTGTTTAGTCGAGTGTGCCCGCCTTGTTTCATTTGCAATATAAACAATGTCATGCCAGGTTTCAGGTTCTTACCCCATATTGATAACGCCATTGTTGGCGAAACGCGTTTATGGACTTTTAATTGTGTATTTTATATATATTAAAGTATATTTGGTTACTTTTTATCTGTGCCACTTATCCTTTTATACACTCTAATTCATTTACTACCTGGCATCCTTTCAACATCCCGGACTCCAAGAAATCCTAGGTGGGGATTATACCACCAGCGCTACGTCAAGGAGCAGTTGTTCTGCTCCTGTCTTGTGAGTACCCATTCTATTTTATTTAATTTTAATACCAATATTTTACTCAGTGTACACTATTGGCTGTTTCTTTCTACCCGAGTGTTGGATACACCACTGACGGAGGAAGTCCACCCTATATCCCATAAGCAAGGATCAAACCGCTGTACGCCTTCTATACTAGAGCAAGTTTAGCTCTTTCAAATGTGAGTTTTATTTTTCCCTTTTTACTCATTTTTATTGTTTTAAGCATTTTACACTACTGGCTCTCCACTCTTTTATCTTCTATATACGAGCGGACCCTAACGGATGAACATAAAAAGGACAATTGTTCCGGATCAAGCGCGGATAGATTCCATGACCTCAAAGAGCATATTCTAGATAAGACTTTTTATTATTTTTATTACACTCATTTATTTGGACTATTTGCTATTTTATTTTGTATTTTGTTCTCATTGGCACAGCCCTTATCTTTTATTCTTTCTCTCTCTCTGCGTTATTTTTAAGGGTTCCTGAGGGATTCCCTTATAGGGTTGCTGCCCTCATATTAGCTAGCGCTTAATCTCTGTTTTGTTTTTACCATGGTTTAGAGATGAAATGTGGATGTACAGAATTCGGAGCACAGTTTTAATTAGAAATAAAATGTACAATCACATTATAATTTTAGATGAGTATTCAAGCAGAATTTTGGAAGCAAAATTCTGATTCAGAAACAAATCAGAAGGACAAAAAAAGGCACTACAGTAGGCCAAGCAGTGTACAGCAAAAGATATACATATTATCATATTATGTATATATTTTTCAATACACTGATAGGAGTATTTTCATGCTATCTGATTCACAGATCAAATTAGATAGGCGGACGAGTAAACCAAATCTATATTTATATTTTATATACTTATTAAATATATAATATATAAATGTCAATAATTTTTTACTGCTCAACCTTTTTCCCCTCTATTCGTCACTTCTTTTTTGATCTGTGAATTAAAGCAACATTTAGTGGCTGTAAACAAAGGAAATACTGTGAAGGGAGCAGGAAGCAGCCTGTGCTCAGAGTGCACTGCTCTCCTGCTCCTCCCACAAGGAGCAAAAACACTTCCTGCAGGCTGGAGGCTGCTTCTCCTCTTTCCATTCTCCTCCATTTACATCACTTAGGGGAGGCCCATCTGGACGTAACGGAAACTGATTATTTTGTAAATAATTGTAAATTGGTGTGTGTGTATGTTAAATTGATGTGTTTGTGTGTCTGTGTAAATAAAGTGCGACTTTATGTAAAGTTGTATGTTTGTGTGACAGTGTGTGTGTTAATGAGTGTCTAAGTGACACTGTTTATGTCAGTGAGTGTGGGTGTGTGTTAGTGAGAGTGTGTAAGTGACAGTGTGTATGTCAGTGAGAGTGTATTAGTGAGAGTATGTAAGTGACACTGTGTATGTTAGTGTGCTGTGAGTGTGTTAGTGTGTAAGTGACACTATATGTGTATGTCAGTGAGAGAGAGTGTGTGTGTGTGTGCCAGTGTAAAGAAATCCTCAAATATTACATTGTTTATAATATATATTAACATAATTCTATATTAAACTGAAAATGTATTTAATTAAATACTTAAAATTCACTGTAAAAAATTAAATCCCACAAAATGCATTGATGTATGTATTAAGTATGTGTGTCTGGATATATGTATTAGGCACTATGAGTGTATGAATGTATGTATTAGGCAGTGTGTTTGTATGGATGCATGCATTAGGCAGTATGAGTGTATGAATGTATGTATTAGGCAGTGTGTGTGTGTGGATTTATGGATCTATGTATCTATGTATGGGCTGTGTGCGTATGGTTGATTGTATGTTATAAGCAGCATGTATGTATAGATGGATGAATGAATGAATGGATGAATGTATTAGGCAGTGTGTGTGTATGGATTTATGTATTAGGCAGTATGTATATGGATTTTGACTCACAAATACCTTTTGGGCTGGATATAAATATGATCACATCCATCCAACCCATCTATAGGCCCATATTTTTCTGATCATCATAATCTCCGATCTTTCTCTATCAGTTACTTATCCCCTTTTTCCTCCAAAGGCTCTTCTGCCTATTACGCCATCAGTAAGGGACACTGTCAGTGAGGGTGTATAAGTGACAGTGTGTATGTCAGTGAGATTGTATTAGTGAGAGTGTGTAAGTGACACTGTGTATGTTAGTGTGCTGTGAGTGTGTTAGTGTGTAAGTGACACTATATGTGTATGTCAGTGAGAGAGTGTGTGTGTGTGTGTGTGCCAGTGTAAAGAAATCCTCAAATATTACATTGTTTATAATATATATTAACATAATTCTATATTAAACTGAAAATGTATTTAATTAAATACTTAAAATTACTGTAAAAAATTAAATCCCACAAAATGCATTGATGTATGTATTAAGTATGTGTGTCTGGATATATGCATTAGGCAGTATGAGTGTATGAATGTATGTATTAGGCAGTGTGTGTGTGTGGATTTATGGATCTATGTATCTATGTATGGGCTGTGTGCGTATGGTTGATTGTATGTTATAAGCAGCATGTATGTATAGATGGATGAATGAATGAATGGATGAATGTATTATGCAGTGTGTGTGTATGGGTTTATGTATTAGGCAGTATGTATATGGATTTTGACTCACAAATACCTTTTGGGCTGGATATAAATATGATCACATCCATCCAACCCATCTATAGGCCCATATTTTTCTGATCATCATAATCTCCGATCTTTCTCTATCAGTTACTTATCCCCTTTTTCCTCCAAAGGCTCTTCTGCCTATTACGCCATCAGTCACTTATCCCATTTATCCGCTAAACGTTCCTCTCTTTTCAATCCTCTTCCTCTTTTCCTTCATCTCTTTTTCCTCTTCAAGCCCCATACCCATTAGTTCCATCCTCTTTTAGCTCCTCACATAAATAAGTCCTTCATTATAGCTTTTCCCACCAGTGCTAAATCTGTGTGCTCTGTGTTTTATGTATATCCTTTTTATTGCTATACTGTTCTCATCCTTTTATTGGAATGTGAAAAAAATCATACACATGCTACATCAATTATTCTGCTCGTACTAGCTTTCATACTGCAATGCATTAGATAACATCCCATTTTATACAATCATACAATGTGCCATTTATCCTGTTAACGTTTAACAAAATGATCATTCAATAGAATTATTAACAGCATGAACAGTATAAAACCATTAACATCTTTACACTGCTGGAAATGTTACTGTATAATGTTTACCTTTATAATATTTATTATAACTGTGATGTTTGGCTATTTATAACCATACGCCTTTACAAAGTATACAGATTGCGTATAAAGATTTGCTATTTTTAGAATTTCACAGATTATTTTTGATGTGTTATCACCATGTTGCCTCCTAAAAGATATAAAATAAAATGTAAAGTGTATTACAAAAAAAAATGGGCAAGCAAAAAGATCTGAGTACATTTAACAAAGGCCAAATAGTGACGGCTAGACAACAAGTCTTGTGGGGTGTTTCAGATATGCAGTGGTTAGTGCCTACCAAAAGTTGTGCAAGTAAGGACTCCTGTTTACTTCAGTCAGGGTCATGGGCGCCCACGGCTTATTGATGCACATAGGGAGCGAAGGAATGTTCAAGAGTGGTTTAAGGAACATGAAAAGAGCTCAAGGTGTTGCCTTTGCCTCCAAATTCCTCAGATCTCAATCCGATTAAGCATCTGTGGGATGTGCTGAAACAACAAATCCGATCCATGGATGTCCCACCTCACAACTTGCAGGACCTGCTGCTTATGTCTTGGTGGCCAATACCACAGGACACTCTCAGAGGTTTTGTTGAATCCATGTTTTGACACATCATAACTATTTTGGCAGCATGAGAGGGACCTACACAATATTAGGCAGGTGGTTTTAGTGTTTTGGCTGATCAGTGTATATCTAAGATCAGTGGCATACACACAACCCATGGGGCCCGGTGCGAAAATGATCCATAGGGCCCCCCCTCTAAATGCCTCCCTGACAGACACACACACACAGATGAGACACACACACAGACAGATACATACAGACACATACACACACGACACACACATACAAAGACACATACGTACAAACAGACAGGCACATATACATACAGACACACACATACATACAGACAGACACACACACGACAAACATACATATAAAGACACATACATACAAACAGACAGACATGCACACATACATACAGATAGACAGACACATACAGACATACACAAACATACACACAGACACACACACACACACACACAAGACACACATACATACAAAGACACATACATGCATAAAAACAGACAGGCACACATACATACAGACAGACACAGACATACAGACAGACACACACACATACATTCAGACACATATTCAAAGACACATACATACAAACAGACAGGCACACATACATACAGACACACACAAGACATACATACAAAGACACATACATACAAACAGACACACATGCAGACAGATAGACACAGAAACACACACATACATACAGACACACAGACACACACACGACACAAATACATACAATGACACATACATACAAACAGACAGGCATACAGACAGACACATACAGACACACACACACACACACACACACAATACATACATACAAAGACACATACATACAAACAGACAGGCATACATACAGACAGACACAGACATACATACAGACACACACACAAAGACACATACATACAAACAGACAGGCACACATATATACATACAGACAGACAGACACATACAGACAGACACACACACACACACACAAGACATACATACAAAGACACATACAGACAGGCATACATACAGACAGATAGACACAGACATACATACAAACACACACACACACACACACACACATAATATTTAAGTCACCCTCCTATTTCCTACCTTTTAGGTGCAGAAGGGTGACATTCCCTGGGGTCCAGTGGTGGCTCATTTTGATTGGAGTCAGAGTTCCCACTCTGACTCCCTCTGCTTCCTCCCGTGCGGGCTCTCAGTGTATGCTGGGAGAAGTGAAGGAGAGTCACTTCCTCCCAGCGTATGATGATCTCATCACAGGGGGCCCAGACGCACTGTTAAAGCGCCACAGCGCTGACCGGGCTCCATTGGAAATCCATCACCATCGGGTGGCCCTGACAGCATGGGCCACCCGATGGGCACCTTAACATGCGGCCCTGTCGGTTTGCCGCTTTAGCTGGGGCCGCAAATGATGATGGTGGGCACCCGGCCCGGTCGCAGCTGCGACCCCTGCGACCGCTATATGAACGCCAGTGTCTTAGATCAACTAGTTCCTATCTAGAACAGCTGCTAAATTGTTTTCATAATGCAATATCATGCAGCTTGTAGAACACCACTTCAAAATACATATAGATAAGATATACACGTACATAAAATACGGAATGCCACCTGCTTGAAATATCACTTTTTATGGAGAATAAAATTATTTAATTTTTTTGTTGCTGAACAGCAATCTGTATGCAAAATTGCTGTAATATCCTGTGTTTTTTAGACAATCTTTAGTTTGCATTTTTCAATTGTTCAATTTAACAGCAAGGCATCCAGCATAGTAAAATTGCGAACAACACAGCACTTAGACAAATGCATGGCAACAAACACGTAGGTATAAAATATCACTTTTTATGTCTAATACAATTTAAAAATATATAGATATATAATAGACATGTCATCATCTAAAAGTAACATCAGGTAAGAGTCACATGGCTAAATGTCTGCGCAATTTTTAAAATATATAATAGACATCAGTATTAAAGGGACACTATAGTCACCTATAGCAGTTTTGGTTATAGAACATGCCCCTGTAGCCTCACTGCTCAATCCTCTGCTATTTAGGAGTTAAATCCCCTTGTTTATGAACCCCAGTCACACCTCCCTTCATGTGACTTGCACAGCCTTCCATAAACACTTCCTGTAAAGAGAGCCCTATTTAGGCTTTCTTTATTGCAAGTTCTGTTTATTTAAGATTTTCTTATCCCCTGCTATGTTAATAGCTTGCTAGACCCTGCAAGAGCCTCCTGTATGTGATTAAAGTTCAATTTAGAGATTGAGCTACAATTATTTAAGGTACACTACATCTGTTTGAAAGTGAAAACAGTTTTTTTTTTTCATGCAGGCTCTCTCATTCATAACAAAGTGATTTAACTCCTAAATGACAGTGAATTGAGCAGTGAAATCGCAGGGGAATGATCTATACACTAAAACTGCTTTATTTAGCTAAAGTAATTTAGGTGACTATAGTGTTCCTTTAAGGCTGACGATTCATTAGTTACAAACTACATGCTGAAAGTCTGATAAACAGATAAGTCAGTCAGAGAAAGGACAACATCACCACGTGATAGGCAATACTATAATCATATCACAAAGTGTTAAAAAACAGTAAACAGTGCTTATTAATTATTGTGCAAATAATTCAAATTTTTTTTAGTGTATGTGCAAAAACAGTTAAAGTGATTTTATGTACCAATATACTTAAAATATATAAAATATTATACTTGCAAATATGTTGACCTCTACATCAAAGAGAAAGATATAAAAAGCATAAAGTGTAATATTGTTTAAACACAGGGACATATTAGCCGCGAGACAAACAAGGCATTTGCCTTGGGTAAAATTTTTCAGGGGGCGGCAAAAAACGCCGCCCCCAAATGCCCAGGGCAAATGCCTAGTTAGCCTCGCGGCTAATAGACATGCTGGGCGCTGGGCTGGCGGGCGGCGCTGGGGGGGTTCCTCTTTGTCCCTGGTGGGCTGGCGGTCGGGGTGATGGGCTGGCGGGCGGGCGGCTGACGAGGGAGCTCTTCCTTTGAGCGGTCTGCTCAGCTCCCTCGCGCACTGCAGAGTGAGGCTGGGAGCCGGAATATGACGTCATCTTCCGGCTCCAAGCCTCACTCTGCGGCGTGCGAGGGAGCTGAGCAATCCTTCAGAAAGGAAAACTCCTAACCTTCCAGCCATATCTCCCACTCTTCCAGTACCACTCAACTTTTCAACAACAGCACTAGACCTGGGAGAAAGAGGAACCCCCAGCACTCCCAAAGGTAAGGAAGGCTGGGGAGAGGTGATAAAAAGATGTTATGTGGTGATTGTGTGTGTGTGTGTGTGACTGTGTGTGTGTGTGACTGTGTGTGTGTGTGACTGTGTGTGTGTCTGACTGTGTATTAATGACTGTGTGTGTGTGTGACTGTGTGTATTTGTGTGTCTGACTGTGTGTGTGTGTTTGTGTCTGTGTCTGACTGTGTGTGTGTGTGACTGTGTGTGTGTGACTGTGTGTCTGTGTGTGTGTGTGTGTGACTGTGTGTGTTTGTGTGTGACTGTGTGTGTGTGTTTATGTCTGTGCGTGTGTCTGACTGTGTGTGTCTGACTGTGTGTATGTGTGACTGTGTGTGTGTCTGACTGTGTGTGTTTGTGTCTGACTGTGTGTGTTTGTATCTCTGTGTGTGTCTGACTGTGTGTGTGTGTGACTGTGTGTGTGAAGCTGTGTGTGTGTGTGTGTGTGTGTGTGACTGTGTGTGTTTGTGTCTGTGTGTGTGTGTGTGTGTTTGTGTCTGTGTGTGTGTGTGACTGTGTGTGTGTGTGTGTGACTGTGTGTGTGACTGTGTGTGTTTGCCACTGGACCACCAGGGAGAAATAGAAACCCCCCCAGCACTCCCAAAGGTAAGGAGGCTGGGGGGGGGGGTTAAATTAAAAAAAAAAAGTGTTAATGTGAGTGATTGTGTGTGTGTGTGTGTGACTGTGTGTGTGTGTGACTGTGTGTGTGACTGTGTGTGTGGGTGTCTGACTGTGTGTGTGTGTGTGTTTGTGTTTGTGTCTGACTGTGTGTGTGTCTGTGTGTGTGATTGACTGTTTGTGTGTGTGTGTATTTAGAGAGGTGGGGAGGGGGGGAAGGGTTGGGTGGGGGTGGCGCAGGGGGAGGGGGGTGCCTGAGTTTTGTCCTGTCTAGTGCAGCACAAAACCAGGATACACTACTGTTTAAACATCAATAATTTTATAGAACCAAATATGTATATTGCACTCACAAACAAGGAGCAGGTTAAGAACTGCTCAGGTTAAATGCGTATTGCATGTAAATCCAACCTTAAATACAGGAAAACGATGGACAGCCGAAATCCAATTGAACAAACTTTATTCTTTAAAATAAGTAACACACGTCTCAAACGTATTCCGTCTTACCAGTGTCTCGGATAAAAACCTTCTAAAAAGTCCTCAGTAATACCAGTAGCTGGCACTCTGGATTCCCGGGCTGTAGCGTTCGTACCAGTGTGCGGAGTTTGATGACATCTTTTGTGTGACGTAATAGCGTGCCAACGTCATTACGCACAACATCATGACGCGTTTCGCCAACTCCTGGCTTCCTCAGATCACGTCCTTCCGTCTGTGTCCATCAACATCTAAAGCCACCCTATGGGCGTATCTCATTCTAAAAGTTTGAATTTCAAGGCAAATAATTGGTAAAGAAATAAAACTGTTCATGCATATATTAACACCATATTCGGGGTATATCTCTTTTCTTAAAGGAAATGGAAAAAATGGTTACAAAACTTAAAACCAAAAATTAGTATAAGATAAAGGAGGTGGGGTAAAAAGGAGAGGGATAGATCCAAAAGTTACTTATCACAGTTATATCCATACAGAAATGCATAAATAAAGTATTTTAAGAATACAGACATAAAAGTTAAAACATATATAAACAATTTATTATAAAAAAATTATTATTATAGAAAATTCTCACAAAAAATTAAACAGATCAAATTCTATATTTAACCCATAAGGTGCTAAAGTATTTAAAGGATCACTATAGGGTCAGGAACACAAACATGTATTCCTGACCCTATAGTGTTAACACCACCATCTAGCCCCCCCTGGGTCCCTCATGCCTCCATAAATATAGTAAAAATCTTACTGTATTCAAGCCTGAAGCTGTAAATCTGCATGCTGTTAGACTCAGAAAAACAAGCAGTCTGCTGACATGTGGTAGCCTGATCCAATCACAGTGCTTCCCCATAAGATTGGCTGAGACTGAAAAAGAGGCAGATCAGGGGCAGAGCCAGCATGATTCAAACACAGCCCTGGCCAATCAGTATCTCCTTATAGAGATGAATTGAATCAATGAATCTCTATGAGGAAAGTTCAGTGTCTGCATGCAGAGGGAGGAGATACTGAATCACAGGATGCTGTGCACAGTGCTGCCCTGTGCTCTGCTGACAGATCTGAGTGGATGGAGGCATATTATGCCTCCATCAACTCTGAAGTCCCTTTGGTTCACTTGGAGTGACTCCAACTGGAGGTGTTCCTAGCTACCAATATAAACACTGTATTTTCTCAGAAAATACAGTGTTTGCATGAGAAAGGCTGCAGGGAGCTATAGTTCTCACCTGAACAACCTCATTAAGCTGAAGTTGTTCAGGTGACTATAGTCTCCCTTTAACCTATAAAGTTAAATATACAAAAAAAAAGTTGTGCCAGTGGATGGATATAAAGATAAAATGAGTAAAGTATATATGGAGCAGGAGAAAAGATATTCTAAATTAAAGAATTTGTAATAAAGGAAGTATAAACATTAGATGACTCTTTACAGGAAGTG
The DNA here is from genome assembly GCA_933207985.1 of Pelobates cultripes. Taxonomy (NCBI): domain Eukaryota; kingdom Metazoa; phylum Chordata; class Amphibia; order Anura; family Pelobatidae; genus Pelobates; species Pelobates cultripes. The sequence goes on along the minus strand of OW240914.1, from coordinate 340,691,220 downwards.
TTTAGGAAGGCTCTGCAAGTCACATGCAGGGAGGTGTGACTAGGGCTGCATAAACAAAGTGATTAAACTCCTAAATGACAAAGAATTGAGCAGTCAGACTGAGGGGCATAATGTATACACCAAAACTGATTCATTAGCCTAAAGTTGTTTTGGTGACTATTGTGTCCCTTTACATTAGTTCCACCAGACAATATTGCTGCAGACTCTGGAGGAAAAACTTGACCTAAGCACATCACACAATGCATGCTTTACATTTTCTAAACAGTAATACAAATATGATAAATTTACACTGATTTGTGTTATAGAATGAGATGTGTGATCACGATGGAACTTGAATGAGTAAATAACCTATAAAATATAGTATTGTAATGTGACATACATAAATAATATGATAAAAAGAAAGACTTCAGAATAGAATGACACCATGCTGTAACGTTATTGGACTGAACATCAAACTTATTCAAGACTGATATATCGGTGTCATGATGTGAATATTTGTTCAGAAAATACAGACACAGTCAGACTCCAAGTTTAAATCTGTTTGAATTCTTATATTGCACAAGCGCTTCCCGCAGCATTAACAATGTTTCAGAAACAGGATGTTTAATAAAACCATTTTAGATCCAGTAAAAAGAAATAATGTGAGCCCGCAAAAAAACTCTGTAAACATAAACTTTAGTGATATATCTAATAACAGGATGGCAGCGAACCACCGATTAAAGAATACAATGTTTGGTAGGCAATCTACTGACTTCACCAAAGTTCTAAGAACTTTGATTTAGAAAAAGATGAGAGCAATTTATAGTCAGAAGATAAACACTGTGCACATATTATACTCTAAAAAGAAAAAAAATACATTTGAACATTGTTGATAAAGCTTACTTCTTGGAGTGCACAGTAATCCTTCCAATGTTTCTTGCTATCATCAAGTTTTAATCATTTTAGAAAAGAAAAGAATCGGTTTGCTGCTCTCTTTTGCTGTAGGGCAATGCTTTCACAAAAGCATAGTTAGGTCATGTTTTTAGTAGACAGAATATCTATACACATGCCCAGTTTAATTATATTACTATAACTTTATTTCATGCTATAAGTCACTAAAAAAAGACTGTGATGATTCCACTAGAGATTTAGAGCTTGAACGGTTACAAACAGTCCACTGGGCTCTGGGTCTCCAGATAATTGCACCCATAGAACAGGTGTGGACCATCGAACGGCAAGTAGCTGGGTTGGAAAGCCTTTGAGATCAGTTGTTTGTGGTCGTCTGTTTCATAAGCACTCCTAATATGTGACAATAATGCAGTGACTAATCTTTGCTCTTGGTAATTGTTCTTTTCTGTTGTACAGCCATGAGACATGACTCCGAGAGCACCAATTAACAATTGTAAGATTAAAGACAACCAATCATCCAATGCTTAGTTTCCCCAGGGTGTATGTGTACCCCAAGGTGGACGAACACACAGGCAGGGTGGCAGGCTGGATTGAATGGAGGCAGAGGTGGCAAGGGAGCTGTACTCCTTAATGATCTTCCAGCACTGCTCCCTTGTGCACCGTGCGGTGATGCCAGGTCTGACATCACTCTGGCCAAGGCATCACACAGTGCAAAGCAGCCCCTCTACCCCCAACAGACACCAGTGAAAGGATCCCTAGGGAAAGGGACCACTATAGCTCTCCCAAAGGTAGGGAGGCTGGGTGAACTTAAATAAAAATAGTAAAAAAAAAATGACAATTTGTGAGTGTGTGTGAAGGAATGTGTAGGTGTCTGTCTGTGAGTATTTGTTTCTTTTTGTATCTGTCAATGAATGTGTGTGTGTGTCTTTCAGTGTGAGTCAAATCAGTTTGAGTGTGTCTGTCAGTGAGTGTGCGTGTTTGTCAGTGAATGTGCATGTGTGTCAGTAAGTGTGTCTGTTAGTGAGTGTGTCAATGTGTCTGTCAGTGTGCGTCAAACCAGTGATTGTTTCTGTCAGTGAGTGTGTGCCTGTCAGTGTGTGTCAAATCAGTGAGAATGTGTGTGTGTGTGTGTCAGTTTCCTCTTTGTGTAAATGTATGTTTTAGTGTCCACTGTGTGTAATTATTTTTGTCAGTGTCATTTGTGTGTATATGTGTGTGTGTCAGTTTCCTGTGTGTGTCTTGTTTGTAACTGTGTGTTTTTCAGTGTCCTCTGTGAGTGAGTGTGTGCCTGTCAGTGTAACTCTGTGTTTCAGTGTCCTTTCTGTCAGTGCTTGTGTGCCTGTCAGTGTGTGTCAAACCAGTGATAATGTGTGTGTTTGTCAGTTTCCTCTTTGTGTAAATGTATGTTTTAGTGTCCTCTGTGTGTAATTGTTTTTGTCAGTGTCATTTGTGTGTATATGTGTGTGTCAGTTTCCTGTGTGTGTCCTGTTTGTAACTGTGTGTGTTTCAGTTTCCTCTGTGTGTAACTATTATGTGTGCATTATATTTTCATTTTGAGACTTCTATACTTCAGATTAATAGTGTCAGGATTACTAGTTGATCCAGGATGCAGAATTATATCACACCTAGGACAACGCTTAGCAGGACCATAAAATGGCCGGACTTAACGTATTCAAGAATTGTAAGAATATTTGCCGAGGTCAGGGATACAGAAGGAGACACGACTATGAGGGGAAGCCAAAAGTCAAGGATACCAGATATCAGGGAAGTCAAAACGAAGCCAAAGTCAAAAAACAGAATAATACAATCAGGAACACACTCTCGGATAACCAGCAAAGGGAAACCTCGACAGGAGAATGAGTGGAAGAAATTAGTGAGCTTAAATATCCCTCTTGTGCATCTGATTGGCCGTATCCGGCCTTTGACCCAAAACGTGCATGCGCGTCCTCTGTGTGCCGTCACCCGCATGTCGACGTCACTACTACCGTGGACAGACATGGGGCTATATAACCATGTGGATATGCAGCGACCGTCGTCCACCAGCATGTGGCAAAACCCCGGTCTCATGGCACAGGAACGCCGAGCAGCACCCCTCTCACTTCCGGAAAGGTGACCATTTTTGTGCATAGCACATGGAGAGGATGCAAACGTGACAAATAGTTCATACACTTCTTACATACACAATATTCACATTATGTCATGTTTATTTTAAAATACATTTCATTTGGAATTTAAAGCAATAGAAATGACTTTCATGAGACAGGGGTACTTAGTAATTTTATTTGGACCTGTGGGGGTACTTTTCTGTCAAAGGTTGAGAAACACTGATCTAATAAATGCGATGGGAAAAGGAAAGGCTTAAAACACATTTAGGAGTTGTATGCTGTGGGCTGAATGATGAGAGGAACCTAGACACAGAGAGAGGAAATCTGAAGAAACAATTGACAAAATGAGAGATAAAGGATGGCTCAGAGACACCAGGGAAGAAGGCATAATTGAGATAAATATGGGACCTTGGGGGGGAGAGGAGATTTTAAAAACTAGAGCAAAAAGGTTTCTCTAGTTTTCAAATTAGGTTATGGAAAACAAGAGCTAGAAAAGGCATATTAGTCCTTCAGTGTACTGAGCACATATCAGAGGAGGAGCTGAGAATAAAGATGGTGGAAGCTGTGGTGGGGAGTTATCTGTAGAGTGACTGGTGGAATGGGATGCTATATTGCCACTGTATCTGGATGTCTGTTGGTGGCCTTTAGAGATTTAATGTCAGCTTTTCATCACTCTCTTCCTTCATGACTTGCCCTAAGACTATCATACATTTCCTGGGGGCGTAGAAAAGGCTGACCCCTTAATGGCATCTAAGTGGACATAGATAGGAGTTACTGAGCCAAAATACGTACAAGGCATGTGTGTTTATAGCTCACTAAATTGTCTAGGTCTATTTGGTCCATAACCCTCATTAATCATTATCAAGAAAAATTTACAAGAAAGTTCAGAATTATAAAACCATCTAACCTGGGGAATATGTTACACTATTCTCAAAAGTATAGGCACTATTTACAATGTATACCCTACTGATTAATGAGTAACTACATTTTTTGTTTGCTGGGCAATCACCTCCAATATAAGAGACCTTACATAGAGTATCAGTATCCAAGGGGAGGTATATATTAGGCAGCAAGTGACAAGGCAGTTCTAGAATTTCATGTTTTGGAAGCTAGAAAAATGGGCAAATTAAAAGATCTTAATGACTGACTACCGGCATCAGGTTCATGGGCACCCAGGGATCATTGATGCATAAGGTGAGTGAAGGCTAGCCCATATTGTCCAATCACACAGAAGAGCTACTGAAAAACGTAAAGCTGGCCATGCTAGAAAGGTGTCAGAACACACAGTGCGTCGCAGTTTGCTGCATATGGGGCTGCACAGCCACAAACCATGATGTCTCCTGTCCACTGCTGAAAGCACCGTCATTGGGGACATGAGCAACAGAACCAATGGAAGAAGGTTGACTGGTCTGATGAATCACGTTTTCTTTTAGATCAGGTGTATGTTATTTACCTGGGGAACACACAGCAGCATGATGCACTATGGGAAGAAAAAAGGCTGGTGGACGCAGTGTTTATGCTCTGGGCGGTTCTATCCAATAATCAAGGAATACAATCGCAAGGAACTGCCTTGATTAGTTATGGGTGGAGTTATGGGCTGCTGCAGGTCAGTACTCTATGACTTGGTATCTATGTGTCAAGAGTCACCCTATAGCAGTGATGGCGAACCTATGACACGCGTGCCACAGGTGGCACGCCGGGCCCTCTCTGTGGGCACGCAGCCATAGGTTCACCATCAATGCAGAGTAGGCACCTGCCTGCCCAAAACGGCAGGCGCCTACTCTGCTTTCTTGTCGGCAGGACCGGAAGCAGGGGGAGGGATTGAGGAAGCAGCTCTCCTGTCCTCCCTCGAGCTGTGTGGAGCGTTGCCGCGCGTTACCATGGCAACGCTCCACACAGCATTGCGCTGGAGGACAGGAGAGCTGCAGGCTCCTGTCCTACATACTTACCACCACCGGACCACCAGGGATGGCTGTGTTCCCCCCTCCCTTTTACTAAAGGTAAGAAGAAGGGAGGGGGGAATACAGAATCAATATGCTTTAAAAAAAAAAAAAAGTTTTTAATGTATCTTCAAACCCCCCCAACACAGCACCCCTACCCCTCCCCCCAACACAGCACCCCTACCTCTCCCCAACACAGCACCACCCCAACACAGCACCCATCCCCTCCACACCAGCAGCCTACCCCTCCCCAACACACCCCTACCACCCCAACACACACCCTGCCCCCACCTAGCACCCCTGCCTCCCACACACAGCACCCTGCCCCACACACAGCACCCCTGCCCCCACACACAGCACCCTGCCCCCACACACACAGCACCTGCCCCCCACACAGCACCCCTGCCCCCCACACACAGCACCCTGCCCCACACACAGCACCCCTGCCCCCACACACAGCACACACAGCACCCCTGCCCCCACCCCCACCCCTGCCCCACACACAGCACCCCTGCCACACACACAGCACCCCTGCCCCACACAGCACCTCTGCCCCCCCACACCAGCACCTGCCCCCCCCACACCACCCCTGCCCCCCCACAACGATTCCAGCAAACCCCACACATGACACACAAACATCACACTCACTCAGCAAACCCCACACATAACACACAAACATCACACATCACACAAACCCCACACATAACACACAAACATCACACATAAATAACACATAAACCCCACACATATCCCAGCCAGCCAAACCTCTCACAACACTCAGCAAACCCCGCACATAAATGTATTTCCATAAGACGTCTAACTGCAGACAGTATTTCCGGAATTCCACTCTCTGCTCTATAAGGTCATATGAGGACATTTGAGCAGTTTCTTTTAATGTGTGAGAATGTTCCTGTTCAGATTGCCTTTTCTTGCAATGCTCTGTCTCTCAGAGGGTTAAAGCAGCACGATCTTCCCTCCCACCAGATTAGGGGATGTGTCTGTGATCACCCCCCGGATTAGATTAGAGTAAGAGGACATGATACAATGTGACTGGTGCTTCCTGTTCTGAATATCACTCAGTGTGCTGGGTGTGTGGGGTCAGGCTGGCTGAGGGTGCTGGGAGTGCATTCCATGTGACCCCAGACAGAGTGAACATTGCACAGGACTCCAGGGGGATGCAGTCTCCGTCAGTACACATCCCTCTTCCTATTGGCTGTCTGGGAAGGCTGTGCCCAGTGCGCTGCGCTGATTGGCTGCACACGGTTCCTTTAAAGTTCTGTAAATAGAACCCTCAGCGTGTTCCTGATCCGGAGTGTTCGCTGCCCGTGGGATTGGGTGCACTGCGTGGGTCACCTCTACCTACCGCAAGCAGGACCAAGGTAGGTCCCAACCTGGCAGCCATCCTGGGCTTCAAAGGGACAGCCTTCTGGAGCGATATCTGACCCAGATCTGATCAGCACCGGGTGAAGGCCTGCTGTGAGGGCCACAGATTGCACAGAGATCTGTCTGTAAAAAACATGAGCAAAGATTAGAGATCTGTCTGTAAAAAACATGAGCAAAGATTAGAGATCTGTCTGTAAAAAACATGAGCAAAGATTAGAGATCTGTCTGTAAAAACCATGAGCAAATATTAGAGATCTCTCTGTAAAAACCATGAGCAAAGATTAGAGATCTGTCTGTAAAAACCATGAGCAAATATTAGAGATCTCTCTGTAAAAACCATGAGCAAATATTAGAGATCTGTCTGTAAAAAACATGAGCAAATATTAGAGATCTGTCTGTAAAAAACATGAGCAAAGATTAGAGATCTGTCTGTAAAAACCATGAGCAAAGATTAGAGATCTGTCTGTAAAAACCATGAGCAAATATTAGAGATCTCTCTGTAAAAACCATGAGCAAATATTAGAGATCTCTCTGTAAAAACCATGAGCAAATATTAGAGATCTGTCTGTAAAAAACATGAGCAAAGATTAGAGATCTGTCTGTAAAAAGAATGACCAAAGATTAGCAATCTGTAGGGATCTGTCCAAAGATTAGCAATCTGTAGGGATCTGTCCAAAGATTAGTGATCTATCTATAAAGGTCATGACCAAAGATTATTATAGAATAGATAATAATTGACAGTGAGCTGTCATTAAAGTGCATGCTTTAAGATTAGTTACTATTTTACAGTGAGCTGTCATTAAAGTGCATGCTTTAAGATTAGTTACTATTTTACAGTGAGATGTCATTAAAGTGCATGCTTTAAGATTAGTTACTATTTTACAGTGAGCTGTCAATCATTAAACTGCATGTTCAGAGATTAGATAGCAGGTTTTAGTGATCTGTCTCTAAATTTCAGCAATCACTTTTTAAATGACACAATGCATCGCCTTCCTGAACCTTACAGGAAAGTGCAGCACTGATCCCAATGTTGTTCTTTGTCTGGCTGTGCTGAGGGTAACCCTGAGCATGGAGTGATCGCCTGCAGGCTGTCCTGGCCATGTGTCGCTGCTGCTCCTCCTGCCTTCCCCTGCAATCAGTCACTGCCATGCATTCATTGGATTTCACTTACTAACTAGGAATACGTTTTGTGGAGCGTTAGGGCAAAATAAATTGGGAAAAGGCAGGAATTTGATAAGAAATTGTATATTGTTTAGGTTCTCCTTTTAATGTAGTAATGTGTTTTGGAGCAGTTTGTAGCTGCCACAGTATTACTCCGAGAACTCTGAACTGCACGCACCTAACTGGAATAATGACCTTTTATCAAACATCTAACTGCATCTGGATTAACTCTCACAGGGTTTATTTTCCTGCCTCTTACCTATGAATTGAAATAATGGAAAATATTTGCCACTAGGAATCTATACAGCCAAAGCTCAATTTGCTTGAGATCCAAGGAATTTAGAGGCCAAGGCAAAACCTTGCGCTCTGTCATGTTACTCAAACCATTCCTGAACAATTTTTGAGGTGTGGCAGTGTGCATTATCTTGCTGAAAGAGGCCACTTCCATCCGGGAACACCATTGCATGAAGAGGTGTACGTGGTCTCAGGGCTGTCTTTAACATTGATTAGGCCTTAGGCAAGCATTTGCTTGGGCCACTTGGATCCTGTCCTCACACTTCCACCCCCTAGCATGTAATTATGCCCCCCAACACAACTCAGTGGCAGAACTAATATAGAGAGGACCCTGTTGCAAGACTTTTTTTGGGCCTCCCCTCTAGAGCAAGAGTGGAGAAAAGATGGATCTGTCATACAATTCCCACAATGCTATGCCAGCTGGGCATCTACCATTTGGCCAATCTTGCAGGGCTGTATTTGTGAGCAGTGTTTGTGCAATTTAATGTGAGCATGTTTTTATATAGAGTATGTGTGTGCATGTAGGGTGTAGTATTGGTGTTTGAGTAAAGGGGTGAGTTTGTATATGCTTTCTGAGTTTGAATCAATGGGTGTGTTTGCATATTGTGTTTGATTGTTGGGATGTATGCACATACATTCACAGATATACATACACATTTACACGCAATCCCTGCGGCAAGCGCTATGTGCCTCCCTCCGTGGGCAGGTGAGGGATATCAAAGATCTTCCTCACCGACCCACAGGCAGGAAAGGAGGCAGGAGAGGACCCGGGGAGCTCTTGTCAGCAGCTCCGCCAGGTTCATCTCGCACGGTCAGAGCGTACCGCGGCAAAGCTCAGATCGAAGCACTCTTAAAGGGACAGGGGGCCCTGATTACTTCACCTGCCGCAGCCCATTGGGAGATTTCCAGTCCTGGTTGCAGCTGCTTTGGGCCCCCCAGGGTAACAGGGTAACAGGGCTCGGGGCACAATTTCCTGCAAGACTGCAACAATCGCTAGGTAGGTGGTACATGTCAAAGTAACATCCACATGAATGCCAGGACCCAAGGTTTCCCAGCTGAACATTGCCGAGAGCATAACACTGCCTCTACTGGCTTGCCTTCTTCCCGTAGTGCATGCTGCTGCCATTTTTTCCCCAGGTAAATAATGGACACACATCTGATCATCTACCTGATTTAAAATAAAACCTGATGCATTAGACCAGGCAACCTTCTTCCATTGCTCCATGGACCAGTTCTAATACATCCCTAGGGAAGGCACTTTCGGCAGTGGAGAGGGGTCATCATAGGCATTCTGTCCAGTCGGTGGCCCCATAAGGAGCAATGTACAATGCACTGTGGGTTTCTATCATGGCCAGCATTACGTTTTTTAACAATTTCAGCCACAGTAGCTGTTCTTTGTGATCCAACCAAACCGGTTGGCCTTTACTCTGCAAGTGCATCAGTGAGCCTTAGATGCCCCTGATCCCGATGCTGGTTCACTGTTAGTCCTTACACCAATTTTGGTGAATACTAACCCGCATATTGGGAACACCTAACAAGACTTGTTGTTTTGGTGATGCTCTGAACCAGTTGTCTAGCCATCACTATATAGCCCTTGTCAAAATCACTAGATGTTCTGGATCTTTGACAGAACCAGGGATTTTTTTTGTTATTGAACGTACAATGAGAGAAAAGTATCCTTTCATTTAGAGAGTGTTGACTGTAGTTTCATGGTGATGGTTACCGTGTACATGTGTGTCTGTTAGATGAAATCTAGACATCCAATGGACACCAATTTTACTGTATGTTCATACATGTGGTATATAGTCATGGAGTCGAGCAGATGGATCATGTGTCTGTTAATGAAAGGACGCTCTTATTGGTAAAGTTGTATTTCTGAAACTGTGACTGTACTGTTCACAGAAATTGTGTAATAATTATTGGTAATGTAATAAAGAATTATGGAAAATTGATAAGGGGGTTTTAAATGTTATGTTCAAATAGCATAGTTGGCAGCTAAAGTTGTACTTTTTTGTTATTTCAGTGGCCTTTTGGCTTTCTCCATTTTGATATTTATGAGAAACTTATAAAAGTTCTTTTGAATTACCAGAAATATGCTGATCTCTTATAAATCACCCATCAAGGTGTGTTATAATCTTTTCATCTGATGTTCCATTTTATTTTAAATGAATATTAATGATTTAGCAATTAACGTCACAATCCAGTCAAGTCCAGGCACAACCAGGGCACATTTTGAAATGAGAGAAATGGAAACACTCCTGTTTCTCCACGTCCATATTCTGGATTTAATCACAGAAAATAAGTTTTATGGCATTGGTTGATGACATGAAGGCACACCAGTCATTCCCAGGAAAGAGCAACATTCAACAGTTTGGATATTTTATTTATTTAGTTTCTCATCTAACAAACAATGTTATTTTGTGTGTTTGAACAACGTTGTCAGATATTGGTGGCAAAACAGTTGCTTCATGTCTAGACATGTTGGGAAAACGAAAATAATTTCTTCTCAAAAAAGTCTGCACTCATATGAATTGAAGATGGGGTTTAAATTGACATTATTTAAACCCCTATGAAATTGACATATGACACAAGAAAGGGAATAATTGCATTTGCACTTTTTCAATAAGTTAATTTTGGCTTTGGTTACAAATCTAGCAATGCATTTTGCCCATTGTGCAAAGATGCAAAAAAAAGCATGTTCTCAACTTCTCTTGTAAGGCTGTTAATAGAATTTTGCATATGTGTGTGTATACATTTTTTTTTTTTTTTAATTCAAAATGTTGGTTCTTGCACATACATACACACATCTCACTACAGAAAGCTCACAATGACGTACACAACAAGTTCACTACACACAAGCATACTGATACACACAAGATCACAGCTCAATGTCATTACACACAAGCTCACTGACACATTCACAAGCTCACTCACAGATGCATACGTTCACCACTGAAAAATCAATACACACAGCTTACAACAGAAAGCTCACTCACAGACATTTAAGCTCACTATAGAAAAAATACTACACACTGCTCACTACAGATAGATCATTGACATATCCAAGCTCACTACAAACATCTAACTACACTCAAACTCACACAGCTCACTGACATATAAGCACAAGCTCACTACACACAGCTCGCTACAGAAAGCTCACTGACACAAACAGGGGCTCACTTCACACAGCTCACTAAACACATGCTCACTAAACACAAGCTCATTGATCCACACACAAGCTCACTACATGCACACAGAAGATCACTAAAACACAAGCTCACTACATGCACACAGAAGATCCCTAAACACAAGCTCATTGATAAACACAAGCTCACTAAACACAAGCTTACTGACATACACAAGCTCACTACATGCACATCGAAGATCACTAGCACACAAGCTCACTACATGCACACAGAAGGTCACTAGTACACAGGATCACTAAAACACAAGCTCACTACGTGCACACAGACGATCACTAAAACACAAGCTCACTACGTGCACACAGACGATCACTAAAACACAAGCTCACTACTTGCACACAGACGATCACTAAACCTAAGCTCACTACTAGCACACAGGATCACTAAAACACACACTCACTTCATGCACACAGGATCACTAAAACACAAGCTCACTACATGCACACAGAAGCTCACTAAAACACAAGCTCACTACATGCACACAGAAACTCACTACAACACAAGCTCACTACATGCACACAGAAGCTCACTACCACACAAGCTCATTGATACACATGCACACAAGCTCACTACAAACAGGCTCACTACATGCACACAGAAGATCACTACATGCACACAGAATCACTAAAACACAAGCTCACTACATGCACACAGAAGTTCCCTAGCACACAGAATCCCTAAAACACAAGCTCACTACATGCACACAGAAGCTCACTACCACACAAGCTCATTGATACACATACACACGCTCACTACATGCACACAAGCTCACTACAAACAGGCTCACTACATGCACACAGAATCCCTAAAACACAAGCTCACTACATGTACACAGAATCACTAAAAACAAGTTCACTACATCTACACAAGGTCACTAGCACACAGGATCACTAGAACACAAGCTCATTACATGCACACAAGATCACCAAACACTAGGAGCTGGGGGCGAAGCTCGGGTATCGCTGACCTTTGCAGCTTGTGCTGCTCTTAGGAGAAGCCCACAGGGGTCCGTAGGGGTTCAACTTTAACCCCACAGAGGGGAGGGGCTAAGTGAGAAGGAAATTCCCCCTCCTATTGTCTAAAACAGAGCGCTTCCTCCCAGGCACTGAATGAGAGAGCAGGTAGGGAGAGCTTCCTGCCGGTCTCACAGCTTGCTAACCTAGCTGTCTTACATGACACTGGGCAGATTGAGGAGATCAATGGATCTTCCCAGCTGGCCATTGCAGCTCTGGGCCCCTGACTGCCATGGGCCTTCCGTCCATGGCCGATGTGCCCGAGTGGTCGGTCCGCCCCTGGATGCATCAAATCATGTTCTCTGGACTTGTCCTGTGGTATCTGGAACCAAGACATTAGTTGGAGAATCTTTAAGTCCTGCAAGTTGCGAGGTGAGGCCTCCATGGATTGGATTTGCTGTTCCAGCGCATCCCACAAATGCTTAATCAGATTGAGATCTGGCTCCTTCTTATCATGGCCAGCATGAGGCTTATCAGCTACAGTAGCTCTTCTGTGTGATAAGACCGGAAGGGCTAGCCTTCTGTTGTGCTAAATCATTAAATTCATGAAGCACCAATATCCAAAAAGTAATAATCAATACCTAATAAGGTTTTGTAGTGATATTGGCGGGCATACAACTCAGTTCGGATAGAGTACATTGAGTTATAGGAAAGAGAAATCACACAGAGACCAAGTTGAATATAAGAATTCACACTACACTTTATTATCCACAAAGGGATCTAAGCAAAGTAAGTTATACTCTCATTTAAGTAGTTGCATGCATTTACTTCAAACAGCTTAGTATCTAGATATATCAGCTTAAGTATACATCACCATTAGAGAAGCTTGGTTGCCTCCTTGCCACACGTGACTGGGGGGGAACTCATGCAGTCACTCGGAGAGACCCTCTCTTCTGAGAACAGCAGAAACCAGTAACACACGTCCGCATTACAGGTGGGTAGTTCTCAAAGGGAGCGCAAGATTCCCTTAGTCTTATATACCTGTCTTCAAGGACAGTCAGTAGTTCCTTATCAGTGCAGCCCAGCAAAAGACCTTGATACAAGCAGCTGGATGGACCTGGCAGTTGGACAGACTGTTCAGGACCACCAGAACTTATGCCAAGTCATGTGCGTTTAATTATCTCTTATCTACAAGCTTTCTTTGTACTATTCTAGAGATGGCAACATAATTTTTTTATGGCAACATAAGTTTCTCAAACTGCTGAAGTGCTGTCAGCTTATAGTGCTGGGTCAGCTTAGTAAACAGCTGTAGTGCTGTGTCAGCTTTTAATAACTGTGGCATAAAGTCTTCAAGCCTGCATCTAGTAATTGTGGCCTTCAAGCCTGCATCTAGTAATATGTGCTATGTGTGCTTATATGCTTACTGGTGCCATCTTAACTGTTTATAAATGTTTGAGTTGCTCACAAGTGATCAATCAATCATACTTAATTAATATGAAATATTATTATCACACCTTCACTCCCCACATGCATCAGTGATCCTGAACTATATAACAAATGTTATTCACTTCAACTGTCTGTGGGTTAAATGTTATGACTGTCCAGTGTATCTATTCTTTGATTCAATATGTATATATATTTTTTTTGTTCTAGGTAACAACATGTGGCAAGCATTGAAGTGCAGAAGGTATAATGTTCGCTTTGCCCATTTGGTGCGGTATCATCATCGGGCTGTATTAGCCATTCGAAGAGAGGACATCAATGCTTGGGAACGAAGAGCTCCACTTGCACCAAAGCATGTGAAAGAGCTTACTAATCTTGGGTACAAAGTTTTGGTCCAACCATCCAACAGACGAGCCATCCATGAAAAGGTAGACTTATTAAAACCATGTATTAATTTTGCACATAGAATCCCTTTTATATGTTACTGGCAGCTGAACTAACCTGTAGATTAACTGCACATCATTAAGAAAACCAGATGTCCATGCAAAAGGCCAAAGTAGCTGAAATTTATTTTGAAATCGCTATGAATTCTCACTTTAGTGGATACCCCTGCGGTGATGGTTAAATCCTGTATAAAAGAATTGGTCAGAGTACCATGGCAAACAGGAAAAAAAATAAAATTGGTATGTATTCAGCTGGCAGCAAGACAATATACAGTTGCAAGAAAAAGTATGTGAACCCTTTGGAATGATATGGATTTCTGCACAAATTGGTCATAAAATGTGATCTGATCATCATCTAAGTCACAACAATAGACACTCACAGTCTGCTTAAACTAATAACACACAAAGAATGAAATGTTGCCATGTTTTTATTGAACACACCATGTAAACATTCACAGTGCAGGTGGAAAAAGTATGTGAACCCTTGGATTTAATAACTGGTTGAACCTCCTTTGGCTGCAATAACTTCAACCAAATGTTTCCTGTAGTTGCAGATCAGACGTGCACAACGGTCAGGTGTAATTCTTGACCATTCCTCTTTACAGAACTGTTTCAGTTCAGCAATATTCTTGGGATGTCTGGTGTGATTCGCTTTCTTGAGGTCATGCCAAAGCATTTCAATCGGGTTGAGGTCAGGACTCTGACTGGGCCACTTCAGAAGGCGTATTTTCTTCTGTTTAAGCCATTCTGTTGTTGATTTACTTCTATGGTTTGGGTCATTGTCCTGTTGCAACACCCATCTTCTGTTGAGCTTCAGCTGGTAGACAGATGGCCTTAAGTTCTCCTGCAAAATGTCTTGATAAACTTGGGAATTCATTTTTCCTTCAATGATCGCAATCCGTCCAGGCCCTGACGCAGCAAAGCAGCCCCAAACCATGATGCCCCCCCACCATACTTCACAGTTGGGATGAGGTTTGATGTTGGTGTGCTGTGCCTTTTTTTTTCGCCACACATAGTGTTGTGTGTTTCTTCCAATCAACTCAACTTTGGTTTCATCTGTCCACAGAATATTTTGCCAGTACTGCTGTGGAACATCCAGGTGCTCTTGTGCAAACTGTAAACGTGCAGCAATGTTTTGTTTGGACAGCAGTGGCTTCCTCTGTAGTATCCTCCCATGAAATCTATTCTTGTTTAGTGTTCTACGTATTGTAGATTTGCTAACAGGGATGTTAGCATTTGCCAGTGACTTTTGTAAGTCTTTAGCTGACACTCTTCTTCACCTCGTTGAGCAGTCTGCGCTGTGCTCTTGCAGTCATCTTTACAGGACGGCCACTCCTAGGGAGAGTAGCAGCAGTGCTGAACTTTCTCCATTTATAGACAATTTGTCTTACCGTGGACTGATGAACAGCAAGGCTTTTGGAGATACTTTTATAACCCTTTCCAGCTTTATGCAAGTCAACAATTCTTAATCGTAGGTCTTCTGAGAGCTCTTTTGTGCGAGGCATCATTCACATCAGGCAATGCTTCTTGTGAAAAGCAAACCCAGAACTGGTGTGTGTTTTTTATAGGGCAGGGCAGCTGTAACCAACACCTCCAATCTCATCTCATTGATTGGACTCCAGTTGGCTGACATCTCACTCCAATTAGCTCTTGGAGATGTCATTAGTCTAGGGGTTCACATACTTTTTCCACCTGCACTGTGAATGTTTACATGGTGTGTTCAATAAAAACATGGCAACATTTCATTCTTTGTGTGTTATTAGTTTAAGCAGACTGTGATTGTCTATTGTTGTGACTTAGGTGATGATCAGATCACATTTTATGACCAATTTGTGCAGAAATCCATATCATTCCAAAGGGTTATGTAGATGAAGAGATGAAGAGAATAAGGCCTAATAATAATATTCAAGTGAAGGCATTGGTTAACAACGTAGACAAGGAACATTGTATGTAGAAGAAACCGCTAAAGATAATTGTGTGAGAGACCAGAGAGTGAGTGAATGGTAAAGCTTATTAACGCTGTGTTAGCAAATTGAGGACAGGATAATGCCGAGTTAATCAACACATAAATATTGATAATGGAGTTTGAAGGAAATCTCTTTTAAGTAGGTTGACAACTTGTTTGTTGAATTAAAGAGTTACCAACAACTTTTTATTTTTTTACTTTAGAATACCTTAGTGGCCATTATTCATTGGGTCCCACCTTATGAACCTGCAAAAAGAACCTATAAACTTACCTGGAATCCAGCGCCAGGTGAGGCTCCTCTCACTGGATTCCACGTCCTGTCTGACATTACTGATGCCTTCTCTTGGTCCTAGTTCACTGGCTCAGAGTGCATGAACATGCGCTAAGCCAGGTGGGGGAGTGGATTTAAAATAAAAATGTAATAAATGACACTGAAGCAAGGTCACTGCCTACAAGTGAGAATCTCATTATATATTTTGCTAGCATGCTGATGTCAGACATAATGATTGCACAACATTCCCATTAGGCAGCCCAGAATAGAGTTAAGCTTGCCTAAGTCAAGTTTGCTGGTGGTGCAACTAGTCGCCAGTACAAAAGTGCAGATTGCTCCTGTGTACGCAGTGTTTCCAGCTGAAACACAGAACATACAGTTTTTTACCACCACGAATGCTAAAAGCAGAAATGTTCATGGTGGTTTTAGTAACCCGTCTATGTGTGCTTTATTATACTTAAGAGTGTGTCATCATTTTGTGTCTGTTCTTTGAAGAATCTGACATTCTCAAAATCAGCTCTGTTTCATCATGGTCATTTTGGCCTAGCATTCGCATGAACTTGCTAATTTTATATAATTTCTGATTTAGAGAGTGGACCCCCTTAGCATTTCTTCAATAATCAGAGGCAGACTTGTTCCTCCATCATAGCACTGAATCTCCCACTATGTATACAATTTACCAGTTGTGGCCTAAATGTGGATATTGGATTTCGGTTTCAAACAAATTCCACTTTGTCCCAGTTTTGGCTGATTGGTGGCTTGTCTGAACTTTGTAACTCCGAAGGGGCAAAAAAACCTATCCTAAAAAAACCTGGTCAATTGACAAATAGGTTTGTTTGCTTCATGATTCAGTGTTTCGTTCATGGTGCCAAAAAAGGAGATGATGGTTAGGTGACAGCAACTAACTCAAAGAAAGAAATCAAATTAATAATCCGTGGACTAGCCGGAATGAAGTTTTAAATACACGACTGAATGCTCAAAATTGCGAATATATTGACCATATTTGGACTGAATTTTGAATGGCAAAACACCATTCTGTTAAGTTGAAATTCTGTGAAAGAAAATTAGCAAATTACTGTACTTCTAAATATTACTCCTATATATTTTGCAGTACAGTAATAAGCTCACTCTGCACACCTTTTTTGGTTTATCTGAATAGGTTTTTCCAGCTTGTTTGCAGGGACGATATTTGGAAGAGCTAAACCTCAACCATGAACAAATTTAGACAAACACTTTAAAAAAAAAGTTTTTTTTTTTTTTTTTTCCTCCTGGCCGAATTAAGTTAGAAGAAGCAAATTTTGTTTTGTCGATATTCCCCATTATTATGATTTAACACTGGAGTAAAATAAAGTTGAATACAGTTTTTCATGGCATATTTTACACAGACCTAATTTTTCTTTAAGGAAACTTTCGTTTTAGCCTGCGACTGTCTGCTTTTTAATATAGGTTATTAGAAATGAGTTTCACAAAGTGTATCAAATATTGTCTTTAGCATTGTGTTCTGCTTTTAACAAACTTCATAAAAGATGCATTAAGTGGGTGAAGAGGCCTTAGAAATAAATGCTAACATTAGTTATAAGGTAAATGTGGTTGAGTTTTGAACTGTTTTTTTTTGTTTGGTTTTTTTTTTTTTTATAGCAGAAATGTTCACCTTCGCAGGTTATATAATGTAATTTCTTCAGAACTACACAGGTAGAACTAAATGAGCTGGATGGAAACATTAGTCGCTTTATATACCACATTATTTCTTCAGTGTTTTCTTTGTACTAAGGTTAAATGTTTGAGCATTTCTGAATTTTCAGGATAATTTTTTTTCAATACAAGTAACATTTAGAGGGCAGTTCTTTTGAAGAAGGAATTCAAGGCCTCTTTTGTTTGCCGGCTATATCTACGTTGTTTTCTATAAACAGAGACTGTACTTTTCAGTAGGTAAAATGGACTGAGTAGGGCACTCACAGCGAAAACCTTGCATTTAGTTTAATGCTTTGTCTTGTGCTTATTGAATGTAGGAAGACTTTAACTTGGCACTTAGCGAAACTGTTACTTTCATAAAAGAACTGCTTTTTCTCCCAGATGTTGAGGCAACATCCTCCACTTCAGGCAACGTGCTTTAACCTTTAAAAGCAGTGGCACCGCACAATCTCGGTATTGACTGTGTCTGAGAAATAGGAGTCTACTACCCACATAAATTCATTTAACAGTCAGGAAAAGATGGGGTAATTTTGACTGCTTTTCTCCCACATTATGTGTGGCTGGATTATGGGCTTTATTATATCGAGAAGGGATGAACATTTTTGAACTTTTTCCTTACCAGGGAGCAACCTTCACGTTCTTAATCCCTGGACCTATGTCTAATATTAATATACAGTGTCCAGACTTCTGGGAAAGGGAGAGTGAGAGAGACCTATATATTTAAGGATGGCAAATTCCTGACCTTGTATGGAAACCATAGTGAGCATGTATATAATGCAAGTCTGGTGACAAATGCTCAACCATAATAGGTTTCTCAGTAGAAATATTTTAAAAATTATTACTTGTTAGAATGATTTGGAAGTTGTTGGTAGAATGATGCTCTGTCAGATACATTCTTGCACCTTTTAGATTCCTGTGGGGGGAGGGGTTGGGGACCAACTTCAATGTCTGGTTTCTTAAAGGATCCCTAACATTTGTTTTTAGTCTGTCATATCTCCAAACATTTGATATGAGCCAAGTTGTGTTAGCTCAGTGCGCATGCGTGGTCAGGTTGCCCATGGGCAGAGTACTGCATGGCCCAGAAGAACATGCATCTATGTTGAGTAACCTTAGATAAATTATCAATGTGCTGGCACTGTGCTTTTGGGGACATTTCCATAATGTCGAAGATGATAACCTATGATACAGTACAGGGTTCCCAAACTAGAACAGTCTTGTTTTAGAATCTGGGACAGTTGGGAATGATGGCTTTAGCTATCACTTTCTTTAGCCTTGTGGGAAGGGGTTAAGGACTGTTTGCTTTTTTCTTTTTGAAATTCTGTATTATCACAGGTAATTTTAAGTTTGGCTGTTTAATTTCTGCTGTTTTCTCATGTGACTAGGAATATATTAAAGCTGGTGGAATTATTCAAGAAGATATATCTTCTGCATGTTTAATTGTGGGAGTTAAAAGACCTACAGAGGAGAAACTCATCCCCAAAAAGACATATGCCTTCTTTTCACACACCATTAAAGCTCAAGAGGCCAATATGTCCTTATTGGATGAAATCCTAAAATTGGTAAGTCAAAGTTTTTAATTATGCATTAAATGTCTAGCTACCAACTTGTTTTATCTATATTTTATTTTTTCTTTCTACATTTTATTATTGTAAGTTTTTATCAGTTACTAACATTCTGTAAAGCTTTTTAAGGTGTCATATCGATAACTCTGAGATAGTTCTGTAAGCAGAAACCGTGTGCTATGAGCAAAGAATTGCTAAACAAAGATGTAGACTTACTGAAAATCAAAGAATATTGGGGTCCCTGGTTAAGGGATACTCTAAGCACCAAAACATTTTTAGCTTAATGAAGTAGTTTTTGTGCGTAGATCATGCCCCTGCAGTCTTACAGTTCAGTTTTCTGCTATATAAGTATTAAAGCAGCTTTGTCACTTTCTGGGGACTTTACGTATGTTGGAGACCTCACATGGTGACTACTCTGCTTCCAGTGCGGTGGCCTGGAGATAGGGTAGTGTGTGGTATTTTTATTTTTTTTTATTTTTTTTTACTTGCCTGAACTTGTCCTTCGTGTCTGTCGCCATCGCCTTCTGCAAGGTCCTCTTGGCGATTCACCTGTAAAGAGTTTATGTCAATGCTATATATGAAATGCTCATTTTTGGGGGTGGGCGATGCTTTTAAATAACTGTTTCTGTTTATGCAGCCCTAGCCACACTTACCCTGGCTGTGAATCACACAGCTTCAATTTAAAAAAAAAAAAAAAAAAAGTTTAATTTTTAGTCATATGTGGCAGGACAGTTATAAGCACACTAAACTGTGTGTTTACTTTAGAAGTTTTTATCTTCTGCTCTGTTAATTGAATCTTAATCACACACGAGCCTTCTGTAGGCTATTAACAAAACAGGAGATAAGAACTTCTAAATTAAACAGACTGTGCAATAAAGGAACTGTAAACATTAGATCTCTCTTTACAGGAAATGTGTAGGGAGACTGTGTAGATCATTTGCAGGGGGTGTGTGACTAGGGCTGCATAAACACAGGGATTTAACTCATAAATAGCAGAGAATTGAGCAGTTAGACTGCATGAGCATGGTCTACACACCTATGCCACTCCCATTAAGCAAAAGTTATTTTAATGCTTGTAGCATCCCTTTTTAAACGTACATATTGTGGTATGGGTCTTCTTTTGACCCTAATAATCTTTATTTGGTGTCCCTTTTAATCATAGGGTTTCTATATGCTAACAGCCAAGGCCTCTTATCCAATAAAGCCAATGGGGGAAACCCTGAACATGTCAATGCCATTGTAGTATTAGGAAATCGTGTGTGCATGTGCAGTATTGCCATGATGGGTTCCAGTAACATGCAAAAAAAAAAGCAGTGGGAATACCGAAAAAATGTAAATTGGTCTCTTTTGCTTCAATGGGGAAATGAGTGGCATGACTAGTAATGAGTATCCCGATCTGTACACTTGCTGTAATCTCTTTTGACAAATGAATGAAGTTAAGTAGGCCGGAGAAGAAAAACCTTTATGTGACCTCTTATGTTTATATATCTTTTTTATTTAACCTTGTCATATATTTTTCTTATTTTGTTTAGGAAATCAGACTGATTGATTATGAAAAAATGGTGGATCACAGAGGCTTTCGTGTTGTTGCTTTTGGACAGTGGGCTGGAGTAGCCGGTATTTACGTTTTGAGTCTCAATCAGCAATAACCAATTATTTTTTTTTTCTTTAATTGATTACTTATAAATAACGACACTACTAACAGCAGTTGAATTTTACCATATTCTGTGCATGACATCTCTTTCTGAGCGTAGTAAGGAGTGCTCCTACTAAAATGTGATGGTGGTTACTTGGCAAACAGCCAATGGTTTTCATGAAAATTAGCAATTGTCATGGATCCTCCTCCAAAGGATGTGTGTTTGATATCCTAATTGGAAGAGGCGTAATTTCTCTTAATTAAGTCTATTTGATGGCTTACTGTCAGAGTTGGCTAGAGGATCCTAAGCAAAGTGAGAGGCTGTAACCTAACAAAGGCAAAGACAGAGGGATAGTAAGAGTCATTTACCAGATCTTAGAGTGGCCAGACTTAAACGTAGAATAAGAACCAGGAAAAAATGGGACTAGACTACACAAATCATTCAGGCCTTAGAGGAACACAAGAAAACTGAAAATAAACAAAACTGTGTACCAGTCCAAAAAATACAGGCTCATATAGGGTCCAACAGGCCAGAGTCATAATTATGACAAACAGGTTAATCCCACAAGCCAGGTCTGACACAAATCCAGGAGATCACAAATTGTCAAAGGATACGCCTGGTCAAAACCAGGAGCTCAGTCATAAGCACACTAAAGGCTCAGAAAGCATGAAAGGGCCCAGAGACGCCAGAGATCTCTGTTTAAGTAGGGAGATTCTGCACGTGGTTGGCTCTGCTTCCTGGGAGTAATCAGCAAGAAGGGCAGCATCTGTGCTAACAGGTGCCCTACAGAATAAACAATAATTCGATTAAAAGTAACTGGTATGCTTTCTGGAATTTTCCCAGGAGTCTAGGTTTCACATTAGCACAGAATGCAAAACAGAGGCTCAAGTCCCACTGGAGGTAGGTTTCCAGACCCTTTTTATAGTTATTTTAGGTCAACAAGTTGAACTTTCCAACTTGATTAGATTTCAAGTAGTGAAACTCACAAATTCAGATTTTTGTTTTTTTGGTAAATTTTGCTGGCATGCGTATGGAAGAGGCACAAAGGAGCCAGTTCAAACTGGGTTGGCAGTGTCCCTGCAGTTTAATTATTTTTCATTTATTTTGAAACTCAGGGAAGCATGTGGATATTCGTTAATTTATTAAGTATAAATCATGTGCAGACAAAGCAAAGCTGGTGTAACCTCACACAAATAACTAATACAAGCTCGATCTAAAACACTCCTTTCTTTAATTCAGGGATGATCAACATGCTGCACGGTTTAGGCTTGAGGTTTCTTGCACTGGGACATCATACTCCATTTATGGTAAGTTCAAAGTACCAAACTATAATGTGTGTTTGTGAAGGTGTGCAATGGAATTCTATAGATACAGCATTGCAGTAGATTAAATAGAACATTCAGCATACATACCAGTAGATCATTTGTGCTTACAGTTATGACTATTTGTTACAACTCTGTCTTGTTCCAGCATATCGGGATGTCTCACAACTACAGGAACAGCAGTCAAGCCGTGCAAGCAGTGAGAGATGCAGGTTATGAAATCGCCCTTGGCTTGATGCCCAAATCCATTGGGCCACTTACTTTTGTGTTCACTGGAACAGGAAATGTTTCTAAGGTGTGTTGCGTAAAAACATTTTTGAGCATGCCAATGTTTTAATTACACAGAACAATAGAAAGGGTTCTTGGGTGGGGGGAGGGGGAAGAAGAAGACAACTGTCATCAAATTTTCATTTCTCATTTTTCAAACGTTTACATTTTGAAACTTCTTTTTTTTTTTTTTAAAGGTTTATTACATTTAATAAAACTTTAAAGGAACACTGCACTGCCTAAATACAAAAATAAATTAATCATTATTATAATCTCATTGGGGGTATGTCTAAAAACAGCCTACAAAAGCTTCAGATCTCGTCTGAAGCATATGTAAGCCCCCAGGGTCGGTGCAATCATAAGGCGGCACAGGCAGCGGGGGGCACATTCTTCAGGTGACTGACAGTAGTGCAAAGCACTCCAACTTCTGACAGTCACGTCATGTAACATGGCCACCGTAGAGGATCTTCTGTGTTACCATCTCAGTCTGACAGGAAGTGTACACTGAGAGAAACCAATTGCTTCTGGGTAGATTATACAATAGATCCTCTAACGTAGTCCGCATGGCAGTGCTACCAGAAGGTAAGCAGGCATAGGAGGGGGGAAGGGACACACAGGGGAGGGGACAAAGACACAGAGGGCTGGGGGAGAAAAGAGACACACAGAGGAGGGTTGGTGGAGAGAACGAGATGCACCACAATGGTGCTACAGGGAATGAAGAGACAAATATTAAAATTGGTCTGCAAAATTAACGAATTCTTACAATATTATAGTATAAAAATATATATAAAGAAAATATTCCCCAGACAAGTGGTAGAGGTTAACACCGTAAACGAGTTTAAGCATACGTGGGATATGCATAAGGCTATCCTAACTATAAGCTAAGGCAAGGGACTAATGAAAGTATTTTTAAAAATTGAGCATACTAGATGTGCCGAATGGTTCTTATCTGCCGTCACATTCTATGTTTCTATGTTTCTTCTAAAAAAAAAAATAAAATAAAAAAATGATCACTACTTAGTAGATAAGTGCCCAATCAGAGTGTGTTAAGTGTCTAAAACACTAAATTGAACCAGTGATTTTGTGGTAAAATCTAAATACACAAAATAATACTTGCAAACATGGGAAAGTCCACAGTAAGAAGAATCTAAAAAAAAAATAAACAGAACACCTAGTGCAATATTATCTGGACATAATATATAAAATAATCCAATAATTAAAGCTCACAAATATAGAGTGGTTGAAGTACCACTCGGGACTATAAAGCTCAGGGAGGATCAGTCACTCGTGTACGCAGGATCCAGTGGATACACTTTTAGCCGGACTTTTCATTAAAACAGACTTTATTCCAAAACCATTTAAAAAAAATTTAAAATTCAAAGCAAAGAGCAGCAGTGTCCCAGGTCAGCTCACCAGCCTACATTGTAGTGTGACATCTGTCAGAGGTATGTACGTAAATAATACTGTTCTCTTATCTCCCTTTCGGCTTGGCTGCTTTCTCCGGTATGAGCTTGCTCTAGACTTCCTGATTCCGGCGCGTTTCGGCCCTCATCCTGGGGCTTTTTCAAACGTCCAAGGAATGGGGAATGAAGAGACACAGAAAAGGGCCAGGGATGGATCCAGAACCAAATCTCAAATGGGGCACTGATGCTGGGCTGTGGCAGGGTGAGAAGGGCTGTAGCGGAGACATAGGAGGCTCTAGTGTAGGGGATCGGAGGCTGTACACATATGCAAACACCCAGAGGGACATGGAAACACAATAATACACAAATACACACAGACTCAAACATATACCTTCACAGACATATACACTGATACAAACCTATGCCTACACAGGCACACACACAGATACATAACATGTATACCTACGCTTACACACACTGAAGTAACAATCACTTCCTCCCAGTGCACTGTGCAACATTAAAGGGGCCTGTCTGCCAAATGACTGCAGCACCCTATCGGGCCCCGATGAGGTGGTTCCCCTATGGGAGCTGCACTATTTTCTCGAGGTGGGTAATTGCCCTGTTGCGCCCCTTCTGGATCTGCTACTGAATAGGGATGGATGGAAGAGACACTTACATGGCCTAGGGGGAGTAATAGATGCACAAAGGAGCTGGGGGGAGTAAGACATACAAGGGGATGTAAGACACAAAGGGGCAAAAAAGGACATACACTAAATGGGGGAAGACATTCAAAAGGGGATAAGAAACATAAAAAGTGGTGAATATCAAGAGACACCAATCACAGACTTCCCAATGCAGTTAATTGAGAAGTCTTTACAAGGCAGGTGTTCAGGGCAATTGGTGCCTCTTGAGTTTAGCGCCACTGAACTAAACAACCAGGAAGAAACAGGATCAGTTGTCACACATAAAGCACTTCAGCAAGCTTAAGTGCTTCAGGCGATCTTTAGTGTCTCTTTTTAATGAGAGATGAATATATGTGTGTGTACACTGATAAGCCACAACATTAAAACCACTGGCAGGTGAAGTGGAGAACATTGATTATAATGTTACAATGGCACCTGTCAAATACGGGATATATTGGGTAGCAAGTGAACAGCCAGTTTTTGGAGTACATGTGTTGGAAGCGGGAAAAATGGACAGGCAAAAAGATGTGAGTGACTTTGACGGTGATGGCTAGATGACTGTCTCAGAGCATCTCCAAGTCTTGTGGGGTCTTCTCGATATGCAGTGGTTAGTACCTACCAAAAGTTATACAATAAAAGTCAACCAGTGAACTGATGTCAGGGTCATAGGCACCCAAGTCTCACTGATGCACATAGGGAGTAAAGACTAGCCCGTCTGGTCTGATCACTCCGAAGAGCTACGGTAGCTCACATTGCTGAAAAACGTCATGCTGGCCATGATAAAAAGATGTCAGAACACACAGTGCATCACAGCTTGCTGCGTAGCTGCAGACCAGTCAGAGTGCCCATGATGACCCATGTCCACTGCTGAAATCACCTTCAATGGGGATGAGAGAATCAGAACTGAACCATGGAGCAATAGAAGAAGGTTGACTGGGGAAGAGATGGCAGCAGGATGCAATATGGGGAAAAAGGTAGAGCCGCAGAGGCAGTGTTATGCTCTGGGCAATGTTGGAGATTGTTGCAGACCACCCTTCCATACTAACTTGGTGCCAGATACAGGACACGTTCAGAGGTCCATGCCTTGATAGATTTATTTATTTATTTTTTTAAAAGATTCTAATAACTTTTGTATATAAAAAATAATAATATTAAAACAAGGCCAAAGTTTGAAAACAAAATAACCAAGTTGGAATTTTTTTTTTTTGGGGGGTAGGGGGGAGGGGTTTGGGGGTGCTGAAATTGCAATGAAAGCCATCAAATTGACTCCATTCAAGAAATGGAGCCTCTTCCAATTATATCAAACACAAATCCGTGGGAGGATCCATGACCAATCAGCCTGATATACTGATTAGGTTTCAGAAACTTTCACTTTATATAATATTTAAAAATAGTTGTTTCATGAAATGCAATAAACTTTGTTTTTTTTTTTTTTTAAAGAAACAAGTACAATTCTGATGGCAGTTGTCCTTTAAGGGGGGATTTATCAATGCAAAACAGTTGCTATTCTGGGTGCAAAGTTCTAAATGTTGAGAAAAATGCTATTGGTTTCCATGGTGATAGCTCCTGAGTTCTACTTGCTGCTCAGTTTGTATTTTTATCCATAATAGCACCTGTTGATACTCCCCCAAAATCTACAATTAGGAAAGTGGGTAAAACTCTATTGCAATCACTGTTTATTCAAGTTTTGAGATAATTGTATTCAAGTTATGTAACTGATCACACAATAAAATCAGTTTAACTGTTCAATGAATTCATATTGTCACATAATTTGTTTCATATGTCGGAACTGAAACCATGGACAAACATCTGACTTGTATTATTTGTTTTACAATTCTTTTTTGCTTGCCTTTCCAAAGTTGCTTTCTCTAGACGTGTTCTAGATTACTCAAAGATCACATAAAATGGGCAATGGGTCAATTGCAAAGAGCAGGAAATAGAAGGGAGAAAATAATGTTCAATTGAATTGGACTGAGTGGTACTGGTCAGGAGGAATTAATTTTGGGGTCATGAAGGAACAAAAGGCATTTGTAATTGGATGGAGGTGTATGAGGAGAGAGAACCAAGGGTGTCTGTGTACAAGGTTAATTAATGAAGACTGCTGTCAAAGTGGACCCTAGCCGTCTCCTTGGTGAAATAGGCAGTTAAAAGGAGATGAGTCTTGATCGGGGGCGTATGGGCTGCAGTATTTGAAATCTGGGGATATTGGAGGAGTGAATACGAAGACTACATAGGGGAGAACTGCAGTAGTGAAACTTGATTAAGAGGATTTTGAGGTCATAAGTTGAGGATATTTTATGGTCAATTGGATTTTTTTTTTTTTTTAAAAGCTGAAATATACAATACATCTCATTGAATAGGCAAAAACAAATACTTAGGAGGGTGAGGAACATTTTTAGAGATTAAATGGATTTAGGTTAATTATAATGAAGGGGAGTATGTATTAATAAACACAAAGTGAAGATTCAAAGATGAAATAGGCTTTCAGCTGGGTTTGATATCTGGTTCTTGGATGTCCTAACCTAACACCTTCTGCTGAGAGGTTGGAGGTGGTGTTGGGTGTGAACGAGGAGAAAAATATGTGGATGTCTTAAGGAAAGAACTAGGATTAAAAGGGTCTGTGTAAAGCGAGAAAATAACAGATAAATACAGAGCCTTAAGTTATTCCAAATGGAAAGAGATGAACTATTATAAGAATGAATAGGAGTGGTTATCAATGTAAATGAAAACCTCTGAGGATATTTTTTGAGGGTTCACCAGGAGCACATTGTTGGTGAAATATATATTTTATTTTATGGGTTATTCACTTTTCTTCTAATAACTTTTTTTTTTTTTAGCACATAGTTTTAATGACCATTCCAGCATTTTTTTCTAACATACTAAATGCTGTGAAGCCATAACATAAAATCCATACTTTGATTTCTAAAACTCTCTTTCATGCAAAACATACCTCTGTGTATCGTCCAAAATTGAATCACTAACCAGAGGCCCAGTGCAGGAGTTATGATCCTCATGAAATATTTTATTTTTTTCTCAAACCTGGTCACATATTCTCCTTGGAAAAGTCCCTATGTGATGTTTACCTTTTGTGGTGCACAGTTTGTAGAAACCAAACTGGACAAGCCTCATTGGGGGCTGGAGAAATAGATGGTAGAGTCAGTGCCCTTGGTTCTGTTTTGGGTACAGCTTATCCTTCTAATTATGTACTATATCTAATATAATGGGATGCAATAACATGTAACATTTCTTACTATATAATTTTTGTCTCTTAGGGGGCACAGGAAATTTTTAATGAACTTCCCTGTGAATTTGTGGAACCCCATGAATTGAGAGAAGTTTCCAAAACTGGAGGTAATTTAATTTCCATCAAATAGTTTGTGTTAATAAATAATTTCAAAATACTGACTCTATGTCCTTCTAGATCTCAGGAAGGTATATGGAACTGTGCTTAGCCGCCATCACCATCTTGTCCGGAAAACTGATGGTGTATATGACCCCATGGAGTATGAAAAGAATCCAGAGCTGTACACTTCTCGCTTTAATACTGATGTAAGGATTTCATTTCTAGGTTTTGAATACTCAATGTGTTAAGTTGCAGGGATTGTAGCCTTATTAGTCCAATGATGCAGATGTAAAAGAACAAATTAAATAGTATCTTGTAATACCCTTTTTAATTTTTTTATTTTTTTTTTATTTTTATTGGACTAACAGAAATTTGGAATTACAAGCTTTTGGGAGAGCCTCCCTTTTACAAGACAAGACATTCTTTAGAAAGGATTGAATGTTTGTTGTTCCAAAATTATGTTAGTCCAGTACAAGATACTAATTTTAATCCATTATTTTACATATATAATATGTATGTCTCATGCCTCTGCCACCCTTGTTGCCATTTTACTAGTGCAAGTCCTGGAAGGAATGTGACCATATCAATGAGAAGTTCTAAGTTTTTCTGCCCCTGTGTTTGCTAAACATTTTGCTAAATCCATCATGCTGTGATGCATGACGAGCAGGAAGTCAAATTTGCCCTGTATGCCATGATGTTTGTGGCCACAGTAAGCCATTAAAGAATCAAGACCGTATCCGATTTACGTACATTAGTAGAATGACTTTGGCACCTCTGATTTTTGGAAACAACCTGTACATTCACCCGTTAAGGTTTGCTAAGACTCTTTGAATATATCATTCAAAAAGTGTGGGGATCCAAACATAGTTATCACATCAGTTTGCATTTCAATTTATATGCTCCAAATTTAACAAATGAGGTTAATGTGCTGCCTGCTCACCATTTGCATGTGTTTTCTTTTTTATATAATAAAGATTGCTCCTTACACAACGTGTCTAATTAATGGTATTTACTGGGACCCACATACTCCCCGCTTGCTTAATAGACAAGATGCTCAGAGGTTGCTGGCTCCAGTCAAATCCACTTCAGTTGCCACAGCAGGCTGTCCACAACTCCCTCATAAGTAAGTATGTTCCCTAATTCCCTTTCACAATATTATTTAAAGAACTCAAAGAGCATGTAGAGGGGCAGTGACTGGCAAAGTGAGGTGGAGAAACCTTATCTTGGTCTCCAGGAGACCCCACAAGTTTCCTTATCTTTTTTTCTTTGTATTTCATATATTTTTGTTGTGCTTCCTAGTCATTGTAGTGGCTGTGTGTACATAATTGCTATTAGAAAGCAGTATGGTTGATCATTAAAGCATCATGTGAGCAGCTTCAATTGTGTCCAGAGACGTAACCTTGTTTCCATCAGCAGGTGACCATCCACCATCCCCTTCTCTCATTTCACAATTCTGAACCAGGATAAGTGTAGGATAAGGTCATGATAGTCTACAAGAGCAGAATGTGTTTGTGTGTTTATATTTGGTATGTAAAGCTTGGAGATAAAAATATATATATATCTCCAAATATTCATAAAGGAGTGCACTCACAGGACTGTAAATCGATCTTTTCGACCCCTGAGGGTCTTGGTCAAGACCCTCAGGGGTCGAAACGTTGGTCGATTTACAGATGTTATTGTTCTTTACCTTTTGGATTAAAAACACCATTTAAGAAAAATAAAAACAATGTTCAAGTCCTGTGAGTGCACCCTTTATGAATATTTGGAGATATGTGAACGTGGGTAGCACCTAGGCTATATTTACAAAATTTAATTTTTTTTTGTCAGGAGAGTACTAAGCTGATTTATTTGTTATATACCTCCAAGCTTTATATATATATATATATTTTTTTTTGCAGTATTCACAATCTTTATTTGCAGGCTTCTAGCCATCGGTGACATTTCTGCGGACACTGGAGGATCCATAGAATTTATGACGGAATGCACCAGTATTGATACACCGTTTTGTATGTATGATGCAGATCAGCATATCATTCATGACAGGTGGGAAACCTAGACTATATTTTCTGTTTAGAATTTTGCTGCAAATTGGTTTATTAACATTTTAATGTTTTATTGATTTCTTTTTCTTTTTCACTCCAGTGTTGAAGGTTGCGGCATCCTCATGTGCTCTATTGATAACTTACCAGCCCAACTCCCAATAGAGGCTACAGAGTATTTTGGAGACATGCTATTTCCTTATATTGAAGAAATGGTAGGAATCTAATACAGTCTGAGATTCTCTAAATGATTACAGTTTAGTTTCTTTCAGAATTTTCATGCTGCAGGTCAAAGTAATAGCCAGTAAATGCCGTGGGAATTAGATGGAGGGATATTTTCTGACCGTATTCCCCCTTCCAAATAATATCCAACTGTCTAAGCTGTGCTGTGGGGAAGGGTATTCCCATATTCAAATTTTGGGAGGTTTTGTAGTATTTCTTAAAATGCAGAACAAGAATAATAAGGTTGGTTGGGAACTTTTTAAAGTCTGATCCCTTTTATGGTTATATGGTTAGCGACAGAGGGTTGGGGGAAGACAAAGGCTTCTGAAATCATGGATCACTTTTTATTGCATTTTTTTTTTTTTTTAAAGTGATAGTGTCACTTGACCGCCAATTTTTGGAGTTGTAGATTCACAGAACAGCCATTCAGCAGAGGTGGCATAGGCTGGTCAATCAAATAACGCTTGGGTTGATGGCTGTACTGGGGAGAAAGCAAAAAAAAAAATGGTCCTTGAAAACCAATGAACACCATCATTATCCTGGCTGCAGGGCCGCCATCAGGGGGTGACAACCGTGACTGTTGTCACGGGCCCGGACTGCTCTGGCAGTCCTGGGCCCCACTTTCTTTCTCTGCACACATAGATAGTGAATATCGCTATCTATGTGCGCGGGCCCCGGCTCCCTGTTACCGCAGAGGGGGCCCAGCACACAGCTTCTCCTCCTCTCTTCTTTCTTCTAAAATTTTTTGCGAGACCCGGTTACCATGGCAACGCTCCGCGGGTCTCGCAAGAGTTATTAGAAGAAAGAGAGGAGGAGAAGCTGTGTGCTGGGCCCCCTCTGCGGTAACAGGGAGCCAGGGAGCCCCCCATGCCACCGGACCACCAGGGATCATGGAATCTCCCCCTCCCTGGACACAGGTAAGAAACAGGGAGGGGGGAGAAACATTTAATTAAATTAATAAAAAAATAATGTTAAAATGCCCCTTCCCCCTCCCCCCCAGATTGCACATTTATACACTAACACAACACACACACACACTGCATACACTAACACAACACACACACCGTATACACTAACACAACACACACACACACCGCATACACTAACACAACACACACTGCATACACTAACAGAACATACACTAACACAACACATACACTGCATACACTAATACAACATACACTCACTGCATCCACTATACTGACACATACTCTGCATTCACTATACTGACACATACTCTGCATTCACTACACACTAACACACTCTCTGCATTCACTACACTAACACACACTCTGCCTTCACTACAGATTTACACACACTCTGCATTCACTGCACTAACACACACACAGCATCTACTTCACAAACATCCTGTATTCACAGGACACACACTACATCCTCCACACATTGAAACACTCTGCATTTACTATACAGACACTGCGTCTAATACACGCACAACATCCACTACAGACACTGCATCCACTAAACACATTTCATCTAGTACATACAAACACTACATCCACTACACAAACACACACTATATCACTGTACACACACTATATCCACTACTCAAACACACTCTGCGTTCAATATACACACTGCATCTGCTACACAAACACACACTCTGCATTCACTGTACAAACAGTATCTAATACATTACACTAACATACACTCTGCATTCACTGTACAAACAGTATCTAATACACTACACTAACATACACTCTGCATTCACTGTACAAACAGTATCTAATATACTACACTAACATACACTCTGCATTAACTGTACACACAGCATCTACTTCACAAACATCCTGTATTCACAGGACAAACACTACATTAATTACACACATTCTAATTCACTATACACACCACATTCAGTCCAGCATCATTGTCAGCGGACCAGGTACGGCGTGGGCAGGCCCAGGAGGGGGGTCAATTTCAGATTTAGTGAATCTATTAAAAGACTTGACCAGCCAAGAAGAATGTGTTCTCTTTCTTCCAATATAAATACTGTATTAGTCTCTCAATCACATCACAATATTTTTAAAAGTTTGAAATAACGATCTCATTTTTATCAATGCAGCTGAAGTCTGACGTGTCCAGACCCATTGATCAGGAAAACTTTTCTCCTGTTGTGCGAAATGTAAGTTCTCCTATATATGCATCTTAATGAGTATTGCATAAAATATTAAATTACATTTTGTCTATAAAAATGGTGATCTATGTATTGTGCTATTGCAGGCAGTGATTACATCCAATGGTTCGCTCACCAAGAAATACAAGTATATCCAGACGTTGAGAGAGAGCAGGTACACAAATAATGCATTTGCTATTTACTATTCATTTATAATCCTAATATACCTGATTGTAACTATCACATAGCTAACTTGAAGATTCCATGTTTTACATAAAAGGATTCAGTTTGGTTAGAACAAAATTTTGTCTGATTCAGTGCTTTTCTGACTTTCTGATCAGAAATGTATCCAAATTCAGAAATTTATCTGAAACTGAGGAGTAGTTCGAATGGTGAGCCGTTTCGGTTGATTTAAGTTAGTTTTGCCAATAGCCACTTCACTTGGGCATTTGAATTACATGCAGTTTGTTTGTTCGTAGGAAACACGAACGAATGAATTGCAATATGGACGACGAAATGGCAAGCATCGTAGTGAATGTACATGAAAAATCAGTAATACCCTTCAATAATTTGTCCAATTATAAGGAGGGAGCTACCGGCTCTGCTTCCTGCCGCTTCCTTCTCCCAACTGGTAAATCAATTCTACATACTTATTTCAGGACACACATATCCTGAACAAAGTGTGACATGAAACATTATGGGGTGAATCAACATGACCCCCATATAATTATAAGGGAGGTAAACCTCCCTCATGTCCCTACTTGCCATGTTGCAAGGTAGAGGCACGTTAGGTATATGGTGAACAGTCAGTGGCTGTCTTGCTGTCATAAAAGACTAGTCCCTGGGCAGCTATTGTTGTCCAGTCACTAATGCAATAAAGGAGGGATCTGACAGCCCACCCAGCCCCCGACGTGGAGCTACAAATAAATATTAAAGTGAGGGGAACGTAGAGTCCATGGCCAGCGGTTGGGGGCTGTTAAATAAGGTGAAAGGAAGGACCTATTGTTGTGCCCTGGGGGGGATTCCAATTCTAATAATGGGGTCCCAATTATGATAATGGGAGGACCTTGTAAACCAATCAATCAGAGATCTCTGACTGATATTGCATAGCATGGGAAAGCCCTTATAAGGCTTTCGACATCCTGCAAGCTCATCTGCACAGTTTTATTGTGATTTTTGGTCTTAGTTTTTTTTTTTTTTTTATATTTTTAATAATTAGAACCCAAACCCACTGTTAATTGGTGGGGGCATGAAGGGGAATACTATGTCCCCCATTCACTTTTTTTTAATAGCCCCCACCTGCTGTCCATGGATGGGGCATGAGGGGGAACAGTATGTTGCCCCCCCCCCTTTATTAGTTATTTGTAGCTCCACCTTAGGGGCTTGGGGACCTGTGTCAGGTCCCCATTTTTTGTATTGGTGACTGGGCAGCAATAGATGTCCAGTCGCTAGTCTTTTATGACCGCGAGCAACTGCTCACTGTTTAGCAGATATGTCCTTACCAGTGGCATGAGTTAAGTCGTAAACCTTTCTTATTA
The DNA here is from genome assembly GCA_933207985.1 of Pelobates cultripes. Lineage (NCBI taxonomy): Eukaryota > Metazoa > Chordata > Amphibia > Anura > Pelobatidae > Pelobates > Pelobates cultripes. The sequence goes on along the minus strand of OW240914.1, from coordinate 340,657,331 downwards.
TCAAGCAGAGTCAAATTGAAACCTAACAAGTTTTATTTGCTAATTTAACCCTTAAGGGACTAGGGGAAGAAATTTGTGGGATCTCTGTTCCCTGCCACTTCTATTTTTCACCCCTCATTCAACGGAAGTGAGTGAGAGGTTAAAAATGAAATTGTTTTGGGGCGGGGCCTGTTGACAGGGCGGCCGGGCCGCCTGGAATGAAGGGCCCGGTCGCTGCTGCGACCGCTGGTAGTTCCGCCAGTTGGTATAGGTTAACACAGTGAGGGAGTTTAAGCATGCGTGGGATAGGGATAAGGCCAGGAATTAATAAAAGTATTAGAAAATTGTGCAGACTAGATGGGCCGAATGGTTCTTCTCTGCCGTCACATTCTATGTTTCATGTTTACATGTCTGGTAGCCACTGCCAAGTTTGAGCCACTAATTTTATACTTTCAGGATAGTGTTTTTATTTTTTGTTTGTTAAAGGGACCCTGTAGGCACCTTTTTTGCTTCGTTAAAGGGCTTCCCAGGCAATATTTGGATCACAAAATATTTTTGTGCTGATCAGCTTTCTAAAAGCATTCTTTGTGTTTTCTTTTAATTTTAGTACACAAAGCCTTGCTGTGCTTCGTTATGTAATTGGAATATTTTATTATATGCAGAGAACATGCCCAGCTGATGACACTTGGGTCAAAGAAGAAGATACTGGTTCTTGGATCTGGTTACGTTTCTGAGCCCGTCATAAATTACCTCACAAGAGATCCCAACGTTGAGATTACGGCAGGTATTCCAACTTGTTTAAAATTGTATTTTTTACAACTTATTTACAAATTCAGTAAAGATTTTTGTAATACTTATTGTTCACCTAAAATCACAAATAACCCTCCTTCCCCCCCAGAAAAAAAGTAGACTTGAATGCCTCCAATAAATGCTTGGCACAGTGTTAATTCAGCAGGTTAGCTAAAACATCTAATGTAACATATTACAACATCCGAACCCCCCCTGCTATGACTGACAGCTGTCATTATAAATGTGTCTACTAGGCAATGTGGAGCACATGACATCAGGTGTGGGACGAGTGCAAATTTATGATTCCATATACATTATGTGTGTACCACAGCACTTACAGCTGGGACACGATATGATATGACATGATATATTAAACAAATTTTTAAATGTATCTTTCATATAACATTCTACACCACCACTTTTTTCTTTTATACCCAGGTCCAGATTTAAATCATGAGCGCTTGTATTCACAGAATTCTGCACCGATCACTATGTTCAGTCTGAGGGGACGTGGCCATGCACAGATCACTATGTTCAGTCTCAGGAGACATGGCCATGCACAGATCACTATGTTCAGTCTGAGGGGACGTGGCCATGCACAAATCGCTATATTCAGTCTGAGGAGACATGGCCATGCACAGATCGCTATGTTCAGTCTGAGGGGGTTGGGGCCATGCACAGAATCTATCGATCCCAGAGTCCAGGAGCACCCATAGGCAGCTTCCTTCTCTGCCTAATGGAAGAGGGATACAAACCCTGATTGTATCCCTCTTTGTACCCGTGCTTAAGTTATGCTGTGCCACTTGTACAAAGAATGAACCTTATTGGGACAACTCTGCATGAGTACTCTGCTTGAACACTGCACACACATCCTTTGTAGGTGGAAGGCAAGCAGCATGTAGCAAGCTCCCAAAACCTCTTTTTATACATCATACCCATCGCTACATCTGTTCTGTTGTAATTTTTGTGTGATAATGTTCAAGGGCTTCTTCTCTTGAATATTATAATAATGTGTATATTATAAAGTATAATGAGTGGGACATTTCATTTTTTCTTTTAAAATAATTGTGAGCATGTAACACAAATTTGTCTTGTGAGGCAAAATGTGTCTACTTTTGTTGTTTCATTGATTGCCTGAAAACAAAACAATTTTCCCGTTCAGCTTCAATGGTCAAGGATCAGGTGGATCACCTATCTAAGAAATATAATAACACAACTCCTGTGGCCCTGGATGTGTCCAAGAATGAAGAGAAACTGTCAGATCTAGTGAAGAAACATGACCTTGTGATCAGGTTTGTACTAATTTTTACAGCAAGAACATTTTTAGTAAAAAATTTTACAAAAATTTTTATTCTGTTTTTAGAAATGTCAAACAACTTCAAAACAATTCTTTTATTAAAACAACCCTCATAGATTATATAAAGATACAGAGTAATCAATGTGGTGAGGGAGAGCTTCTTGAGATGTAGACTTTAGGTGGGGACTTTGTATTTATGTAGAGCAGAAGATGTTCTTGTGGGTGGAGAGGGTGAATTTCTAGCTAAGCTTGGAAGCAGAATTTCTGGTCAACTGACCAGGTAGTGTTGGAGTCTGTCTCAGAGAGTCTTGGTATAAAACCATCATTTTCAGATGTGTCTACAAAAGTGACATGTGGACGTCATTATGCTTTCATGTGCACCAACATTTTCATCTTGACGATTTCTGTATATCTGCCTGATAGCCCACAACATGGCCAAATTAAAGCTTTAATGAAGTGCAACCTCTGCATTTATGTTGTGGATCATATAACTCTACATCCATGGTCCAAACCTGTTGAGCTAAGCATTTCACATAAATCATGCACAGCGTTTTCTCTTACACACAATTTCTACTTATGTCCTTATATTCTGTTTTTCTTTTTTTTGTGGTGTGATTTGCTAACCATCAAGTCTATTGTTCCTTTTCAGCCTTCTACCATACTTGGCTCATCCCCTTGTGGCAAAGGAATGTATAAAGAACAAAGTTAATCTAGTGACGGCAAGTTATCTAACACCTTCAATGAAAGAACTCCAGCAAAGGTAAAACAAAAAACAAGATTGCCTGTTTTGTAATCATTTGTTTCCTAAAGTAATAATCTAGATTATTTCTAAACTTCTCAGGGCTAATTGTCACCTAAAGGTTTCCTATATTTTATTTTCCTGTTGCACTCAATCTCAGTAGGTAAGTAGTAAAGAAGCTCTGCTGTAAAAATGCCCAAACTTGCTAATTTCATTATTATGTTTTTAAATCTAGGCTAGTGAGCTTGCTTCTCATTGTGTTGTCTACCTGTTACACAATTTCCAGCTTTTTAGCCACCTTTTGTAGGGTTATTTGTCAAACCTGGGAGTGTACCTGTCCATCCTGTCACAGCTTTGCTCACATTACATGGACATGTCCTGCAGATATGGCTTTTTCCTTGATGACCTTTAATTTTTCACAACTGTGCATACACAGTGCATGTTTTCTAGCAAGTGAAAAGTGCTGGATAGCCGGCAGGTGGTATGTCACATTGCCAGCGTTAAATGATAACAACCTAACACATTATATGAGTCTATATAGAAATTATATATCACAGTGGACCTTGCAACATTTTTCTGAATTAAGTTCTTTGTCTATTCAAGGTTTGACAAAGACCATAACTGGTCAAAATGTAGTCATGTCCAATGTGGATGGTGAAATAAATTTAATGTCTATATATACTAGTTTGTTCTGCCTTCTTTATTACTTTCTGAGGTTTTGGGCCAGGATATGACTCTTATTGCTGGCCCATGCCTACACTATGTGAAAACGGTCATGTACCGCTCCCATATTGGACTTTACATTGTAAGGGTTGTTCCAACCAATCAGGAGTCTTATTCAGTCTTATCTCTTATCAAGAGATATGATTTCCAAAGTCATATCTCCTTGACCAACAGCGTGTCAGTTACCAAACCTTTCTCTAAAACAGCAGGTGTTGGCTAAATAACACGCATGTGTATATTTTACAGATTATTGGATTGATTGTGAATGTTTGTTCGTTTATTTATTTTAAAAAAAACTTTTGTTATGTATTACAGTGCAGAAGATGCTGGAATTACTATAGTTGGTGAAATGGGCTTGGATCCAGGTCTTGATCACATGTTGGCCATGGAATGCTTTGACAAGGCTAAGGATGTTGGGGCAAAGGTAAAATATATAATTTGTGTTCTATCTATGAAATTTTGTTGTGACCTGTTCTCACTTTGCTATTGTATCTACTACAAAATTTATTTTACATTTCAATAATGTTTTTGTTGCTTGCCGTAGGTGGAATCCTATAGATCGTTTTGTGGAGGTCTACCTGCACCTGAATATTCAGACAATCCTTTGAGGTATAAGTTCAGCTGGAGCCCATTGGGTGTTTTGTTAAATACCATTCAACCTGCAACATACCTGAAGGATGGAGAGGTAATTTGGGGAACCTGTAAAGAAATTAGAAAGTGCAACATGTATATGTGACCAGATAATGTTTATTGATGGATTTTGTAACAAGCAAACATTGTGACCCCGTTCCAACTTCTGTCATTGCCTACATTCATGCTCAAAACAAGAAAATACAGTAGAAGGTTCTTCTAAAATGATACTGTATAACAGAAAAGATCCTATCTATTATACTCTGCAATTAGGAGAAAAATAAGTGATGGAAGAATTTGCGTCTTCAACAAGGGCGTAATTATTTTCTAGTCTTAATGAAAGGTTTCTAAATTGTATCAATCATGATTAACAGAGTGTATCACTGAGTAATATATTGTTATATCCAGTGTACGTATTGTCCTGTGTGACCCTGTTGGTTTCATTATTTCACTGTGTCACAGTACCTACCCAGTTGATGTACTGCTCTGGCATTCATGCCTCACAAGCATCGATCTAGAAACCGCACCTTCCAGTTCTCTTTTCCTTTATCAATCGGTAAAACAAATTCTATTGAGTTTTCTGACAGGGAGAGGGACACTGTATGATTGGAGCACCCCTCTACTTATACTAATGTTATGCCTAGCATCATTTTGGGTTCCAGGAGGCCATCATTGTGACCCCGTTCCAGCAGTTTTTGGTGTCTCATCTCAGTCCATCTCAGTGTTTAAATAAAGTTTTCAGTCTTTGCCCTGTTGTGGTTCTCTTTTGGTTCCCCGTATAGTGCGTTATATATTCTCTGATTTTTCTGGTTATTTGATTTTGGGTTGTTTATTGACCTTCCTCTGTAATCCTGACCTGGCTAATTCTATCATATTCCCGTATTTCTCAAATCTTGATCTCAGCTAAGGTCCATTGAGACATCATTTCTGTCTTCCAATTTCTGGCCAATACTTGTAAGTTGGGTAGTGTAGCCATGACATTATGACAGGGCCCTGGACTCTGCAGGTGTAGGTCAATAGATGAGGTATATGGACCAATTCGATCAGGCTTTACAGAACGTGTTAACACGTACGACTATTTGTCTCCTGAGAGTCAAGTGCCTTCTCAGATGGGGATCTAGAAGTGTAGATATAATTTATATTCCTCACATTAAATTATGAGGTAGATTTTACCAACAGTGCTTTATTAAGGTTGCTGCCAGGAAGCTCCCAGAAGACCTTGATGATCTTATGGGGGCTATATGAGGCATAAGGATAATAAGCATGGTAGACCTAAACATCTGATAGCGATAGTCTCTCAAACACTTGAGGTGGGTTTGTGAGGTAACGTGCAAAAAGTACCTCTTGGCCACGGTTAAATATGGTGGTGTTTTGAGGCTGTTGATTTTTTTTTTTGCCAGAGAACCTGGACATTTTGTTAGATAGAGCCATGATGCCATGTATCCTATCAAATAACAACAGATATTAAATTAACACATGACTGCCTCTGCCAGAAAGCTTAAAATGGGTCATGATTGTATCTTCCAGCAGTACAATGATCCAAAAATTACATCAACATCAACACAAAAATGGTTTACTGACCACAAAATCAAGCTCCTGCCATGGCCATCCCAGTCCCCTGACTTGAACCCCATAGAAAATCTGTGGGGTGAACTGAAGAGGAGAGACCACTAGCGTCAACCTTATAATTTGAAAGATCTTGAGAGATTTTGTATGTCTCAAGTCCCTTCCATGTGTTCCCAACCTCATCTGGAATTAGAGGAAAAGACTCAGAGGCAACGGGAGGTAGCACAAAGTAATGACTAAAAGGAGTGCCAAACAATTATTTTGGATTAACTTTGTTGTGTTTGCTCTCATGGATATCAAACAATTGCATAACATTTTTGTATAATTTTTTCAGACTTATCTCACCCATAAGGGCAGTCCAGATCCGAAATGCTGACAAGTTTTTTTGGGTTTTTTTCTGCAATGTATTTTGAGACCTGAGCAGGGACTAGCAAAATGGGATTACTACTGTGGTTACGCTAAACATCTTCCTGATCTCACTCTTTTTGCCTGAAAACACAATGTGTTTGTTTACTAGAGACACCGCATGGAGCTTACTGCACTATGTACCTGTATATTAATATTTGGTATTGAGCTGTGTTTAAAGTAACTCTTTTATCTCACTAAAGATAATTACGACTCCAAAAAATATTGGCTATATGTGTAGTTTTCATCTGGAAAAAGTTTAAAAAAAAAAAAAAAAAAAACATCAGTAAGTGGCCATGGCCATGTCACTCTCAAAAGAATATTGTGCTAAATTGATGAGACAAAATGCATTCACATTGTGCTATTATGTTCTAACCTCTACAACATTTGTATATCTTACTAAAACAAAGCACAGTAAGTCTAAATTAAATTCTCAGCAGAGATCACTTGAAATGTGGCTTAGTGTTTATAAAATGTCATTACATTGGTTGTATATGACTAAAAATATTTGGTAAATAAATGAGAAATTGTAAGGACTTTTTCACCCCCCTCACACCAGTGGTTCTTACATTTCTTTTTTTTTTCTTTTCTTTATATGTATAAAATGATACCTTTGTTATTGGACTAACATAATATATCAAAGACAAGCTTTCGAGAGTTTTTCCGCTCTTCTTCAGGTCTGCAGAAGAGTGTGTGTGTGTAGAGATTGTAGCAGTATTGATCCAGTGATGTAGAAGTAAAAAATAGATACAATTCTTATCTTGTAAAACCTTTTTTATTGGACTAACACGCGCGTGTGTTTGTGTGTATATGTGTGTATATATAACCTTCAATAAAGTGTGTGTGTGTGTGTGTGTATGTATATACATGCGTGTATATATAATTACTTTTTGTTTGTTTATAGCATTGTAAAAATATTTGTTGTGCACATTTGCCGAGGGCCTTGTAAACATGTTTTTGTTCCTCATGAAAATAGCATAGGTATTACATGTTGTGTCCTGACCCAGGGGTTATAGCACACCTTCCTAAATGAGGAAGATCATTTATTGGCTGCCTGATTTATGTTTAAATTGCACACTTTCAGGTTAGTGAGGCTTCCATTTGAGTTTGTTGTAATAGATATTACATTGTATGCTCCTCATGAACAATTTTCTTCTGTATTGTCAAAGGAACAGTCTTGGTGCATGTTGAAGTATAGAGCCACAAGCTACACAGTGCAGGGTGAAGAATAAAGTATATTTAATTATAGTCCAGGAGACAAAACAAAGTTATGATGTTTCAGATGTAAGGGGTATTTATATGTGTACTCCACTCTGAGTGTTCATACATGATTGAGGCCTCACGATACATGATTGAGGCCTATTTTGTCTCCTGGACCATAAGTAGATATGCACGGTGTAGCCTGTGTCTCTATACTTCTGGATTTATATTGGGGCTAGCGGACCTCCCCAACAGAGCTCCGGTGTATTAAGATACTAGTGTGCAACACCCTACTACCCAGTCTTGGTACATGTGGGATATTTCAAGGATATCTGCAATTAGTTTGTGTGGTTTCAGTTTTTTTCTTTTTCATGTCATTTTTTGTAATTGGGGAGGAAAGGGAATTCACAAAAACATCACCTTGGTTAAACTTATTTCCAAAAAGAAAAGTGACACCATGGGAGGTAAAGATTTTGGTCTATACTCAGAAAAGTCTGTTTATTTTGTGCTGATGTTAGACATTTCATTTAAAAAAAGCCAGTGCGTTTTTTTTTTAAAATGTAGCATGTTGCCCATTAGTTTTCCGTTTTCTGGAAGAAGGTGTGGACACTAGCCTCTCAGATTCTACAAAAACACATTGACCCCAATCCATGTTGTTTTTTTTCCTTTCTAAACCTATTGACGGTTGGATAGGAGCTGAGACCACCCTACTCCTCAACATTGCATTAGTGGCCCGTAGGGCCTTAGCTCAGTCTTGGCTCAGTCTACCCCACCTATGACCTTAGTGATCAATAAACTTAAAGATAACTATTTAATGAAAAATTAACGGCGCACATACAAGGAACTATGAAAATATTTGAACGGGTTTGGGAAATGTGGGAGACCTCCTCAGGTACGGTGTAGCACAGTGGAAGGTTTGGGACGAGTGATGGAGTATGGGACCTGTCGTGCCCCGCCACTTCCCCACCAAAGCTGTGTTCCATCCCCAGTAATGCCTTGTGGTTGCGGTCACCCCCGCCCTCACTTCTTCCCCTACCCGCCTTTCCGACACACCCCACCTCCACCGACCCGGAATTCTTCTCATCCTGTCACTTTAATTGGTTCTTTTATGTAATTTTTCTTTTCTCCAATCCTACTGGTTTTCTATACAATTCTTCCCATCTATCATGGGACCTTTCAGATACATTTCTTGCTTTCATATAACTTCATACTGGATAACGCATCCAAAGAAAAATGAGTAAAAAACCTCATGGGACGGATCCAAAATAAACATAGTCGATACAATTAGCCCTGTTGACTATTTTTTGCATAATACTTCTCTTCAGAGGCTGGCCTGACAGTACCGACAGTTACTACTCTTTACAACCTTTCCATTGTATAAACGCATATACTTGTAAGACTTTTAATGTCTGTTGCCAAATACTCACCGAGTCCTGAAGTGCATAGTATACTCATCGCAAATATGCTCTACCTTTATAAAGATTGTATCCCAATACAACTACATGTACAACTGCCAAATTTCCATGTTACTGAAAAATGTAATGTCATGTTTTGACGACTCAACCACAGGTGGCAAAAATAAAAGAATAAAAAAAAAAATTGCAGAGGAAATTTAATCTACAGCCAGAGAGTAGGAAAATCACATAGTGCCTTCTACAAGAATTTAGTTTTACCTAATACATGAAATTTAAAAAAAATACAATAAATGAAAATGTTAGTCACTGTGTAAGCCTAAATTAGATACAACCTAAAATCTATATTCGGGGAAATGTTTTTCTGATTCTTTTTACAATGCTTATTTGAGCTTTTGCTGACCCTACAGAAGTTCTTTATATGTTTACCTTCTGTGTTTTTATTCCCTGTATTTCCTTCATTTATAGGTTGTGAACATTGCAGCAGGTGGTTCCTTGCTTGAATCAGTTACCGTCATGGACTGCTTCCCAGGACTGAATTTGGAAGGCTTCCCAAACCGGGACAGTACAAAATATGCCGAGCCCTATGGGATCCAATCAGCACACACTTTAATGAGAGGAACTTTGAGATATAAGGTAAATAATCTGGCCACAAAGGCTTCAATTTAATTATATTGGATAAAGCCCCAATGTTAACCATTTTTCAGTTAGAAATACTTTTCAAATAATCTATCCATAAAACGTCCCATAGACTGTAATGGTTACTTCTGTGGGCAAATCATTTGAAAAGTTCTAGTAATATATTGTGATCACTGGAAAAGCTTATCCAAAATAATAAAATTTAGGCCAAAAATGGGGGTGGAGGGGAGAATTAGTTTTTATTAAATTTGCTGGTTTTATACAGTTTATCAATTTTTGTTCTTATTTATTTATTTTGTTTTGGATAAATTTAAATTGCTGTAAAGTTAGGATGTTTGTGTCTCTTCTGTTTTAATATATGGTTAGAAAGTGTTTGTTTGACATTGTTGTATCTAGTTTGGATATCGGATCTCCATGACCAATTACATTTATTATTACAGGGTTTTGCTAAAGCAATGAGTGGATTTGTGAAATTGGGATTAATTAATGCAGATCCCTGCCCATTACTGGCGATTGATGCCCCAGCGATATCCTGGGTAAGTAAAGCATCCATTTTTTTTATGTTGTCTTATATTTTTTGAGTAGGTGATGTATGTATAATTTTTTTATATATTACATTTTGGTAGGTACCTTAAGACTGATCAAAATAACACAAAAAAGAACTGTATTAAATATGGACAAAAATAGACAAAGAATATAAAACCTATAAAAAAATGCTTTTATTTGCAATGTTGTTATCTTTAACCCACCAGAACAACTGCAGGTGAGACAGCTAATCTTTGTCTTGGAGCCATGTGACCTAAGTTGACACCGTAATATAATATAAAATAAAAGAAATCACAGGGCTCACTTGTGTAACCCAATATATTTTTTGAAGGACAATCTAACAAATATTTTGGGAGATGCACATCCTTTCTCAATGTACATTTCTCCACTGTGTTCCATTTTTTCCTAAACAAGATGAAAGCGTGCAATGAGTAATAATCTGTTTATGTAAAAATGAAAAATTCCATTACTGTCTTTCTTTTCATTATAAATCCACAGAAAGAGCTCCTGTGCCATATCCTGAACGTTCCTGTTTCCACCAGTGTTGACCATCTGAAAGAAATAGTTTTCCGTAAACTAGAAAAGGATGAAAATAACTTGGAAACCGTTCAGTGGTAAAAAACAAACATACCGTTACTAGAATATCATATAAAAGATACATTGTCATCTCACACCTACCCATCTCTCTCTGTCTGTCCGTAACTGAGGACTGAGAAGGGAATAAACCATTTTTAAGCTATGTGATAGCAGAGGTGGTACATCTACAATTTAGAGGATTTTATAGTCTATTTTGTTTCTTACAGTTTTCACGTTTTTTTTCTCACGGTTATATTTTTATGCTTCAATAATCAGGTTTTCTATTTGTTTTTTTTTTTTCTCTTTAGGTTTGGACTGCTAAGTGACGAGCCAGTGCCGGTAGCAGATTCTGTTGTTGCTGCTCTTGCTAAGCACATGGAAATCCTACTTTCATTTGGTAAGAATAGTATTTATCCTAGATAAAGGGGGCATGCATTTCTCAGTAGTGGTGCCGCCAGAAAGACCAAAATATATATAAAATACAGATTAAATTACAGTGCACACAAAATAAATACTGTTTTACATTTTACAAGACTACATAAAATCACATATCTTAGCAAACAAATCTGGGAATTCAGTTACACCATATGGCCATAATGTATTGGGCCCACCACTACTGCACAAGTGCGCTGTAACTTAATCTGTATTTATCCTAGATGCTTGTATACTTTGTAGCTTTTACCCCCTCTAAATGTAATCCGATAACTTTATTAACCATAGAGAAGGCTCTGTTTTCTTTTTAAAGCACACCTATTTAAATAGTTTAAGCAGTACTCTGTTATTTACTCAGCTGAAACTGACCAGGGAATTACAAATCCCAGGGAAATATATCTACAATTTATAATTGGTGAGTTCCAGACAATATCCATTAACCCCTTAAGGATCGCGGACGTACTGGGTACGTCCGACAAAAAAACAGTCCTTAAGGACTGCGGATGTACCTAGTACGTCCGCAGCAAAAATGAGCGATGGAAGTGATCGCTTCCAGCTGCTCTAAGGGTATTGCAGCAATGCCTCAATGTTGAGGCATCCTGCAATAACTCTGTTGAGGCATCCTGCAATACCTCTCCTGACTTTCCCAGGAGCAATCACTTCCAGGTTGCCCCAGGTGGCTCCCGGCAGTGTAGCACAGCATCGGAAACTATCGAGCAGGCTTCCGATGCTCTGCCTGTTTGCTGAGTGTCTTGAGCACTCAGTTAAGACTTAAATAAAATCAATAAAAAAAAAAAAATGAAAAAAATAAATGTATTAATCTCCACTCCCCAGCCTTTTGGCTTCCAATATGGCGCTGCCTTTCTAAAGGCAGTGCATCATGGGGCTTCTGGGGGTGTACCTAGCCTGCCTCATTATAGAGGCATGGGCTATGGTCATCCTATCAGAGCTTGCCCATATAATATTTATTATTACTATGATCCCAATTTGTCTGGTCAGGTCAATATTCGTAAATATTGACTCTGATCAGTGTGGATCTCCTTCCCTCTCTTCACTTGTGTTCTAGTGAGAGAGAGAGAGATCTGTGCTTAGCTAGAGAGATTTAGGTAGTTTTAGGTAGGTATTTGTAAAATTGTGAGAGCCATTAACCCAAAAGCTGTTTTCAGAGCCATTAACCCCTATCTTGCCAGTTATCACTATAAATCACTGGCTCTTGCACACAGCGGATACGTTTTTGTGAATTTTTTTTTTTTTTTTGTGACAGATCACTAAATAAAGTAGCAAATATGGGACTGTATTTCTAATCTAATATGTTTGTAATGCAATACTACCTAGTTAGCTCTTTACTACAATGGCTTTCAAAATATTGAGTATTCTTCTCGCAGCTGAAAATAATCAAATCTTCTCTAAAGTAATAGTGTTCAGTACTTTTCCCCTGCCTTTGCCACATGTGTTTATCCTACACACTCTCTAATTTTAAAGTCTGTTTGACAATGGCTATATTTAGCAAAGATACCATTTTACCTAAACTTCTAACTTGTCTTTTATTTATTTTAATGTTAAAAACCAGGACCAGGAGAAAGAGACATGATCGTTATGAGAAATGATGTTGGCATTAGACATCCCTCAGGACACCTGGAAAACAAAAATATCAGCTTAGTAGTGTATGGGGATGTCAATGGGTACTCTGCTATGGCAAAAACCGTGGGCTACCCTGCAGCCATCGCTGCTAAGATGGTCTTAGATGGTAAGTGACGGGGGTGTGTGTGTGTGTGTATGTGTGTGTGTGTGTTTTTTTTTAAATTAAATATTTCCATCTCGAGCTTCACACACACATTTTGGTTGTAGAAATGACACATGGTCAGCCCTCTATGAGAGTACTGTTTGAATCCATACACATATTAGATTGTTGTCCCATTAGATAATTCATCGATTGATTTTTTTTTTTTTATGTTTTATAAATCCATTTGTGCAACAACTCTTATGTAGGATTGGGGTAGGATTGTACTATGAATAATGTGTAAGGCAAAAGCTAGATAATAATTTTTATCATCCTCCTCCCACAATTTATTTTTGATTTACATCTAAGGGGCAAAAATCATCAATGTAAATGGTGGGTATCTGTGCATAGATGCAATGTGAATTTATTAAATAAAATAAAAAATGTTTGGAAACTGGGCTGTTGTTTTTGTGGCATCAGCAGTTAGAAATTCAGGATCCAAATAATGTAATGGAGTCATTTCCACTGAGTCTGTAATGGGGTCTAGTAAGCCCCAAAACCTTAGCTGAGTTAGCATCTTAAACCAGAACATGGTATTCATTCTTTGATTTCAGTTTCACCTTGTTTGCATTGAGTTGTCAAGACAGAGAGAATATTGCACACATCAATTATCCTCAAAGTACTTCCAGCATGCTGTTCCAAACAGGGTGGACTAGCGTCCCATATAGAAATAGTGGTAAAGGAATGGTCTGGGCACGCTTGGTGGTTTCCATAAATGTCATTTTTTTTTATTTTATTTGGAATGCAGAATAGAAAAAACAACAACATTTCAGCTCACCTGAGCCTTTGTCAAGACGTAGTATTTTATTCTGCACTCAAAATAAAGAATGCACATTAAAGAAACCACCAGATGTGCATAGACCATTCCTTTATCACATGTTTGTATTTAGTTGTGTCTCCACAGACTTTAACAGTTGAGCTCCTTAAAATGATAATGTCACACAATGCACACAGAATAGCACCTCTTTCACTTGCAAAGGACTAAATGTTAAGAAATCCTACATTTTCAGCATTTTTAAACAGAATAGCACCTGTTGTACCTTATTAAATCTCCCGCATTGTATTAATATATGTATGCCTCCTAGTCTCAGGAACAGTCTCAAGTTACAATGGGACAGAATCATTCTCTATAGAAAACTTACATACTTACATATCCATCTATAATAGAACTTATTTTATCTATTGTCCTCTTGGAATGTTAACAATTGTTTTTGACTTTTCATTTGAGCACTCTCAAGTTAACAAAACTTCAACTTGATAACAGATTATTGTGAGCTCCAAAAAACATCAAATGAACTTTATTTAATTTTCTTCTCTCTCTTTCAGGTGAAATTGACACCAAAGGTCTTGTAATTCCATTGACCAAGAACATTTATGGACCTATATTGGAGCGTGTTTTAGAAGAAGGAATTATCTATAACTCAAAGAGTACATTTTCAATTTAATTGATTGTACCATGGACACAACCCAGTTTTGCTGCTTTATCAGTTATTTCATTTTACCATGTTTAGTTAATTTTTTGTTACCCCAAGTACATAAGGATATGTTTTGATAAGGTATCAAGTCTAGAGAGAAGTCATTAGATATTTCCAGCGTGAAGGGAAATTGTATGTCAAGGTATGAAGGCTACTTTCACCAGGAATTGTAGACTGTCGACAAGGGAGTAATAAAGTTCAGGGCAAAATATCTGAATTGTCTCTAACACGGTTAATTTTACAGTTACGTTCTTTTTGTTAAAATTTGAGATTCCCTTGTCAATTGCCAGATTAGCAGTAAGGGTATTTAAGCCGTCCTTTAAGTACATGCCCAATTCATGAAATTGGCAGTGGGTGGTAACCGTATCTTAAAAAGGTATCCACGAAAGGGAAATAATTCAAAGTGACTTTCCAGTTATACGTCAAAGAAGGTGAACTTGAAGAACAGCTGACTTGGAGCAGTTTTCCAGTGTGGCTATTTTGGCCTTCGGTTGGAAATTGACATTGAAGTCTCACTTTAGTAAATAAATAACCCTGTTAGAGTTTAAATAATCTTTTCCTTGGTTTACATTTCAAATGAAGTAAACCGTTCCCACGTTCATTGCTTTGTCTATACTGAACTGTGCTCTAGATTATGAGCTTTTTATTCAGATAACTTTTTGTCGTACTTGGAATGTGCAAGATGAAATCATTCTTCTGCAGGGGTTTTTCTTACAGTGGTTACCCACACAATTAAGCTTTGTCCTGACAGGATTAACATATTCAGAAACTTGTGCAAATAATTATCATTGAATAAAATTTGATTCCTGGCAATCCTTGAGTTATTCGATTCTGAATATTCGTTCATTTCGTTCAGTTTCTAATTGAAATGAATTTTTTTAGGAAATGAAAGAATGTTCGCCAGGAATTCTATTTGGGCAATTAATGAATAATTAAAGCCCAGTACTGTTTGTCAGGGAGTACCGTATATACTCGAGTATAAGTCGACCCGAATATAAGTCGAGACCCCTAATTTTATCCCAAAAAACTGGGAAAACTTATTGACTCGAGTATAAGACTAGGGTGGGAAATGCAGCAGCTACTGGTAAATTTCTAAATAAAATTAGATCCCCCAAAAATTATATTAATTGAATATTTATTTACTGTGTGTATATAATGAATGCAGTGTGTGTATGAATGCAGTTTGTGTGTGTATGAGTGCAGTGTGTATGTGTATGTGATGCAAAGCCTTGGTGGGGGGGTGGGCATTTTTTTTTAATATTATTATTTTAATATATATTTTTTTATATTATTAATATTTTTATGTCATTTTGTATTATTTAAATATTTGTTATTTTTTTTCATCCCCCCCTCCCTGCTTAATACCTGGCCAGGTTGGGGGGCTCTCATTCCCTGGTGGTCCAGTGGTGTGCCAGGAGGGGGCTGGCAGAGAGCTGTAACTTACCTTTCCTGCAGCTCCTGTCAGCTCCCTTCTCTCTCCTCCGGTCCGGTCAGCTCCCCTGTCAGCTCCACTGCGTGGCAACGCTCTGACCCCGCGGCTCTCGCGAGACTTACAGTGGGAGATGACAGGACCGGAGGAGAGAGAAGGGAGGTGACAGGAGCTGCAGGAAAGGTAAGTTACAGGTCTCTGCCAACCCCCAAAGTAAGTTGCCATAATACAGACATTGACTCGAGTATAAGACGAGTGGGGGTTTTTCAGCACAAAAAATGTGCCGAAAAACTCGTCTTATACTCGGGTATATACGGTACTTAATTAATAAATATTTTCCATGTAATCATCAAATACATAAATGTGTTTTAAAGTTGGTAAATGCACACTAATTAAATTGTGCTTCAGTGTACATGCTTTGAGTACAGAATCATTTTTGTAAGATCGCATTAGTAAATATTCTTCTTGCAAAGAATTGGGCTAATTTTTTTTTTTACAAAAATGTAAGTTTAATGGAAGTTGGTTCTCTTTTTTGTCCTTCACTTTTGGGGGCATTTCATGGACTACAGTGCTGCATGACTTTTTTTAAAACAGGACAATTTGACATACTCACCATAATTCACTTTTCTTGGCTAAAATCCATGTCAATGTCAACTATGAGCTAAGTCCCTCACTCTCCTTTATCACATTTAAACAAAGGAAAAAATAAAAGGAAGACCTCTCCTTAGAAACCTCAGTCACGTAACCAAGCCATCCATGATCGGGAGGAAAGCCTTGATACTGACATGGATTTTAGCCAGGAAAAGAAAATTATGGTGAGTATGTAAAAGTGATCTCTTTTTCTGGCTAGTCCATGTCCGCATCACCTCCAGAGTTCATAAGGGCGTGAAAAAAGAAACTAACAAAGTAGAACTACCAAACCAATATTTATTAGAGCCATAGCTGAGTGAAAAACACTTCAGTCAAATGGTGAGGAAGAGGAAACTAAAATCTAGTCTGTAATGTTTTACAAAGGCGTTGGATGAGAATCATGCTGCAGCCCTGCAAGTAGAAGTGTAGAAGTGTATGCTCAAAAAGCCCAGGAAGCCTAGACAGCCTGGTAGAGTGCTCCTTAATATATTCCCGAATGGGTATTCCTGCCACTTTATAGGCTATTTTGAATCGCTGAAGTTATCCATCTTCTAATGATTGATGTTGAGGCAGGTTGACTATATACAAGAATTAGCTTTTTTGTCTTTCTGATGTATTTAGTTCTATCCAGGTAGATTCTTAGGGCTCTGACTACATCCGGGTTTTGCCACATCTCCTCTTCTTTATAAGTGGGATTCGGAAACAATGAAGGGAGGACAGTTTTCTGGTTATTGTGGAACAAGTTTTCGAATAAATTCTGGGAAATTCTATTTTTGGGAGAACTGCTGTTGACCCAATTATTGTGTAAATGGAGCTTCTGATGACAATGCTTGGATTTCTGATGTACTTCTTGCAGAAGTTATGGTGATTTAAGAATATTTTTTTCAAGGTTAGATTCCAAACTGAAGTAGATATCCATAGGATCAAATGGAGACAGAGAGGCTGTGCAAAATTGTGGGGAGATCCCATGCAGAGACAAATTTCTTAATAGGCGGCTCCATTTACACATAGCTTCTCCATTTTTGCTTTATTTTTATTAAATAAATCTCAGCATGGTGTATGTCATGTGTTGTTGTATTTACCTGATTCTAAGACCTGCTAAGAATATGATGTCCTGATATGTCAAACCACAGAATTTAAAAAGGTGTACTTTCTTATCCCTAGGACTGTACACAATTCCAGCTTAGAAAGACTGCAATGTTATTGTCTTTCCTGGGAAGATAAATTGCTGAAAGACTTTCCAGATTCGATTGGGTCCAGAATATAACTAGCTTTGTTTACTGCATAAGTTTCTTGTTCCTCATTCCACCTTGGTGGTTGATACATGCCTGGTGGTTGATATACCCATATGTTGTTTATCCTGATTTTTGCCCATTTAATCTTTAGTTAATATTTCAATGCCATCAAGCCTTGTATACTACACATGGTTCCTAAACATTTAACTAGAGATTCCAGTACTGGAGTGGCCATTCTCCCTGATATGTGTTGTCATGATTTCCCAATGTGGTTCCTCTGGAAGGAATCCTATACTTATGTTGGAGTCTTTCATCCACTTTCATCCAATGTAGTGATATTTTTACTTCTTTTGATAGAACTATAATCTGAACCCAATTCTGATCTTCTTGAATAAATTGAGTCAGGAAATTCTATTTAACCCACTTGATTAGAACAATTGCAGATACCAGGGTTCAATCCATATGAAGTCAATATTTGAACAACCAGATCTCTTTGCATTGTTCGCTCTTGTGGACAACCGTTTGCTATTAGAAAATCATATAGATAATGAGTTTTTTTACTTCTTTATTCCTTAAGAGTGCTGCCAGATGAATCAATATTTTTCAGAAAATTCTGGGCGCAGAAGTCAAACCTAAACCTGGAGATCAGGAATCTTAGCTATTTCTTGCGGTTTAGAGCAATAGGAAAGTGGTAATATGCATCTTGGAAGTCTATTGATACTAAACACTCTTCTTTGTGTATATGCTGTAGTAAGTCTGTGGGTTGTCCATCTTGAAAGTTCATTTTTTATGGTAGTATTTAATTCTTTCAGGTCCAGAATGATTCTTCATTTCCCGCAGGGTTTTGAGGCAAGAAACACTGGTGAATAGATACCATGGAATTCTTGAGGGGGAACTTGCATGATGACTTCTTGCCTTAAGAATATCCTGATGCACTCCCTCATTGAATTTTCTTTTGATCCCACTTACTATTTGACTATGGTGGACTTTTCAGTTTCTTTTCTTTGAAATTGAAAAAATATCCTTTTTCTGTTACAGAAATAACCCCTTAGTCTTGTATATGCAAGGTTAAGATGTCTTTGAACATTTCAAGGCTGGCTCCTATCTATTCTGTTTGGACCCTGCCCCCTTCAGAAGTTTTTACATTGTCCTCTGCTTCTGGTTTCCTTCCTGGCTTTTAGGATCTAGAGTCTGGAAAGGAAAACTGCTCTGTTTCCTCTTCCCCTTCCCCTGGAGTATCTGTTCATTCTTCAATCTTGGGGAAGAAGTGCCTTATTTCCTTCTACTACTTTAGAAATAGATCTTAGAGTTTGCCAAATAGGCGATTCCCTTAAAATGGCAGGGAATGTAAGTTAGTTTTAGAGGAATGGTCTGCTACCCCTGTCCTGTGACTTTCACAATCCGTTCATTGATAGCATCCAAAGCCTCTGTCAGGAATTTTAGATCTTTTGAAATTTCCAGAAGGGTTTCCTCTGTTTGTTCCATTTGTAATCTCTTCACTCAAAGAAGTGGTCCGTGCTCTTAGTGCTCTGGATACAGATGCAAGTGCTAATTCTGGATGCATAGTTTCACCTATGCGCTTCTCCATTGGGTCTCTTAATGATGCCACACTATCAATAGGTAAGAGGTTATTTTTTTTTTTTTCCCCTTCATCACTGTAGATGGGGAGGCATGGCATTGCTTTCCATTGTCTATTGAGATTATTCTTTTCTTTCAGGCTAATTTATGCGACCATTATAATATACGATTAGAATTCAAAACTCACCTTTTACTTTTAAACCTATCCCATGAGGCAAAGCAATAATGTAAAAAGAGAGAGAATAAGGTATAAAGAGGAGCATTATTTATTTTATTCAATTTTACCTTATAGCAGGTAGAAAACTTAGCAGCATCCACACCAAATAAATCATTTCAACAAACTGATAATTGATAAGCAAGACAATTGGAATTAATTTCATAATCCACTCGGAGAGCAAAACCCCTTTTTAAAAAGTCTTACTACCAAAAATCTTTTATATATAGTAACATAAAAGTAAAACATTTTCCAATTTCAGAGATTTCTGTTATATGACATTTTTATTCTATTCTAGTTTTATATTTGTAGGGAATAGCAAATAACATTTATTTCATTATTTTGTGGTCTTTTTTTTCTTTCTTTTTCAAGTGAAAATCTGGTTGATAAACCATGATATTTTATTAAATATTATTATTTTTTAAATCCTTCCCTGTTTAGCTTATTATTAACATATTTAAGTAATAATTGATCAAGTTGGATTCTGACAAGGCAATACAAGGATAACAAAGCTATGGAATGTGAAGCAATATATACAGCGCATGCATTGCTTAAAGGAACTCACGGATCTCTTTGGAGTGCATCCCCTTTTTGAATTAGTATATGTATAATAATTTAAGGGTCTTCTTCAATAAAACTTGCGTTTTATCTGTCAAATAGATGTCTGGAGACCGGCTAGGCCAAAAAAATCCTAGATTAACCAGAATCACTCATCTTACATTATGTAAAGCCTATTATCCACCTAGCAGCTCAAGACTTACTTTTGACACTCTCGGCCCTCCCTAGGCCTTCACTCCATACGTTACATACGGCCCTCCATGGGCAAGCCACTATAACACAATTTCAGCCCCTCATTTGAGTAATTACATACGACAATGGCCTTGTTAGGCTCACACAATCCCTTCCTATACTACCCTTTTCTGAACTCCCAAGAACCTAGAACACATCGCTACACATTTAACCATATTCAGGCTTCCTTGGTCTGTTACGTTTTTAAGACTTGTATAATCCACAACTCCTGTCACAAGCACTTACTAGATCTCACATATTTCGCTTCCTGCTGTAAACTAGAGATGTTCCTCGTCTTTCTCATACATACATACATCAGGTCCTTCTAGTGGAAGTACGCACAGTGGGAGCCCATAAATAGACATCTCGCTTTTCTATCTATAATGGTTCATGTGCATAATCATGTTTCAGTATTATGTAGGTTTCTACTATCCCTACTTATAATCCTATTGTTGATGTTTTAATCCTCAACCACAACAAAGGTACGTTATACCCTTATCTCAATTAGCAATTACATCTTCCTCGACATGTCCCCATTGTGTCTTTAAGCTTCTCTCTACAATATTCCTTTGTCAAGCTCAAACACACACTAGTTGGGCAAGATACGTATGTTCCAGCATACTTTCCACCAATTCATTACAGTGTTATACCCCTACATTCCTTAGTGAGCGATCAATTGGCTGTAAAGGGTATCGGTGCGGACCATATTCTAGTATAATTGTAATTCAGTCCTGCAAGGCCAATTCTCATCCTCACCTGTGGGTATTTGTCCATCGTCCCAACTCATAGCTAGAGCCTTGCTCCAACCTCTCAGGTTATTTTACAGGTCCCAACCTGCCGTGGCCACTCATTTGAATCCCTTACTTGTCACCGAGAGGCTAACATTCCAGCTACTTCATCAGTGGCCTCAGTCGCATGGCCAATTCATAGCTAGAAACTCTCACAGTCACTTGTCATTTAGTAGAGCCTCATCTAGAGCACCTTGTTTAGCTAATTTCTTGGCCATTTGGCACTATGCAAGCTGCCAGTTGGTGCAGGGTTACACTATCACCACTATCACTATCGTACCCCTTGCCACCATTCTCACAGGTTAACTTCACCTATTATAATCCAGCATCACGTTATTACCCCAGCATGTTCACTTCCCCTGTCAATTAGGAAGGACATACAGGAAAGCTAAGATATCAGATTGGTCTCCTTGTTGATTGCCTCCCAATACCTCGTAGAGAATTAGGTCTACTGCTACGGACACTTGTCAGTAGTTTTAAACGCTAGGGTCCCCAGATGGGATAAAACTGACTATACCACATTTGTTTTGGCATTTGGTCTATATAGAGACGTCATCTGTTACACGTCCCCACACAATAGCCATGAAGTGGATCTCTGTTTTACATGAAATAGTGGACCTGGGGCACAGTATGTCGGTTAAACATTCTAGGCCTATTGCTATTAATTAATTTTTATTTTTTATTTTGCACCGGGGCCCTGTGGTTTCTAGTTACGCCATAAGCCTTCTTTCAATCACAATTTCTGGTATTCTTCCAAACACCACAGCTGCCAAATGACCTACCAAAACCCCAACATTTCAAGACTTCGTACTGGATTAGCTCAGCTCATGGCCACGTTAGATTGCCAATAATAACCGTTCATATAGTAGAGCTCTGTCCATTTTCAGTAAATTCACTTCAGAATTTCAAACTGTTAATCAGTACTCAATCGATACCATAATAGTGTTCACATCCTTTTGCCACCACAACCTTAAATTAGCTCACACCACCATAAAACTACTTGGATGCAACCTTCAACATTTTAAGATCATTCTTCTGCAATCTATAGTAAATATCCCATATAATCAATGACTAGGACATGGAAAATCATCTGCATACACTAGATACATCACTCAACCGGAGAGGGAATTAAGGCAGACATTTAAAGTACTGGTTACATAATGTCCACACATATTAAAGTGTTAAACTATTGAACTTTTTGCCCTCTTTTTGTAAATCTATAACGTCAGTTTCAGCCCATAACAAACCGACACCACCACTACTATAAATCAGCTTATTGTCCCTGACCACAAATAGGAAGGCTGAGCCTGTAGTCGGAACCTGAAAATTGTGGGAGGGTTTACCCAGCCTATAAATACACAGACCGCCCTTCTGGGTTAATACTGCCTGGTTCAGCCCACCCTTTATCAAGCCATTTGGTTTTAGTGGGTTCTCTTTTAACAGGCCTACCCGAACATCAGTTTCGGCACACCACAACCACTTACACTATCACTTGGCTTGTTGTCCCTGAACACAATTCTATATGTGTGTGTGTATGTATGTATATTACATACTGATCAGCAACAACATTAAAACTGCTGACAAGTGAAAAACATTAATTATATTGTTACAATGGCACATGTCAAAGGGTGGTATACATTAGGCCTCAAGTGAACAGTCAGTTCTTGAATTTCATATGTTGGAAGCAGAAAACTGGGCAAGCGAAAAGATCTGAGTGACTTTAACTTGGGCCAAAAAGTGATGGCTAGACGAATGGATCAGAGTACCTCCAAAACAAAAAGTCTTGTTGGGTATTCCTGCTATGAAGTGGTTAATACATATCAAAAGTAGTGCAAGGAAGGACAAATGCAGACTGGTCAGAGTGCCCATGATGATCCCTGTTAATCGCTGAAAGTGCCTTCCATGGGGACTTGGGCATTAGAACTGGACAATGGAGCAATGGAAGGGGCTTTGTGGTCTCCAGCTCTAGGTCAGTATACCTTACATGTATTTTATGGGTTTATGGTGATAGCACTTTATGTCTTAATGCATTATGATGTATTATAGCGTGCATATAGAGCACAGTTAAGTCTCAATGAGAGTATAATCAGTCTATACTGGATTAATGGAATAAGAAATATTTTAGTGCTTAAAGGTAAAGTATTTCTACTTATACATTAATATAGCCCAGACTTAATTAGATTAACAAATGTTATTCATCAATTAATATTGCCCAGGATATGTACATAACACAACTAGAGTGATCATGAGCAGAGAATCATAAATAAAAGATACAAATAAAGGTATTTAAATCATCATATCAGTATCAAAATCAGGAATGGACACAAAAATGTACATATACAATAAAAAAAAAATGCAAATGATAATGCATTACATAATAGGCCCGATATAAACCAACACAAATTAAAAAATGTTTTAAAAAGACAAAAATATAAATATATATATATATAAAATAATAAAACAATATAATTATAATGAAAGAATAAATAAAATAATAAAACAAATAAAATAATAAAATAAAAAAGAAACAGATCCATGGGCTCCGGGGAGGGTCCTGGAGGGACAAACACCCCAGAGTTGGGGATGTGAGCACCTGAAGAACCAGAGAGACAAAAGAAAGAAAAGAAAATCCCGGATCCACGGAGTCTGAGTAGGTATAATACACATCCCATAGTCCCGTATCAGAGAATGTGAACAGGAAAAGAAGATATGAGTATGCACAAAATGATCCATATCTATAAAAGGATGCCCTAAATGAACAATATGAATGGCATAATTGAAAATTTTTAAAATATACTAATAGCAAAAAGAATAAATAAATTATCTGGTAATAAGCACACAAAACAACTATGTATATATATGTATTATGCCTTGGGCTATATTTTGCTGGGAAACGTTGCATGTCCTGGCATTCATGTGGATGTTACTTTGATATGTACCACCTACCTAGAAATTTTTGCAGACCACCCTGCCATACTGCAACAATTGTTTAAGAATAGTTTGAGGAACATGGCAAAGAGATCAAGGTGTTGGCATGGCCTCCAAATTCTCCAGATTGAAAACTGATTGAGCATCTGTGGGATGTGCTGGAACAGCAAATCCAAGCCATAGGACCATGTGTGTGGCTGGTCAGAACATTACCCTGGTGGCATTTCAGCTGTGTTCCTGGGATCTGAGTGCTTTATGGATATGTTGGGCGTTCAGATCCAGGCTATCCGGGGATGTATAAACTATGAGGGTTTCTAGGTGCGAAATATGTGATTTTGTGTGTTTTTCATATTTTGTCATTTATTGCGGAGTCAAGTTGACATTGCATTTTGGGGACATTTTGGGGGGGTGTTTATGGGAGTGTCATGGGCGTGTTTCTGTATTGTATATAAGTGGGCCATTGAGCTTGGATTAAACAGATCGTTTTACCCCTTCATTAAATCTAGGCTGTTTTGGGGAGATTGGGCGCTATATTAATTACTACAATCACTACTGCGATTGGGGCTTGGGAGATTCTTCATGGATATACTCAGCTGGAGTATTGGGATCCATTACAGAGGCCCCATCTCTCAACTTGCAGGATTT
The DNA here is from genome assembly GCA_933207985.1 of Pelobates cultripes. Taxonomy (NCBI): domain Eukaryota; kingdom Metazoa; phylum Chordata; class Amphibia; order Anura; family Pelobatidae; genus Pelobates; species Pelobates cultripes. The sequence continues at coordinate 340,632,907 of OW240914.1, read as the reverse complement.
ACAGGATCCATAGCTCATGTCTTGGAGCCAGATACTACAGGGCATGTTCACAGGCCTGGAGAATCCATGAGCTATCAGCATCTCAATGAGGATCTGTACACAATTCCTGGTAGCTGAAAACATCTCAGTTCTTGAATGGTCAGCATACTCACCGGACATGTCACTCATTGAGCATGTTTGAGATGCTCTGGATCGGCGCATATTCCAGGTCCTGCCAATATCCAGCAACTTCACACAACCTGATCAACTCTATGTGAAGGAGATGTGTTGCACTGAGTGAGGCAAATGGTGGTCACACCAGATACTGACTGGTTTTCGGACCCCTCCTTGCACATTTAGAGTGGCCTTTTATTGTGGCTGGCCTAAGGCACACCTGTGCAATAATCATGCTGTCTAATCAGGAGAAGTGCTCACTAACACAGATTTGTGAACAATATTTGAGAGAAATTGACTGTTGACTTCTCATCTGAGGCTGCGGTGGACCTGGTGAGGTCCTTAGCCAGAAATATGGCTCTCTCAGTTTCGGCCAGGAGAGCGCTATGGCTCAGATCATGGTCTGCTGATGCTTCCTCCAAAAGGCTTCCTCCAAAGGCAGCTTGTGCTCCCTTCCTTTTCATGGTGACATGTTATTCGGCAAGAATCTGGATGATTGTAGTAAACGAGCAGCCAAAGGTAAAAAGGTCTTTCTGCCTCAAGACAACAGGCCCGAATGTTCCTTTCGTGCGAAAAGGGATTATTACCCGTTTTGTGATAGCAGATCCTACAGACCGGGTAAGGAATATGGGACAAATCAATCATGGAGGATCGGTCAACATGGTGCTAGAGGCGGCAAGTCCCGAGGTTCCGCACCCTCCAAGAATTCCAGGAATCTTTGATGGGCTCATCTCCCTGACAGGCGGTGTTGGAGCTCGCATGCTCAAATTCCATGTGGCATGGAAGGGATCTGTAAGTGACAACTGGGTTCTGGATATCATTGGAAGGGGATATCTTCTAGTATTTTGCACACACCCTCCTTCCAGTTCCTTCCAAGTCACAAGGTTGTCGGGAGACAAAGTAAAAAGGCTTGCTCTTCAGGTCTTCATTTCTTCTCTACAAGAAGAGGGAGTCATTGTACCAGTCCCGGAGTCAGAAAGGACTCACGACTTCTATTAACGTCTATTTCTGACCGAAAAGTCCTCGGGAGGGTGGAGACCCATCCTAAATTTACACAGACTGAATCGATACTTGCAAATCCGCAGATTCAAAATGGAGTCCCTTCAATCTATAGTGAAGGCTGTCTTTCTCAATCAGTCGATGTTATCAATAAACTTGTTGGATGCCTATTTCCACATCCCTTTAGCCCTAGCACATCAGAAATATTTTCACATAAGTGCTTGTTGTTCTCATCGCAGAACTGAGAAAACAGGGCATATCCATATTCCGTTACCTGGGCGACACCCAGATCATGGCGGACGACAAGGATACTTTGTCCTCACACGCAACTGTTTGCTTTCTGTTCCTACAACGTCACAGTTGGAGGATCAATGTCAAAAAGAGTCATCTCTGCCCGAGTCAGTCCATGACATACCTGGGTGCTCTGTTCAACACTTCAGCGGGGACGGTTCAACTCTCCCCAGAGAGGATCCTGAGAATACGGAAACAGGTTCTGGAGATGTTGGCCTGCATGGTGGTGACTTCAGCGAAAAAGGCGATGAGTCTCCTGGGTTCCATGTCCTCCACAATAGGACTGACAAGGTGGGCACAATGGAGAATGAGGAACTTTCAAACAAACGTCCTCCTCCAATTCTCCTCAAAGAGTCTACTCCAGCCCATCAAGATTCCGTTGTCAGTTCACAATTCCCTGGTTTGGTGGCTGAACAGTGTCTCCTTAGCCAAGGGCTTCCCTTTGCGAGACGTTCCATGGATAGTTATAGCGACCGATGCTAGCTATTGGGGTTGGGGAGTCCATTGTCAACGTGACTTCGGGCAAGAGGAGTGGAAGTTTCCTGTGGACAACTCGCCTTCCAATCTCCTGGAACTCTTTGCTGTTCTCAAAGCCCTGAAACATTTCTCTCCGCTAATTCGTCAACGTTGGGTGAAGATTCGGTCAGACAATGCTGCGGTGGTAGCCTACATCAACCATCAGGGTGGCACCAGCAGCCGCAGGATGATGGTGTTTATGCATCAGTTGATGTCATGGCCTCGACGACACCTGGCAGGCCTCACAGCAATTCATCTTCCAGGGAAACAGAATCAGATTGCGGATTTCCTCAGCAGATCCAGAATCGATCTGGGAGAGTGGTCTTTGTCGGAAGATGTGTTCCGAATGATAGTGGACAGATGGGGCCTTCCTCAAGTGGACTTGTTTGCGACACGAAAGAACAGGAAGGTGGAGTGTTTCTTCACGAAGGACAGCGATCCTTTAGCCATAGGGAGGGACTCCCTTTCCAGCAACTGGCGATTTCGAGAGGGGTATGCTTTCCCCCTTTCCCCCTAATTTTCCCATTCTAAAGAGAATGTGGATGGCCCTGTTTTGGCCCCACAGACCCTGGTTTCCTCTCCTGTGTAGAGCCACCTTGGAGTCTTCCGGCAATCCCAGACCTTCTGTGTCAAGGTCCTGTTTTCCACCCAGACCCGTCCTCCCTCAACCTGATGGCATGGAGGTTGAAAGGGAAAGGCTGTTGAATAAGGGCTTCTCTCATGCGGTGGTAGACACCCTGCTCAGGGCTAGAAAACGTTCCACTTCTATCACATACTATGGAATCTGGGACGTTTTCTCTTCCTGGGCTTCCTTGAGGGATTCTCAATCCAGAGTTCTTCCACAGGGAATATCTTAGACTTTCTTCAGTCCGGCCTCGAGAAGGGTCTGAGCTACAACACCTTGAAGGTTCACGTATCTGCCTTGTCGGCTTTAACTAACCACAAATGGGCTTTTGATTCGGACGTGGCCAGGTTTCTAAAAGCTGTACTAAAAATCAGACCTCCGATTAAGCCGTTCGCTCCACCTTGGGACTTGCCTCTGGTTCTCCAAGCTCTAAAGTCTCACCCTTTTGAACCTTTGGATTCAGTGCCTTTCCATTTCCTCTCCGTTAAAACTGCCTTACTGGTGGCTTTGGCCTCAGGCATAAGGGTCTCGGAATTTCATGCTCTGTCCGTCAAGGAGCTTTTCACAGTCTTCCATAAGGGCAGGGTCGTCCTTTGTACTATCCCAGAATTTCAGCCTAAGGTCACCTCCGCCTTTCATATTAATGAGGAAATTGTTCTCCCAGCTCTGCATCCAGTAGATGGTGATGACAGAGATCTTTCCTCCTTGGATTTGGTTAGATGCCTCAGAATCTACATTGACAGAACCGCCCCTTGGCGTTCATCTCCCAGCCTCCTTATCCTTATATGAAGAAAGGGCAGTCAGGCTCCTAAATCTATCATTAGCAGATTTATTGTATCAGCCATCATCCAAGCTTATCAGGCCTCGAAAGCTCCAGTCCTGCATGGACTCAAATCTCATTCCACGAGATCCCTTTCCTCCTCTTGGGCCTCTTCTGCCAAGGTCTCTCCTGAGCTACTTTGTAGCGCTGCCACTTGGTCCTCTGCCAATACTTTCATCAGACATTACCAAGTAAATGTCAGAGCTGGTTATTTGGACCAATTTGCTAAAAGTGTCCTTTCTGTGTGAAACCCTTGATTCCTGAAGTCTTGGTGTTTGTCACTTGGTTTGTGGTAGCAATACACTTTGCATATGATATTTGGGAGTCTTTGGTTTCTTTATTTCTTCTTCCCTACCTTGGTTATTGCTTGGGTATTACCCATCGTTGTGCTGCCATAGATATGGCCAGGAAAAAGAAAAATGTATCCATACTTACCGTAATTTTCTTTTCCTGGTCATATGCCATGGCAGCACAAAGGTCCCGTCCTGGGATATTGCTAGTAACAAGACTGAGGGAGGAGGGGATAGGTGGAGGTACTTATACAATTATTTTAATTAGTTCCTTTCTAATTAGAGATAGGGAGGAGCTACCCATCGTTGTGCTGCCATGGCATATGACCAGGAAAAGAAAATTATGGTAAGTATGGATACATTTTCCTTTATAAATGTAAGAAGGAGGTAGAGAGGGAGGAGGGGAGGGGAGGGGAGGGGAGGAGAGGAGAACAATTCATCTCAATTGTCCCTGCACTGTGCCTTCGAGGGCACCTATTTCCCTCTTCCCCTTGTCAAGCTGTACCGTAAGACTGTAATAGTTGCTATCAGCAATCAACAACAAATTAAAAATAAATAAATATATATATATATAAATGGAAAAAAAATAAGCATCTAAAAAATGTCACTGTGTGTGATGGAATCTCTAAATAATTTTGATTAAATAAACCTTCAAGACAATATAATTTACATTGGCAAATTAGGATAAAATGGAATCATCTCTAATATAATTATTAATTTACCTGTGCAAGAATACATCTCAAAAATACAGTTGCAATGATTTCTACTCTTATATGTATATTTCAAGAGATATAACATATTTATTGTAGAAAAGACACGTTTATTTTTCTTAATTTGTGGCTTTTTTAGAACAGAAGAATCCCTTTGAGACTGCAGACGATTAGAAGTTCTATATCTCTTTGAGACTGCAGACGATTAGAAGTTCTATATCTCTTTGAGACTGCAGACGATTAGAAGTTCTATATCCCTCATGCACACAACTGGTTAATAAATACTCATGATTTTAAAAACTCAATAACTTAATTTAGTAATGTTTAAGACTGGCAGGTCAATAACAATCGACACTTGCAGCATGGATTACAATGCAGAATTAACTAGAATATGTTTTGTCTTGTTAAAGATATGTCTTGCCCAGAGGTATGTATTGAAATATACAATCCACTCTTCGTTACAGTAGAATGAAGCATTTTTCCTTTCCTTTCTCTTTTGTTAACTAAAACCAGTTTCTGCGGAAACGATTATTGTAAAAAATACATATATAGACATGTGTTGGATATATGGATATATTGGTAGAAAGAGAGAGATCAGGAGTAACATCTTATTGTTACAGAGACATACTTCACATTAATAGGTGAAAAAATAAATTAATATGAAAATATGCAGGCAAGCCATATCTATTTTCAGGCATAAGATATCCTATCGTTTCTAATAAATATTGCAGGCAGGTAGGTTACTTTTGGAATCTTGCATTCCACTAATGGCTTGGACATCCTCTGACTCTTGAATGTAAAAAGAGCACCCCTAGCACTCCATAAACCTTATTACCCCCAATACCACCACCACCATCAATGTCCAGGTATGGAAAAGATTTGGGGGTATTTACTGAACATCTGCCAATTATTGATTCCTCATGTGCACCTTACAAGAGGGTAATGAAAAGAGCGGCACGTCCCATTTCTTTTTTGTAAATAGGACCTATAGTGTCCCCCCATTGTTAACATGGAGTTCTCCTTATGCCAACATTGATTTTATAATTGGTTTTTTATTTAGTACCACAGTTTAGAATGGTGTTGCTGAATGAGATTTGCTCCTCTCGGCTCCAGTACTGAAATTATTATGTTTGCTAAGTTAGTTTTTTTTGTCCTGGTTTTGCACTTCTGTTAAGGTTTTGTTTTCACATTTTTATATGTTATGTTTTATTGGTTTAATATAATTCACAATTCACAATATTTTTTTCCCTTATGTAATGACTTGTGTTCTACAGAGCAGATTAATTGAATGTGATCTATTACATACTGCAACATGTTCATTATAAAATAAATTATTTTGCTGCTCCGGAATATGTGTGCCGACTACCTTACTGAATACTGTATTTCAATAGTATTTCAATAGAATTGCAACCACTTTAAATTCTAGGCAATTTTCCGTACAAATGAACTAAAACAATATAATTGAATAAAACATGAGAATTGACTGGCAGAGATGCAAATAATAAATTTTTTCCTCAAATCTCTATAGGATAACAGATTTTTAAATTCCTATTTTTAATGATAAAATTTAGACTGTGTGAACGGCTTGTTAAAAAAAAAAGAGAAAACAAACCAATAATTAAAATGGGACAGCTGCTAAAAAGGCCAAAAATGTCTTGTTTTGGAAGATTCGAACAAAAACTGAAGTAGGAGAGTATGCTAGCAACATAATTAGAAAAAAACCTACATAATCAAGAGTGTCAAGGTTCAAGAAGAGGAGAAAATGGTCCTTATGTTTTAAAAAAAAAAAAAAAAAAAAAAGGGACAAAAGATTCTTTAGGTTTGCAGCCGAAAGGAGAAACCCAAAAAAGAATAATAGCAAATCTTAAAAATTGAGATGGGTTAAGAGATTGAAAGAGACCTGTTGATAGATGGCCACTTTTTTGACAACCCTTTTTGCCTTATGAAATAGACGATGTTTTGAAAAGGCTAGAACAATGTAAATTAGTTCTAATACTTAAGCATCAGACCCTACAGATGTTCTCACAATTCAAAATTGAAGGATTCCATCTGGGCTGGTTGAAGTATCTAAAGATAATAGAAGAGTTTAGCTGAATGACTGATTAAAACCATCCATTAATGGTACTGCAGTCACTTCCATTGGAGTAGATTAACGCACAGACTTAAACCAACAATGAGGCAAATAAAATAAATACATTTTCGGATTTTGCCATTAATTGGGTTTCCTCTTCAAGACTTTCTTCTGTGCATTTATATAGTATTTTTTTTTAGGTCATTTTTCGAGACCTGTGAATGTGTAACAAACTGCAGAATATAAATCCTTAAAGGGTTATTCCAACTCATTTGAGGGGGGCTTTCCTGTGTAATATGCCCTATTGAACACCATGGAGGAGGAGCACCCATTGATTTGCATTAAAAGCTGCAAAAAAAATAATTATAGAGGCAATGGAGGTGGTGCACAGTGGGTGGGCAGGAGGGGGAAGCAATGTTTCCCCTGGAGGCACTCTGACTGCAAGGGAGAAGATTATCACATCTGTCACAAAACAGAATTGACATTGGCAAGCCGGAACAGTGTTCTGGAGGTGCAACTCGACAATTAAAAATATCTCAGTATGTGCAGTGTTTCAAGCAGAAACACTGCACGTATATAATCTTACCACCATAACCACTTCAAATCATTGAATTGGTAATGGCGGGTTGGAGAACCACTTGAAGATCTAAAGAATCAATGACATAAGATTTGTCACAATATACAGGCATTTTTCTAACTCTGGACCTGTAGAGGGAAAAATAAATTAATGTAATTGGTAGATTCCTGACCTTGTTCGTGATCACTTTTACTATCACCAGATCCAGAACATTTTTGTTGGAAATGGAAAGACAAATGTGTGCTTGATTAAGGTTTCAAAGAGTGATATAAAAAACACTCATTAATGCAGATTTTCTAAATTTATGCCAGAATGGCAGAGTATGAAAATTCACAAAAATTTGTGAATAAAATCATGTTTTTATTATTTAAAATGTATTATGTGGATCCAAAAAGCCAAAATAGAAAAAAATCTCCAAGCCAATTCTGTTTCAATTTTCAGATGTCACATCTCCTTGGAGATCATTTTATGTAAGTGACACTTGATTGGCATATATAAAATAACAATTTATTGTATATGATCATAGTATATAATCTAATAACACAATTAGAACACAGGGCAGATGTTTTAAATCAGGAGTGGCACAGCATTCTACACTTCCTGGATCTGTGCGGCTGTGCCATACTCATGACATAAACACATCTTTCCATCTGAGCGATCATATGGTAACATGCAAGCTATATAGAGTATATGTGTTTCATTCTCAATTAGAACTTACTTTAGGGCAATGATAAACCTTCCTACAGACCTTGCTTACATAGTGTTCTCATAGTGTTTCTTTAGTTAACACTTGCAAATTCATTAAAACAATTATTCTTTCCCACTTATATTAGAATATATATTTTTATCTTACTTGCTTGCTCTAAGTACTAAAATAGTTATCTGAATCCTATTTCTGTAATCTTAACAGGATACTATAGTGCCAGGAATACAAAGTTGTATTCCTGGCACTATAGCTCCCTCTGCATCCCCCTCCCGACCAACATGAATAAAGGGTTAAAAACATTGCCAAGGGACATCGGCGCTTGGTCACAGCTCCGCCTCCTCTGACGTTACTGACGAAGGGGCACTAATGCGCATGCCACAAATGCCGCCTGCGCATAAGGCCCCCCCATAGGAAAGCATTGATTCATTGCTTTCCTATGGGAAATAGCTGCACTGGATGTCTGTTAACAGATTCGCTGGAACTGCAATGTTTTCCATTGCAGCACTAAGTGCAATAGGGACACTGCACCCAGACCACTTCAATGAGCTGAAGTGATCTGGGTGCCTATAAAGTCCCTTTAAAGAAAGAACCACGTTTAAAACATATCTCAATTATGTAATACTATTAAATTTTACATGCACAGTGCAAATTAAAGAAGCCAAGGACCATAACCACTACAGTCTGCTGTACTAGTTAGGGTGCCAAAAGTGCCCTGGGAAAAAACATTAAAATAATATGGAAAAAAAAAAAAAATTATAGGAAAAAGAAAAAACAGCCATAAAAATGCACTGGATGGTCTTGAATCTGAATTCTCTATTTAAACTCGGTGAATGAAGTGGTTGTTAACTTTCATTTTTATTTATTTCTGTTAGTGCCACACTTTTCTTCACTACCATTTGCAGGTCTACTCAGAAAACAATTTCCAAGGATGATCTGTGTCCTTGAAGTGTGGATAAAGTGAAACAAACATAGAACCAATCTTAGCAAAGATTTAAAAGAGCATTTTATGGTAGTTGAATAGCACGTAGGACAGCCTTTTAAACATACAAATATTTCAAATGAATTTAATTTGTTTTCACAGAGTTAAATGTACATGCATAACATTAATAATATTCAATCAAAGATGCAAGTCAAAAGATCAGGAGAGTTGTTAAAATAAAAACATAACAAAGTACCGCATTATAACAATTCAGTTACAAGTCAACTAGAAAACTGAATTTGTAGTAAAATATAAAAATCTACAATTATAAATATAAATTTGGTCCATGGCGTCACTAGAACAATATTTACAGTAATTGTTAGGGTTTTTGCCTCCCGAGGAAGGTGCAGCTGCTTTCATGAAATGGTATATACGTCATAAAGTAAAATGCTATTTACAGTCCAATAATATACGAAAAATTCAAATTCTAGCAAATGCAAGACCGACCGCAAGACACTAAAAACTGGAAGAATAAAATAATTACATCTATAAATATAGTTAATTCAAAGTTAAAAAGTTTCAAATTGGAACTAATACTGGAAGAAACAAAGTACATTGTCGTTCACAGACACACTGGCGTGAATTGCTCAGAGTATTAGAGATATCGTGGATGGATTATGAAAGATTTTTATTTTTTTAAAGGCACGCATTATTAACGTTGGGCAGTAATATCATTAGTGAAGTGTTGTTGTTGAAGGGATGTAAACAGATTTAATCATTCATTGCCCCACGTGGCAAAGTCGTGGGAGTAATCCGAATGAAAGATTTCCTAATTATACTAAAGATTCCAAACTCTCAGATGTGTTCCCATCTGGTAAGGCAGACCCATTGCTTTCCATGCAGGCCAACGGGCTCTCTTCTTGTCTTGTGCTGACGAGGCTGAGTATAGCCTTGAATAGGAACTGGTACTGATCCTGAAGAACGAGCAAGAGAACGCACACATTACAAACATGCAAAATAACTTTTTTTGGATCAACAGCAAAAAAGAAAAACGATGTGAGAAAGGCCAAACATTATGGACGCATGTCAGAGGCGGCTCTAGACTTTATGAGGCCTTGGCGAAACTCAAACATGAGGCCCCACGAACACCAAACTGAAAAAAATAGAGTTGCAAAACATGCACACATATACACATTGATGCACTGTCTACCTGTGTATGTGCCTGAGAGTGTGTGTGTGACAGAGAGTATCCTTGTGTGTGTGAATGTATGTCTCTGTGAACATGTTTGCGTTTTTATCTGGGACCGTATGTGTATGTGGTAGCTGCTTGAAGTGTGTTGTGTGTATGGGGGTCTGCATGTGGCCTTTGTGCATTGTGTTTATGGCAAAGCTATGTTTCCTATGTTTCCTTGTGTGTGTATGATGAATGTCTTCAGCTGGTGACTGTGACAAGGGGAATAAAGGGGTACCAGTGGCAGGGAGAGCGTGACAGGGCGAAGGGGGTAAATGGGACAAAAATGCTATTTACAGTCCAATAATATACGAAAAATTCTAAATTTTGTGACAGAGAATGAGGGAGAGGGAGTATGACATGGTTTGATGAGAGAGGAGGGTGATGGTGAGAGGAGAGTGATGGTGAGAGGAGGAGGGAGAGGTGGGTGATGGTGGGAAGAGGGTGATGGGGAGAGGGGAACTAAATACCTTTTTTTATTTCCTGGTGGTCCGGTGGAGATACCTGGTCTGCAGCTCTGCACACCATGTGTCTCGAGAGACCCGTCAGAGCGTTGCCGTGTTAACCTGCATCAACACTCCCATTGGCCAGAGTCTGTGTCTGTGATGGGCACTCTCCGTCTGGGCCGGGCAGCCAGGAGGGGTCTCGCACCCGGCGGCATACTGAGCAAGCCTCACTGACCGAGGACCCGACACAGTCTGCCCTAAAGTGGTTTAGGCGGCCACGAGGCCCCAGCCAGTGCAAGGCCATAGGCGGCCGCCTAATTAGAGAGCCGCCTCTGATGCATGTCACTTTTCAGCAGTGGTGTAGCAAGAGGGGAGTGGGGGACGGGGCGGTCGGCACCCAGGTGGCACTTTTGTGGAGTCGGCAATATTTTATATGCACATGTGACTAGTTCTTTCCCAATTTACTTACAATGTCTGTGAAAACTCCTGGTCTCATCAGATTAATCATCTTGGTCACCTGATACACATCTACAGAGTTTTCATTTTCTAGCTGATTCATAAGTGTATTCAAAGCACAAAACGTTCCAGCGGTCACTCCTCCATATCTGTAACGATATCATAGTCAGGTTACAGGGCACAATTATAATATAGACAATTAAAATGCGATAAGGACCCCAAATATTTGGGGGACTTAGATATTAGTTAAGCATGGTTTTCAAAGTTTCAATAACGCTCACAATCTGTATTTAATTTATAGGATAGTTAGGTTTTATAGTCTATTGGCTGATGTCCGTGTTAATAGATTTCTAATAGTCGAGGGTGAGCACAGTAATATAAGCGTAATGTCTCTCACCATCGCAAGAGGTACACAAGATCCACAATACTTCCACAAAATAAACCACATTAAAATAAGGTGATTCCAGCACAGGGATCCGGATTACAGAAGATTTAAAGGTTCCACATCACACGATAAAGACAGAAGTATAGTTTCGGTCTAGTGACCTCTTATAACCCCTAAACTCACCTCTATACACTGGGAGTAACCCAATTAACCAGATTTAGCAAAAAAAATTTGATTGAAAGCAATGTCTATTCAAATAAGCAATCCGCTTATCTTCTGTTATCCTTACCATATCTTGCTACATGAAACGCAAGACACCACAAAACTGCTACTTTCAAATGCTCATATTCATAGAATCTCCTTGTGAATAAATATACCAATTATTTTCTATCAAAAATGTCTATTAAACAAAAACATTATCATAAGTTCAGCTACTGTGGTTGCACTAAAAATAACTTTCTTAATAACTGTGAAAATTAATTACCAAAAGAACTAATTAAGTAAATAGGGCCACTGGTTGAACAGGATTTCAATAATAAGCCACTTGAAACTGTATAAATCAAACTGGGATCCCCCTTACCGTGCAGAAACCGATGGGAGTCAAATACTCTCTTTCTATTCCTACATATCATTTTTGAATGAATAAGACTTGTTCAACATTAATCATTTTAAGCATGTGAAAACCTTTGATTTTCAAAGGTATTATGGAATCTGAGCCTCATCTGACTGTAATTCTGATGTTGATGGTCCTTGATTTACTTTGTGCATTTGGAGGAAGAGTGAGGGTACTTTGAGGACATTTCACCCAGAATTGTCTATTATTGAATGCTACCTCCCTTATCTTGGATTCCTGTGACTGTCATTCTGATGTTGTGGGTCCTTGATTTATTTTGTGCATTTAGAGGAAGAGCGAGGGTACTTTGGGGACGTTTCACCCAGAGTTGTCCATTATTGAACGCTACCTCCCTTATCTTGGATTCCTGGGACTGTCAGTCTGATCTTGGACAAATGTAAACACTGATGTTTCTCAGAACGTTTTTAATTGTCTAAAAACTGGGACATAGACTATGAGCCAAAACCATTTCATTAAGATGGAGTGGTTTTGATGATTAGTGTCCATTCTATTATAAGAGCTTTTGTCATTGGAGAAGCTATGCAACTCGTCAGACCATGGGACTGCGGCTATAATGGTTTAAAATAATTCATATTGAACAGAAAACATTTCGTATCACACAGTTCATTCCTTACTCGTCATGCACGATGATTGGCCCATCTTTATTGGCTGCTTCTTCTTTGATGAGATTTATCATTTCAAAGGTCTTACTGATAGGACTATCAGGGTTGGGCCATTTTGGACACTGAAAGTGTCTTACTTCAAGGACATAGTCATCCTAGAAAAACATAAATTAGTAGAAATAGTGAAGACGACACAAATTTGTTACTTTTATATACTGTTAATAATTAGCCTGATTGACTTATATGAATCTTAACCTGCATTTAGAGCACAGACTTCTAAAAAATTATGTAACTAATGGTTTAGACAAATTACAGAGTAATCAGCAGGACAAAACACATATGCTACACTTTATCGCAGACCTTGTAGGTGAGTCCCAATCTTCCTTCATATAATAATTAGATCCTGTCCTCTTACCTTTGCCTAAAGCAATTATCTGTAATACGAACCCAATGTTAGATTACAAGGCTGCAATGTGACTAAAATGAAAAAAATAAATAAATAAAAAGGCAAATGAAATTACAATTAAAGGGACAACGTACCTGTTTTATCTCATTGAAGTGATTATACTGTTAGGAGACCCCTGCCGACATCCGTCCATTGATTGTTAAACCATTTTTAATGAGAGTCCCCAGCCACCGATCCCAAGATAAATAATCAACCTAAGCAGCAATAGGCAGCTGTGATTGGCTAGGGGTGTCAGCTGACCACTTTCAGCCTATCACAGCGTCCACCACTGGTATGACTTTTAGGAAGTCTGTAATCTCTGCCTTAGCCACACCTCCAATGTGGGCAGAGCTGTGGGTGGCCAGGGACCCTTATTCAGTTTCATACTACTCAAAAATAGTTTAATACTTAATGGAGATATAGAGCCAGGAAGTCCAGGCAATATAAGCAATTAAATTAGATGAAATTGTTAAAGTGACTGTGGTGTACCTTTAAGTCCAACACCCATCTCCTATGCAAATTGTTTTAAATATCAAAGGCCAAACTACAATATTCCAAAACAAATTAATTTAGTTTACATCGTTCCTAAATTATATACGTGTCACCACATCCATCCATGTAACCCACCTGTGTAGCTTCTAACAGGAAATCCTGGATTATAAGTTTTTCCTCATTTGAAAGACACATGTGGTCCTCACCAACCATACTAACTGTGAAGTTCTCACAGGTGATTGGTTCATCTTTGTTTGGCCAGTAGACAAATTCATCTTCTGCCTAATAATACCAGATCAGTAACAAGTTAATGAAAGACTAGAAATCTCTTAAACACACCAAGTAATGTTTAATTCTGTTAGATCATTTTCCTCATCATGTTTGTTACTAAATTCAGTGAAATATATTGTTAAGTACTTTATTCAAAATAAAATATGAAAAACAAAGGCATATACAAATTCTAAATGGAATCTAACTAAACTAACAGCATTAACAGTAAGTAGAATTTCCTAATAGTTAAACAATAAATTTAAAGAATTATTTTAATTGCATAATCCCTTTTAAGAATATAATTTTTTTCTTTACAAAACAAAAAATCATTTAGAAAAAAAACCAAATGTTCTTTGTATTCTAGAACCATACCATGTTCTGGTTGTCAGGAAGCATTACAATTATTTGTGAATTGTGGTCCCATATCATTCTCCAGAAATCCTTTATGGTGTGCAGTAAGGGATGCTGGGTAATTATAAATTCATTACTTTCTTGGTAGCCCTGTAAAAAAAAAACAAAAAAAAAAAAACACAACATAAATTTATGTTAATTATTTCTGCATAAAGGCAAATGTTTATTAGCCTTAAAACACAAAAAAGGCCAAAACAAAATGAACATTTGAGTACAAATGCGAGTAGGATTATAGTTATTTGATTTTACAGTTATTTGATCATATGTTTTTTTTTTTTTTATGTCATAGTATTATTTAAAGGACCACTATAGTGCCAGGAAAACAAACTAATTTTCCTGGCACTATAAGGTCTTTAGGTCCCCTCGCGCCCCCCACCCTCAGGGTCCCACTCCCGCTGGACTCAAGGGGGCTGAGGGGGTTTGACTCCTACCTTTCTCCAGCGCTGGTCTCTCACTGTGCTTCTCACAGTGAGAAGCGCGGAAACGCCTCTAGCGGCTGTCAGTGAGACAGCCACTAGAGGCTGGATTAACCCTATTGTAAACATAGCAGTTTCTCTGAAACTGCTATGTTTACAGCAGGCAGGGTTAACCCTAGATGGACCTGGCAACCAGACCATTTCATTGAGCTGAAGTGGTCTGGGTGTCGATAGTGGTCTTTTAATATTACCATTCATTTATATAGCACCATTACTTTTCAGAGCTTTTGACATTAAGCAAAGGTTATAACATGTTTTACTTCACATATAAATTACTTTTATTACTTTAAGTTTAAAGGACAACTGTCACCGGAATTTATTTATTTTTTATAAGAATCCTTGCAGCATGTAATGGAAAATATGGTATTTAAAATAAAAAAATAAAGCATACGCAAAAATTTCACAGAACATTACATCCTTCTATCATATTTATACACCTTCGGTTAGACTGAGGTTGAATCTGACTGTTCGGCTCCTGCTTCATTCCCTGCATGGAGCGGTGATGTCATCAGCCATCGCCCTGTGTGCTCTTCTAAGCAGCACCTGTACTACTTGTGCCTGGTACAAATTCCGACCAAATTAGCAATTCTCGTATTTACTAAAGCCAAATGTGGTCAGAATTTGGTTGGCCCAGTTTGGATACAGAAATCTCTGATTTTCCAAACTCATCTGGACCAATATACAGCACTGGAATCACAAATTATCATTTACTTACTATCTGCAAGTGAATGGTCATTTAAAGAACAATTTTCCCACTAGTAGCGCTCGCAACCAGCAGGCAAATAGTTAAAAACCCTTAGCAGCATGAGGGTTAATTATGCGGCAGCTCACCAGCGCTTGCTAGCTACATGAAATGAGTTAAAACAAGTAAAAACAAATAGTAAATAACATTTCTACGGGGTCAATAAGACCCCCATATATAATGGAAGTATTTCACCAACATATGCCCGCAGCTGCCATCTGGGATGTTGGTGCATATCTACTAAATATAAAAACTAGAGACTGGGCAGCCATTACTGACCAGTCACTAGAAAAGACCCGATTCCATAGGACATTGAATGGGGGATAGTATAACCTTTAATGGTAGGCCCTAGTGTCCCCTCCCCTGACCCCCACCCATGTTGGCCCTATTACCTATAATTGGTGGAGAGACATAGTGTTGCCTCCCCAGCCCCTATTATCAGAATAATCAGAATTCAGAGCAGGCATTCTAAGTACAGGCACCAAAGTAGCTCTGCTTAGAAGAGCAAACAGGACAATGGCTGATGATGTCACTGCAAGAGCCTAATAGTCGGATTCTACCTCAGTCTGACCAAATGTGTATGAACATGGCAGAGGGTTTTAGTGTTCTGTGAAAGTAGGGGCCAGATTTTCAGGTAAAAACCACCATATCGTTTTATTACATGATGCAAGGATTCTTATCATAATGATTAAAAAAATAATCTGACAGTTGTCCTTTAAGACATTAATACTCAATTGCTCAATGTTAAGAGTAAAAATATCAGGAAAAAATGGATATGGGGAAAAATAAACAAACAGTCCTTTAAGGTGTGAACTAAGAATTCAAATGACGTTGAACAAAAGGAATATCATGCGTTGCTAGAAAAGCCTCATTTTAACCTTCAACAAATTCTTCTGTGAGTCATCTATAAAACTGCTAAGCACTCAAATGAAAAAACCTTTGGGTAATTTCAGATTAATTCATCACATCACTTCATATGCGGTGGTGACCTGGTCATTAAATGAACATTGCCCTGGCTCTTGTACAATGTCCTCGGAGAAATACAAGTGTTGCCTTTGAGGTCTGAACACTTGTCACACTAACAAATGGATAATCTTAGACATTGTAAACATGCACTAAGAATGACTCCGCTGGTGAAAATGTGCTATTATAAATATCGAAGAGAGAACTCATGAAACATTCCAAAGGAAATATCTCCAAAACCTCACAAATGACTTTAAAAGAATAAAGAAATAATGTAAATGTTATCTATACAGCTTTATCATTGAGAAAAGTATATCTGGTATATGTGATAGTATTGTCATTTTCTTGTAAACACCTAATAAAGAATTGCTGTATTTTGGTGGAACTGCTAGATAATTTGCCATTCTCTTGTACAAATAATAAATTTAATTAAATAACTTGAAACATTATAAAACAATTTGCAATATATATTTATTGCATCTACCAAATATTAGGAGTGTGTAATTTGTACAAAAACATTTATCTTAAGGAGATTTCATATGTGCACCTCCTATGCTTTTTATTTTGCGTAGATTGTTCTTTTTTTATTTTCTTGAAAAGAGGACATCGGTGATCTAAGTTTTAAGGAGATAATTTTGCTCTCATTTGTGTGTGTTCGATACATTGTTAAACACAGATCTGCACACACCAGTCAAGCCATTCGACTTGCTTTTCCCACAGAGATCTCATTTGCAGTGCTGTTACTGCTGCAAGGGATTCTGGGTGGGCATATGCAAATTACTTCAACAAATAGCCACATTTTTGCCTCAATATTCCTCTTTATACATGGATTCCTTGGAGTTTATGTCTGCTGTATACAACAGCTTTGAAACACAACTCAGGAAGAATTGCAGAGCCAAATAACCACTCATGGACAGCCATTTCGTTGTTAATGCAACCCATCAGCATGAGTTTGGTTCCTGACTTACTACAAAGGCTTGGGGTTACTTGCGGAACACAAACCAATAGAGTTATGGAAAAGAAAAAAGTGATTGAAAATCCCTTCCACCTTTTCAATATATATCACCAATGTAAGAACTCTATGTCTTTATGGTAGTAAGTAAAGCACTATTAAATTATTAGATCCTAGCAGTTGTCTATTTTACCTTTATTCTTCCATTATAGCCATGTTTTTATCAAGAGTTATCTAGACCAGTGCTGTACAACATTTTTCTTTTTGTTTTTATATTCCTTATTACGTGTTTAGTTATATTTATACAACATATACCATATCACTTACAGAACAAACATATTTGACAGGGGTGCAGCTAAAATAGGTTTTCTTTTTCTGCTGAGGAAGGTGAGATCAGAAGCAAAGCCTTGAAGTATAATCATTAATATGGTGAACGCTTTCTGGGTCTAGTACCAAAAATAATCAAGTTATTAGTGTTCTTTTACTCTTTTTAGCCATTGATCCCATATATCATATTTTTTTTCTTGAATTTCAAAGATTAAGACCGACATCTCAATTTGGTTTAGTAATTGAGTATATGCGTTCTGCCATATCGGGCTACTGTTGAATTTCCAATTTTGTAATATTATCAATTTTATAGCCAATAGCATATGGATAAGCAACATTTTGTCTTTTAAATGCAATTCATATGTAATAGAACTTCTGTTGGAGACCAGTTTATTTTAGCCTTAGATGATTTTGTAAACCAATAGAGAGATTTGTTCCAGATATCTTTAGCCATCTCACATTCCCACCATATATGTAGGTAAGTACCTTTTTCTCTATTGCATCTCCAGCATATATCAGTTTTGGAGGGGGAGATTTTTGCCGGTTTTGTGGGAACCCAATACCATCTATTTACAATTTTATATTGCATCTCTAAAATATTTAAACATTGAACTGATGATGAGGAACTAGTCAGTGTTCTATTCCAGTCTTCTGCATCAATATTTAATCCCAAATACTTTTTCCCATTTGGATATGGCAGGAATGTTTTTGTATATTATTAAAAATTGTAATCAATTGTCTTGTTTTTTACAATATTTTTTACATTTTTGAGTAGTTAAATATTTTTGATAAATTTGAGATTAGAAAGGAATCCTGGTAAATAAGATATTTATTTAAAATATTCTTTACTCTAAGATAATAACAAATTTGAGAATTAGATAAATTGAATTCTTCCATCAGATCAGGAAATGATTTCTGAGACGCATTCTTTATTAAATGTGATATGCTGCTGGTAATATTTATTTGTTTCTAGGAATTCAGGTTTAAATCATCTGTAATTACCTCTCTATTTTACCTCTATTTTATTTATTGGAATTACCTTTGACAATATTCCGAATGGCTTTTTAATATTTATCCATGATTGTATTATTTGGCTTAGTATTGTACTTTGTTGTTTTAGGAATGTAATTAGTTGTTTTTATTTAGCATTCCATACAATTAAAGATAAGTCATCATGACCTATCATAGTCTGTTCAATACCTTGCCATGCCTCAAACTCTGGAGAATAGATTTGTAAATGGAATATTTGGGTCAATAAACTAGCTTGGTAAAGATTTTTATGTTTGAGAATCCTAAACCTCCTTTTTTCTTATTCAAAGATAACATCTTTTGACTAGTCCTAGGAGGCTTTGCTTTCCATTTGAAATTTGATAAACTAGATTGTAACATTGTAAGCCAAGGATTATGGATTGAAAGGGGGATCCTTTGGAAGATGTATACCCATCTAGGAAGAATATAGCTGTTAACAAGATTGATGTGACCCCCACCGTGATAGTTCTGCCTTCCTCCAATTTCTAATGGAATGGTTTGTTGATTTTAACATATCTAAACAATTTACCTCCATTAATATATTTAGATTTTTGATGATTTTGACACCCACGTATGAAAAACCATGTTACTAAATTGACAGACTTTTAAGGAGGTTTTGTTGATCTTTATTTATTTTTGTGTGAAGGATCATGGATTTTTCAATATTAATTTTGTATTTAGAGACTACTAAATTGCTGAAATTCTTCCATAAGATTTAGTAATGATTTCTCTGGGTTAATTATTGTTAAATGAACATCGTCTTCATATAGGCTAATTTAAAGTTGCTTTTGTTGAATAGGAAAGCCTTTTATATCTTGATCATTTCTTATTCTCATTGCTAGTGGTTCGATTAATAAAATGTATAGAAGAGACAAAAGTGTGCAACCGTGACTAGTACCATTTTTTGTTATTGGAAACCATTCATACAGTATACCATGTTCAACTGTTCTTGCTAATGGGGTATGGTACATCGACATGATTGCTTAAAGTATCCAGTCTTGTATACCAAAGTATTGTAAGATTTCCTCATGAATCCCCAACTGACTCTATCAAAGGCTTTTCGGAATCTACTGACAGGATCGGGAGGGGAGTCTCGTATCTGCCAGATCTAGTATATCTATCAATTGTCTTTTATTAGAGCCTGAAAATCTACTTGGCATAAAACCTATCTGGTCTGGGTGTATTAAATTGTTTAGAACTTGTTTGAACCTGTCCGCAGAATGGATGCAAATACTTTGATATCAGTATTCAAGAGAGAGATTGGTCTATAGTTTTGTATTTGTAAAGGATTTTTGTTAGCTAAATAAAAAAGGTGGGAGAATATAGTGTTAATTGGTCCGGTCAATGGGTAAGAAGGGCAAGGACCCTGGGTATGAAGAACAAAAATAGGGAGAGGGATGCCCAGACCAAAAAAGTAAGACTCATAAATAGCGAAAGGAAGATAGACCCATTGTCGAAGAACGCAATGACAAGGATTTACTTAGACTAGTGTGAGACGAATCTCTAGACCGTCTCTGCTAGCAGCTGCACGATTTGGAGTATTGACAAGATCTATTTTCTACTCCCGACTACTTGACTTTATATTGCAACATAGTTGCTTTGTGTTGTATCATTTACCTCTAAACAGTGACGGCTAAATGGATACTAAACAGATTGTATCCATTTAGACTACTGCTATACCTACAAAAGGATCCATTTCTGTATTTAGACAACTAAATTAATCTACCTCTACACCTACAAATCTCATGTATGTGTATTGAGGCAGTAAATTAGAGGTTAATTGATACTCTTTATTTGTATATATATATTTGTTCACTTTATTCTTTACATTTTATTTACAGTCTTAGGGAGAAAACACCCACTATCAATTCAGATCTCCCCATTACTGATTTTAATTAGTTTCCATTAAAAGTTAACTTTTATTCGAGTTTAACTTTTTTGGTCTGGGCATCCCTCTCTCTCTTTTAAGATTTTTGTTAGGTTTTAAAATTGGAATTATGTTGGCTTTTGTTAATTCTGGAGGAAAAGAATTTTGATCTACTATATCATTAAATGTGGATGTTAATTGGAGTACCATCGGGACCTGGAGTTTTTTTTTTTTATTGTAGCTTAGATATATTTCGATCTACTTCTTTCATGGTTATAGGAAGATTTAATTTGACTTTGTGTTAATTTTGGGAATTCTAGATTTTTTAAATAATTGTCTATATCTTAGTATTGGGGATGACTGTTTCAATTATATAGTTCTTCATAGTATTTGTTAAATGCCTTTCCTATACTTTAAGTTGATAATAAAGTCTTGTTATTTACCATCAGTTTAGGTATCTTAGATTTCAAGTCATTTCTTTTTGTTTGTCAGATAATAGTTTATCTGCTTTATTACTTTTAGCGTAATATTTGATTTTCATTTTTTTCATTGTAAATCAAATTCTGTCTTAATTTAGAGTTTATTTGTTCCTGTATTTTTAACATTTCTGAATAAATTTGATTTGATGGATATTTTTTATTTTCATTAGAAAGATTTAAAAAAATATAAATAAATTGGCCATGTTTTTCCTTGATCTAACTTCATTAAAATTACCTCTAACAGCCTTGAAAGCATACCAGTTGTTAGATATAGATGTGTCTTGTGAATTGTTATCTTTAAAATATAAATTCATTAAATTTGAAATATATTCTTTATTTTCCTTTGAATTTAACAAATATTCGTTTAGTCTCCAGGGAGGTCTACCCTTATGTCTAAATTAATCTTTTAATTCAAGCATAAAGTATACTGTGATCTGACCTTGTGTTATTTAAGATATTTATTTTAGAAATTCTGTTCAGTAAAGGTTGGTTCCCACAAACCAAGTCAATCCTAGAGTATGGCATATGTAACTCTGGAGAGATGAGTAAAATATTTTTCCCCTGGATGGAAAATTCTCCAGATATCATACAAATCAAATTTATTTAGAGTATTCCTCAGCATCATAGCTTGTTTTTTTCTATTTTTTTGTTGTTAATAGGGGTAGACTTTAAAAATGTCTCGTTGAATTCTAAATCGAAGACACAGTTGAAATCTCCTGCAAACCTTTCTTAACCTTGTTAGCCATATCCAATATTTTTTCAAGGAGACCAACTGGAGAAACATTAGGAATATATACATTTATCAATGTATATAATTTAATTTGCAAACTATTATCATGTATTGTCCCATAGGGTCTAAAATCTGATGAACGAGTTCATAATTTGTTGATTTTGCCACTGAAATTGCTATCCATCTGTTTTTTATCCTCTTTTGAAGCATGTATTATAGTGGGGACGTCTTTATTTTTAAGCATATTTTTATCTTCTAGTCTCCAGTGCGTCTCCTATAGAAAAGCAACATCCACATACTGTTTCTTTAGAAATCTATAGACAAATCGATCTCTTTTGTCTATAGATTTCTAAAGAAACAGTTGGGCGTTCACTGAGATTATTCTAACCATATTTTCGCTTCAATTTTTCCCATTTCCTCTGCAGCTTTCTAGATATCATCTGTTTTGTTATTACATTAATTGACATACAAAGGGTAAACAAGGGTAAAGACATAAATACATTTAGACATATTAAAACCTTCTCTTGTGAGAAGGAAAGTTTGTATATTCACTCTTCAAAAGAAAAAAAAATCTCTTTTCCGGAGCAAAAAGCTCTGCCTTTTATCTAAGGTGTAAGGAAGAGTATGGAGCCAGTTTATATAGTTAAAAAGAAAAGAAAGAAAAGAAAATATAAAAAAAAAATATATAGAATCACACATTTAGATATACAGTTATGTACAGCTATTCTATTATTCCATTTTATAAACAAGTATATTTATATACTCTTATCTATTAATCTCATTGTAGAAGGGAAGAAAGTTGATCCATAAGTTAATTTATATATTTTCCTTTATCTTTCGCTTTCCTACTGATATCTATGCTCGCTTTTTTTTTTCCTCTTAATTCCTCTTTTCTTATTTCCCTGTTTTCTTTCTCTGTCTTGGTCTCCTATCTGCTACCCTTATTTTATTGATCTTGTGAACATTCAAATCTGAAATAGGAGAAATATAAAAAAAGGTATTTAGAAAAATGAAGGAAAAAATATGTATAAAGTGGACAGATTGTGTGTACGTTGAGATAAAATGGAATAAAAGTGTTTCCTGTGTAGAGCTGTGATGTTTTGTATTTATAGTGTAATGTAGTTGGCTCATTTGTTAGTGTATTGTGTTGGGAGAAGAAAACAGTGCAATGTGATGATCCTCGAAAAAATAAAAAAAGTTGTTGTACAACATTTTGATGTGTGAGTCTTTCCACAAACATGGGCTGTAGTAGTGTCAAGTACATTGTATTAAATTAATGATGTAAAGCAATGTAACCGTTTTTAAGATAGCGCTCTAGAAAATATACTGGGAAAAATGGAACGGAAATAATCATTATTTTGGCAATTGTGGAAAACAGACAATAGGATTGCAGTTTTAGGCTGAAAATGAATGAAGTGGGTACAAATTTCCAATTTTGTTTTTCAAATTTGGATATTTAGTCTTCTAATTCACAATGTAAATTTTAATTCTCAGAAATTCAAAGTTCAGTGAAAATGTATATAAAAAAATGGAAGGCCTTACCATAACATATGAAGCATTTATATAATCTGTTCCTTCTCCAGCCAAAGATGAAAGACCCACTCTTGATCTTTCAACTGCAAAGACATATAAAAATGAATGTGATAGGTTCCACTTTGCTTTAGATTACAGAAACGTGTTGATATGCATTAGCAGTATAATAATGTTCTGAAAATAATAATAATGTATCTACAAAGAATAGCAGAAGATATACATTACATTCTTACACGTCATGTTTAATTCGGTGCTTGACAAGTGCTAGGGTTTTCCACTAGCATATTTTTATTCAATATATAAAACATGACTGTATAAAAAAATGCTTTCATGTAGATTTTTTATTTTTTTGCTAATCATATAAAAACAAATTTAACTAGTCATATTGATCGCAAGTACCGTAATAAATTCCCAAAGATTTACTCTAACTGGTATCTTTGCAGAATTCATGCACAGATGAGCACAACCAAACTTTTGAGTTTAGTGAGTAAACCATACTATGAAATTATTATTTGCAAAGTTCAATTCTTTTTAGATGATCTCATGTGGCACTATCCAAATATTGGCTTTCTGTGTTGTAGTGCTACTATGTTTACGAAATATTTCAAGGTTTTGATTTATTTATTTTTAATTCTGAATTTGTATTCTGTATCTGAAAATTGGAAAATGTGTCCTCAGTATGACTCATGAGATCAAAATAACAATTACCATTGTGGAGGCATATATTCTAACTATGCATAAACAACAGCAACATTTTTGAACAAACAAAAGACTGGATTTACAGATACCTGGCATGACAGATGAAGTTCGGTTTTTGCCCCTGTTTTGTTGTTTCAAAGCTGTGGAGTAGTCACATTGGAGGATGTTAGGTTCACTTAATAGCTAGAAAGAAATAAAAAATAAATAAAAAGAAACAGATTTCAATAAACACTTTCTTGACATGGTCTATACAAATATTTCTTTTGTAACTTAACATGCAATTGAAAAATGCTGTATAAAATAACATGTTTGCAACAATGTTTTATATGAATTTCATAGAAACGGAACATCGGGTCATTAGGGATTTCATAATCCAAGTTTTCCTTTAAACAAAATGACTCTGTGCTGTGGAATTTTTGTTATAAAAAATGATATATTGTGTCTCCGCCTGTTTGGACCAAAACATGAGCATTGTCTGCTTTCTGGGGTTAAAGTGTGCAAGGCTTCCTGTAAAGAGCCGTTGCTTTTCTTTGAGAACACATTCCAGTAACGAACAATAAGGAATGTGCTTCTGTTTCCCATTCATCCCGTAAGAAAGATTTGTCATTGTGTAAAGCATGTCATTTCGACAGAATTCTCTGCCTCTAACAATGTGTTACAGAACACATTAGGATGTCCAATATGGGATTCATGATTAGGCCTTTTTACTAAGCTCAAGGTAAACGCTATTGTAAATCTAGAAGGTCATATATTAGAATCTCTACAATTTGCCCTCAAGTCTAATATTCACCAAATAAATACAAGAATGAGAACATCACTATTGATTCAAGTGCAGGTAATGTGAATAGCACATGACTTACCTTGAACTGTGTCTCTAGTCTTGATTTTCCAGATGGGCCCGTTGTTAGCAGTGCATTTACGTAAGCATGAATTTGATTCTCTGGTACCTCTGTTTCCCTGCTCAGTATAGCCTCGACCAGAGCATCATGAATGAAGATGTATTGCTCCTAAATGCGTAGGCAACAAATGTTAGACTTTTCTTAAATTCAGCTTAGTTGTACTCACTCATTGTTTTCATTGCAAACATGAATATATGAATATATTGGCTTTTATGTTGGCAATTAGAGCTGTAAATCAGTCTGTATTAAGTAGACGTGTGTCAAACAAGCCTTGGCTGAACCATTTCTTTTCTGTAAAATAATTTAGGCAAAATAAAGAAGGGAGCCATACATGGGTTACTTAAGGTATCCATATGAAATACAAAAAAGTCAAAACAGTGTACAAAGCCTGCCAAGAAGAATCAACAGAGCAATAGATTAAGTGGCTACTGTACTAGGTTTTTCTTGTAAACATTTGTCATTTTTCATACACTTGCATACCTTTAGGGCTCTATAGAATGATAGGGAAATCTTGATGTGATTTTTTTGACAAGAAAAACAACTTGGGTAACTCAATGACAAGGCCAATTAAAGGTCAAAATTATAGTTTGTGGTTATTTCTAATTACAAGCAAAAAAGTAATCCAGCAACACCAGGACATATTCAAAAGGGAATCCATTATTTAAGACTTGGGTAAAGCCATCTTGAAACATTGCTTGGTCCAACTGTGATGGTGGAATAAAAGAATCCATTTCCTTTGACTTTATTTGCCTTTTATTTGACTACTGGAACAATGGAAGAGCTTTAGAGTGCAAAACTCTACGTGGTTACACATTTAGTATTCCATATTTGTTGGATCTGTCTGAACGGTTCCATTCACCTGAGAAGAGTGGCGTTCGGTGGGAGAAACCTCACACAACCAACTGATATACGTTACATTCGTTATTTTATTGTTTTTTGTACTCCCGAAAGAGACCGACTGCTCCGCCTGAATTCATGGAACTCTTTTGGGCAAGCGGTCAGTCTAAACTATATCCTGGTGGCGTTTCGGCTGCGTTCATGGGATCTGAGTGCTTTCGGAATATGTTGGGCGCTTAGGTACAAGCTAGCCGGATATATTGTACTCGAGGGGGTACCTTATTATTAAAGGGGTGTTTAATGTACATGTCATGAACCTGAGAGGTAATGTAATTATGTTGTGTACCTTGTCACTGTTCCCTCTGAGGTCCAGTGGGGAATGCCATTGAAATGAGTTACAGTAAACCCCTTGCATAGGTGCACAGATAAAAGTTGACTCCCAGAACTGTGTATCGTCCAGTCACTGGGGGAATTGGGATTTATCTGCTGAACGCTCTGGTTTTTATTCTGCCAGTAAAGATATTGAGATTTATTATTACAGCTCCGCTACAGTTCTTATTTTATTTCTAAAGATCCACAATTATTTAACTATCCATAAAGACATCACGTTGGGCTGTCACTGTGATAAGATTTACTCCACAATATCAAAGTCAAAGTTCTCTAGTACTTTTTACTGAATTCATATGTGATAAAATCCAACAGGAACAGTTATAACTATTTTCCTAAAGTGAAGACATTCACAACATGTGTTTCTAATAACACAACTTCTTATTTTAAAAAATGCTCGTTATGATTTAATGTAGAATATTTTTACCTCTGTCTGTACTAGGTAATTTCTTTGAGAACGAATATGCTTCAAGAATCCAAAAATGTTGACTGTGCCCTCTTGCTGAATTTGCTGTAACATACTATCCAGCACAATATAGGTACCGGTTCTTCCAACGCCAGCACTGTATGAAACAAAAGGTGGGTGGCAATAATGATTTATGAATATGTTTTAAAGTAATTTCTTTGTAATGATTCAATTTATTGTGTTTCTGAGAAGAACATACTAAGGATTATGTAACTGTAAAATACCCAGGAGAGAGAACATTGTTTTTTCATAAAAATGAAAAATTACCTACCTACAGTGCACAACAACTGGACCATTGCTATTACTCTTTGTAGCTGCAGCCTTTCTCACAAATGTAAGTACCGGAAGAGAATATTCAGGAACACCCATATCTGGCCACTGAGTATAGTGATATTGTGTCACTGTACGTTCACTCATTCTACCTTTCTGTGATCCCTGATAAAGAGAGTGCATATTATTTTTATATGTTAATAGACATATATCACATAACCATGTTGATGAACACATAAAGACACCTTTTATAGTTGGATCAATGTTGGTCATTTCTACATCTTTCTTCCATAATGATTTATCACTCCTTGAAAAATGTACAGTTTTTTTGATTGGAATGAGTTGGAATATTGGCCAAAATTGACCAGGTGAAAGAATTCACCAAGTATGATATCTCAACGGGAATTGCAGAACTTGTTATCAACCAAGCTACCAACTTACCAAATTTGGTGTCTAGTGAATAAAGTATAAAAGCATGTTGCACATATAAAGTATCCATGACCATTTTTATATTAAAAGGTTTTTGGATGACCATAATGAAAGGATGTCAAACCATTGGCATGTACTGAAAACAACTGCTGTTGTCTTGCGTATGTGTGCACTGGTATTTGGTGGGTTGTCCAGTGTTACACAATGGGATAATAGTAAATTGGCAACCTTTTTAGTCTTTGTGTTTCCAATGGTAAATGTCCGCACAGTGTAGTAGGCCAGAACATGTGTACTCTTCTGGGTAATCAAGAACCCTCCATATTCCTCGTTGCCATCACTAGGCCAATACTGGTCACACTTCCTCTGAAATATTTGAAAAATATGAAAAACAATCATTAGCAAACACCATTTACAATTCATTATTATTGTTATTATAAACCATGTGATGTACATTGTAACATTCCAAGCTTATAGATACTAATTCGAATGATTAAACTACTGCCCAATACTTTCATTAAAATGTCTACTAGCAGAGGGTGGGATAAGTGTTGTATACCTTATGGTCTCTTCTTTTTAAAGTGCAGCATGCCTACCAGACAAGAAAATCAGCAGAGGGGGGAAACATGGAGGGTAGGGAGCAAGGCATAATCCAGGTGAGCAATTGTCCCCCTTTCCCACCCACAATTCACCCTGTAATGATGCCTATGACTGGAAACATAGCAGAATGTATAGCAAACAATGTTTTCCGTTTGGCTACTTTGTACTTTGAAATGAATTTGAAATTCACTTTGAAATCTCAGTTTAGTGAATAACCCTGTCTGTGTAAGGGCTTTAATTTGCCATCATTTTTTGGTAAATCACATTAATTGTTGCTGATTTATCAAGAAACTATGAGAAGAATCAAATATTATTAGCAATCAATCAAGAAATACAACATAGCACACATGGTTACTCGTACGTAGTCACACTGTAATTCAGACTAAAATAAAAAGTCTGAAGTTCATCAAGCTCAGACTTTCATACATCTGTTTCTGCTGTCCATAGAAAATATGTAAATTGCTTCGGAGATATGAATTTTGGGCGAATTGCAAATCAGCCAAAACCTGAATGTACAAGTCTACATATCATTTCTGTCCAACTTGACATTAACAACCAATCTCTGCACTACATTTTTAACCAATATTTAATCCAACAACAAAATTTTAGTTTAAGCTACTTGATTTTAATTTGAATAGTCACCTTTTTATGGAACAATATCAAATGCTTTAATAAAATCAAAGTACATCACGTCCACAGCTGCAACCTGATCTTTGCCTATAATAGAATGTACTAACCACATTTGAAATGCTCTGTACTTCATAAAATCATGTTGATTCCTACCAAACATAGTTGTTCGCCATTAAACCTGGTCATAGGTTTGAAGAGATGTCCACCATTATATGTCAATTCTGTGCAATTCTGTCCAGCCTTATATGACAATTATGTGCTTATTCTTTGCACTTAGGGCAATTCATTGGCTTACCTAGTTACCTGACTTCAGGTGAGGCTTGGCGCCCAGCAGCACACAGGTAAGAGGGAAAACGCTTGTAAAACAGTTTGCACGATTACCGGGGGATAGTGCAAAGTAGCGGGCTGTACTGGCTATGATGCTTGGAGTAACCCTTTAATACACATTATGGGTGATTCCAAAGTGCATTTGATGGTTTAATTGGCAGTTTCCCTTTAAATGTAAATATGGTTTTAACATTTATGTCCATTTTGTAATCATGTATGAGATTACTTACTCTTCCTTTTTCCACCAGGTTAGTAATCATCACAATGAGTTCAACGTTGTGCTCCCAAACCATCCTCCAGAAATCTTCTGCGGTTGATTTTAATGGTCCTTGAGCAGCAATATATGCTTTTGGTTTCTTGTATCCCTGTTTTCAGATGAAATACATTACAATTATTATCTACAAATAGGAGGTTTATAGCTGCATTAAATGGCTCCAAATTAAGAGAACACTAACAACTAAACCTTCTACTCGATTCTGTAAGTTGCACATTTTCATGTGAAAGAGTTTTTGAGAAGTATATAGAAGTAACTAACTGGAAAGTGGGTTTCCCATAGGAAAACACATCTCTATGGGGAGCCTTCAACGTCTCCATGCAGAGCTTGGAGACACTGAATGCCAGTGCTGCTTAATGTGTAGCACTGGAATTGGAAGCACCTCTAGTGGCCGTCTGTGTGACTGCCACTGAAGTGTTACTAGACACCAATGTACATACTGCCTTTTCTCTGAAAAGGCACCAATTACATTGATAAACCTGCAGGGAGAGGCTATATGCACCAGAACTACTACATTAAGCTGTAGTGGTTCTGGTGACTGTAGTGACCTTTTAACTCCTAAATGGCAAAAGAATGAGCACCCTTTAATATTGTATATATTTACAAATAATTCTAAAATGCTTTGGTTGTAAATTCTATGAAATTCCTCCGGTTTCATTTGTTCTCAGTTTCTCTGATAGTATAAGTGCTTGGTTATGATGTCATGTTCTTCAAGCCTCTCTATTTAGAAGATGCAAAGGATCACTAGTGTGCATATTTGGGATTCTGTTCCTGTTGACCAAAGATGCTCACACTGAGATCATCAATCTTATTTCACAACCCTAGGCAAGACAGTTGATGGAGGAAAGTTTGGTTTTCGGGGGTAAAAAAAGACTAATGAGGTTTGAATATTGTGCTTGGAAATAGCTAAACAGGTTTAATGAAGAGTTGAAAAGGATGCAAAGGGCAGGGAGTTAGGCAACGGTTGGGGAGAGGTAAAAAGGGGATGGGAGACAAAGGAAAAGTTAGTTAAAAGAAAATTAGGAAAAGGAAGTTAAAGGAAAAAGCTGGAAATCGAAATAGGTGAAACAGGTGAAGAAACAAGGGTTTGTGGAGAGAACGACTACAAAAAAAATGTCCTGTGTAGATTGCGACCAAGATGGGTAAGGATAAAGAGAAAAGCTGAACACAAAGAAATAATGAGAAATGCTTAAGGTAAGGGACAGCGATGACATTAAGTTAAAAAAAAAAAAAGATGGGAAATAAACTGTATTGTAGAAATGAATAGAAACATGTTTGGCACATCACTGATCACTTACATCAACATAATTTGCATTGATGTAATCGGTTGCCTTTCCATCTTTTTCCCCAAGCTGGGAAAGTTTAACTCTGCTGTGATCATCTGCAAATAAATCTAAATTACTTCTTTTTAGCATAAAACAATCTCCTACAGCCTTTATGTTCCACAGATAAACAGAATAGATACACTTACAAAATTAACACATTTTGGCACAGCAGGATTTGCAAAGATACAACTGAGATAAAAATATATTTCTAAAGCTTGTTTTTCACTTGGTAAATCTTATTGTCATTTTGGAACTAAGAAACAAATCCCTTTATTTCTTCTTATTTATTTTTTTTTCAATTTTTTTTTAAAACACATTTATTTCTTTTAGTTTGATAATTACAGGTGTTTTTCCCGATGTACAATAAAGGTACAATTTCTCACTATAGATAATTACTTATTACACTGAAATGCCTTTCAAATATTACGTCAAGATTAACAGCACACATATACCAATACATGCACACATAAACACAAAAAGAAAATCATCAATACGTCTAAAAATAGAGAAATATTAACTTACAAGCGACAATGTTTATATATCTGTTTTTATTCTTATTGTCTGGATGGTTGGAGCTGTCCGATGTTATGCCCAAGTCAGCAGTGCAATTCTGAACCTCCTGGAAATAAGATATCATTAAAAAAACAAACAAGTTTAATTATATGATGTTTTAGTAACTGAGATTTAAAGGTAAAATAAATTACTGCAATAAGAATGTGCTCTGAAATAGTCTTACCTCGTAGTACTCTTTCAGTGTCTAATGGGAAGTGAATATAAAAAACATAAAATGAATTTCACAATGCAAACCGTTGAGGAGATGGTTACTGAAACATCAAATGGAATAAATCAAAGTATGAAAAGGCAAATAAAAAGTGGAAAAGTTTCGATATGTATATAGAAACAAAATAGTTGGTAAAATTAAGAGATCTCCATTGCTTTCGGATTTTCAGTGAGTTAATGGAAATCTCGAATCTGTGTCAAGATGATTTTTTTATCTGTATTTTCTATGTAAATATTATTTATTTCAAGTTATATCAGTCTTACACAGAAAATTATCAACATAATTTTATTTGGAATCACAAAACACAAGGGAAATTTAAATTAAAAAAATAGTTCAATAAAGAATGACAGATAATACGTATTGTATACATACAGACTGATTAAAGGCTATAGATCGGACGATAATATAGAAAATAGTTGGCATTCAGTCAATATGAGCTAGGTAAATATTGCATACAGGCAGTTATACATGGCTATAGGATTAGACTTGTATTATCCGTGTGACTCAATCATGGTGCTACCTGCTGCAGAATGAAACTTGGCTACCTACGTGCTCCTGGCAGGGCTGTATTTTCCACGAGGCTAACAAGGAATTTGCCTTGGGTGGCACTTTCCTGGGAGTGGAAGAAAACAATGCACCCAAATGCCCCGGCAGATGCCTTGTTTGCGTCATGTCCTGGGAGGCCCAAAAGCTGACCGGCTATCCACCTTAGGGCTTCTGAAGCGGTATCTGGGTATTGAAGGTGGGCTGCAAAGGAGTGCTGATCTCTGTGCTCTTTGCGGATATGCTCTCTTATGCACCCTGAAGTGAGGCCTGGAGCCAAAATATGAGGTCACTCCGGCCACGGCATCACTAAACAGTGAGCGAGGGAGCAGAACAGGAAGATCAGATCTCCCCCACTGCTTCCATTGTGCACACGCCCACCCAACCGGCAGTGAAAGCATCCCCACTGGACCCCATGAAAAGAGAGTGGTAGGGAGGCTGGATGTATTGAAATAAAATAATAATAAGTGTGTGTGTGTGTGTGTGTATATATATATCTGGAATACTGAGGATGATCCCTGGCCAAAGAAAGCCACAGGAACACAAAAAGAGTTCTCTGGGTATTGCGATTACATATAGAAATAAAAATAAAAAATCTCTTTATTATAGGGTATAAATTCCCCCAAAAAAGTAAATAAAACGTAATAAAAACCTAACACACACTAGAGAGAAATAAGAGAATCTAGGTGAGGAAGGAGAGGTGAAAATAAAGTGATACTAAAAAGTATCACAGCAAGAAAAAATCTTTGTATACAACAATAAGTTATGTCTCCCCTAAAATTATATAGCGATCTAGGTAGTAGCTATCCTGTATAACAGAGTGTAACAATTGCCAAATGTTAGCCCTAAATGCTGATTGTGGATACAAAGTATCCTCTAAAGTAACAACAGCTGGTGAGCGTGGAAGGCAAAAGAAATAAACCGGACTTTCTGCTACCCAGGATTCCAGACTAAGGACACTAATATAGCCTATGCTGTGAGAGGGATTCCACTAGAGAGCCACAATACTATACGCTAAGGCTATCCATATAATGAAGGAGTCCGTCTGTAATAACTACCCATCACTCTAAATAAATTTCTCAATCATTTCTCTCTAACCCCTAATGTGCATAGAAAAAGTGCTGTGGTTTAAAATAAATAAGGCATAAATCCTGACGCACGTTTCGGCGCTACCCGAGCGCCTTTGTCAAAGGTAACCGAGGTACTGGCTGGATGTTCACTTATATACCTATTAGAATGTGTGGCTTAGACCAATCGTTGCTGTCGCTGTAGTTCCCGCCGAAATTAACAGACCACCTGTGTCCGTCCTCATTATGCTAGTCACGCCCTATAGGCGTTTATTCAGGGCGGGATCTTAACTCTATGAATGGGAAGCCACGCCTCTATTATGTTCGCTAAGGGATATCGGAGGGTGGTCCAAACATATGAGTGCTGATAGCTGTGTATAAGAGAAACCAGGATCTCTAGAATAATTTTTCTGCATATTATAAGTGGAGAAGCATGAGCACTCTAGATTATATTGTATGGCTCATCTATTCTACTCCAAAAAATTTAGACAATATATGATAAACCTTGTCTAAATTTTGTCATGTAATGCTTAAAGTCATATACACATTCTAGCTCTTCAACAAAGTGTATTTAATAAAATCTAAATAATAAATTAAAATAATTAAATACAAAGTGTCAAGAAAGCACATAAATTATATTAAAGGACTAGGTTATCACATAGCCTACCCTGGTCCTGCTATCCCTTCATCTCTACATGGTGGTGAAAACCCCATATTTCCAAATATCTTAAGGGTATACATACATATATAATTGTACAGCCGTACCTAGCCTCCTATTTACACCTCTATATAAAGAGCTTATATTCAATATCGCATAGAAAACCACAAAGAATCCACATATATACATATTTACATAAATTATAGTTACAGAGTATACAGTCCTATGAAGGGTCAATAAATGGAGTAAACGTAAACCCCTCATTAAGTCCCTTAGGTGATAGGGTATCAAACTTATGGATATATAAGTGAACATCCAGCCAGTACCTCGGTTACCTTTGACAAAGGCGCTCGGGTAGCGCCGAAACATGCGTCAGGATTTATGCCTTATTTATTTTAAACCACAGCACTTTTTCTATGCACATTAGGGGTTAGAGAGAAATGATTGAGAAATTTATTTAGAGTGATGGGTAGTTATTACAGACGGACTCCTTCATTATATGGATAGCCTTAGCGTATAGTATTGTGGCTCTCTAGTGGAATCCCTCTCACAGCATAGGCTATATTAGTGTCCTTAGTCTGGAATCCTGGGTAGCAGAAAGTCCGGTTTATTTCTTTTGCCTTCCACGCTCACCAGCTGTTGTTACTTTAGAGGATACTTTGTATCCACAATCAGCATTTAGGGCTAACATTTGGCAATTGTTACACTCTGTTATACAGGATAGCTACTACCTAGATCGCTATATAATTTTAGGGGAGACATAACTTATTGTTGTATACAAAGATTTTTTCTTGCTGTGATACTTTTTAGTATCACTTTATTTTCACCTCTCCTTCCTCACCTAGATTCTCTTATTTCTCTCTAGTGTGTGTTAGGTTTTTATTACGTTTTATTTACTTTTTGGGGGGAATTTATACCCTATAATAAAGAGATTTTTTATTTTTATTTCTATATGTAATCGCAATACCCAGAGAACTCTTTTTGTGTTCCTGTGGCTTTCTTTGGCCAGGGATCATCCTCAGTATTCTATATATACACCGTGGATTCCATTCTTTTGGATCATCCATGTTTTTGCTTTGTTCAGTCTATGTATGTGTATCTGTCAGTGAATGTGTGTGTCTGTCAGTGAATGTGTATGCCTGCCAGTTTTTGTTTGCCAGTGGGAGTGTATGTATGTCTGTCAGTGAGTGTGTGTAAGTGTTTGTCATTGAATATATATGTATGTCAGTGTGTGTATTTGTGTCAGTAAATGTATATGTGTGTCTGTCAGTGAGTGTGTATGTGTGTCAGTGACTGTGTAACTGCGAATGAGTATGTGTGTATGTCTGTGAATGTGTGTCTGTGTGTGTGTAAGTGAATGTGCGTGTCTCTCAGTGAAAAAATATGTGTTGGTTAAACTGTGTGTGCCAATGACTGTGTATCTGGCAGTGAGTATATGTCAGTGTATGTATCAGTGAGGATGTGTGTCTGTCAGCCACTTAAACAGGAAGTGGTGCTCCTTGACAGGAGGAGGGGGGAGCACATTTAGATTGGGGTGGGACCTGAGGTTTGTAATGCCCAGGGCAGCAAAAAAACAAAATACACCATTGCCCCCAGTCCCATTTTACTGCAGAAGTAATTTTATGTTATATTTCTATATTTGATTGTGTTCAATTATTGTATTTATTATTGTGTTTTATTGTGACATTACATTTGCTTTATCTGTTGATAGCTAAGGTGGAGAGAAAATGTGCCAGCAAGTAACTCTGCAATAAATTTGTGGTCAGTGTTACTGGTGTAAGCATTTCATGGTTTAATGATTAATGTGGTGTTTTAAGTGGACAGTAACTATAATAACTTCATCTCTTACCTATGGCCTCCAAGGCAGTATTGTGCCTATTATATCTGGCACCAACCTCAAGCCCA
The DNA here is from genome assembly GCA_933207985.1 of Pelobates cultripes. NCBI lineage: Eukaryota > Metazoa > Chordata > Amphibia > Anura > Pelobatidae > Pelobates > Pelobates cultripes. The sequence goes on along the minus strand of OW240914.1, from coordinate 340,597,666 downwards.
GTCCAAACTTTCCCTAGCCTTTTACCATAACTGTAATTGTTTACTATTGCCTTTACCCAAAGCCAGACCTCAAAATTGCTAAATGTACAGTATGTTCCAGGGGTATAGGGATTCAGACCAATTTATGAAGATTGAATGAAAAACAACTTTTGATAAAGAGGTTAAAAATGACACAAAAAAAATCTTAAATAAATAAATGTTAAAAATGAAGTGATAAGAATTGGTGGCATAAAGTGGCACAATATCGACTATTTCACAAACTCCATATTGGGTGGTCATCATTTTCTAGGAATTAATTGTTTAACTTTTAGTTTATATTTAGAAACTTTTTTTTTCTTCTAAACAGGAAAAATCTGAAGGCTGAAAAATATGCTTTGCACAGAAACAGATTATGATCATTTATGTTTCAGGTCAATATAACATATCTGTATTGTCACTTGAAATAAAATGACCTTTCCACTGGTGGAAGCCAATGTCTACCCTATAATAGGGTTGCACGTAATTCAGAATACCGCAAATGTTAAATAATGTTTACCAGCATTACACCTTGGTGTAATTTAAATCTCTATAAAAAATATATTATGATAGGCAGAACTCTAAAAAAAAAAAAATTAACTTAAGGGAGCACTATAGTGCTAGGAAAACAAACTCTTTTTCCTGGCACTATAGAGCCCTAAGGGTGCCCCCACCCTCTGGGTCCCCCTCCAGCCAGGCTGAAGTTGGGGGTTAAACACTTACCTTTCTCCAGCGCCAGGCTCCCTCAGCACTGGGGACTCTCCTCCTCCTTTGGACATCATAGGCTGAATGCGCATGCGCGGCAAGAGCCGCACGCGGATTCAGTCAGTCCATTCACTGACAATCCATTCTCAATGCTTTCCTATGGGCGCTGGCGTCTTCTCACTGTGAAAATCACAGTGAGAAGCGGTTCTAGCGGCTGTCAATGAGACAGCCACTAGAGGCTGGATTAACCCTAAAGTAAACATAGCAGTTTCTCTGTTTACAGCAGGCAGGGTTAACCCTAGAGGGACCTGGCAGCCAGACCATTTCATTGAGCTGAAGTGGTCTGGGTGCCTATAGTGGTCCTTTAACCCCTTAAGGACCAAACTTCTGGAATGAAAGGGAATCATGACATGTCACACATGTCATGTGTCCTTAAGGGGTTAAGTGAAAAAAGGAAAATAAAACAATTGCTTATTGCCCAGGCAATTATAGAAGTTCAATACTTGTAACACCATTTAATATTGTAGAGTGTACCTCAAATTCTTCTGTAAATCCATTTTTTGAATGAAGTTCTCGAACATGTTTAGGAAATTGCTTTATAGGAACTGCCCCGATATCATCTTAATAAAAAAAATAAAAAAAAATAAGAATTTTTATATATTACTTTTTAAGACAGTTCTACAAAACAAAACAAACAAAAAAAAACTCTTGATAGGCTAGCCCTATAATGTCATTAAAACAATGCATGGGGGGGGGGGGCATAAGGACCGAACAATTAGCTAAATGATTATTAACAACTGAGTGCAATTACCAAATTGTGATACGGTGGCCCCCTCTCTGCCCACAAAATCCACAAACCAGCTCAACTTAACATACCTGAAGGCTATTGAGCAAGCACTGTCTGTGTATAATGCATTGAGTTATTCACCCTTCCTATTCCATGTTTTGCAATTGTCACTGGGCTTTACAATTTTAATAAAAGTGAAATGTGAACATTCACATCTGATATTTTTTTGAAGCAGCAGCTTTCTTGAGGATGACCGAGGACAACTGGAAGTTGAATCCTGGAATTGGAGCAACTGAATTCTACTTTAGTTTTATGTCTACATACATGGTTAAATCTTCATAGTCTTCGAAATGTTCTTCTTTCATTGCGGATTGTACCTTTCAGTGATTCCAGGGCAAGAAACTATTTTTTGTCCAATTCCTATTTCACTCTTCTTGCAGACAATGTTCACAAATCCTAGTTCACAGGCTTGTTTCATGACTAAATTCTTCAATGTATCCTGCACTTTGAGTGGAATTTGCGACTATACACTATATAAATACGATACACTACATAAACTAAAGATAATGTTTTATTACTGCATTGATTATAGGTATGCCTTTATGTATATATATGTATATATACACACACACACATATTCTTTATTTCAAAATCTATGTATTTATGGAAACAACATTTTTATATCAATAGTTTGATATTTATATCAACAGATGTTCACCATTTTGACCACTTAATTGCTTAGACTTCAGTTAACGAGAATTTGTTGATATGAGATTAGCATCCATCTGTTGTGTTTCATAGATGGATGGAAATGAATACTAAAATTGAATTATCTAGTCAGATTTCGAAAGAAAAATTCGCATACGTGTAATTCCACCTTCACACTTAAAAGACAGCATCTGGTGGCAGGTGAATATTTTATAATTAGTTTCAAATACATTAACAAGGAACTTGCAGTACAAGGAAGCTGAGCTCAGTTTGTTCAGTGAAAAACGCATGCAATAAATAGAAGTGGTAAAATGAATGATACCAGTTAGATCAGATCATTAAATAATTTCCATGTACTTTAAATATAAACACTGTATGTGGAGGTTTATTGGAAGTGACAGAAAAAGTATAACATGGATTTTCATGAACTATGCGTAACATGCAGCGATAAAACTATCAGTGTAGTGATCCCCTAAAACACAGGTCTGCTTTTGTATTTTAAAGTATTCCAACATTCTAAGGTATAGTATAAAGATACAACACAGAGGGGTTACCAAATAAAGTTCATGAAAGAACACACAAACATATAAGGCACAAAGGGGCACTTGGCCATGGTACCCCCAAAACAGCAATTCTCTGCTTGAATTGTTTAACTGCACAGCAAACAGGACAGTGAAAAAATGCAATAATTTTAAATATTAAATGTAAAAAAAAAAATATTCAATGTATATTCAATATAATACAATGTTCTTAAGTTAAGTACACACACGATGGCCAGACACTCCTTTCTCCAACTACTCTAAAATGTAATATTTGGCCTTATTTACTTCTCTTAACTGCTGTTTTTATGTCTCTATGGTCTCCCTGCTTCACTCCGCACACAGATCTAGGGGAGCCCATAGAGACAAACTATTGGTTTTCAAACACTGTTCGACCGAAGGTGCCTGGATATGACGGAAGCATCTTGTCATGTACTAAAGGTAGGGAGGAGTTTTTCTAGCTTTTTCCACATTCTTCATTTAAAAAAAAAACCCAATCTATTTCCTTTCCAAACTTTATGAAAAGGATTATTATAATAAAAATATCTATTTTGAGTTGACCGTTGTTCTGAAATCTCCTCTCTCTATAGTGAATTTGCAGAATATGTTTTGCCTAATTGGGAGCTCAGACCCCAACACGGACATTATAGCAAGTGATTTTCTATTACACTGATTTAGAAGAACACGGACTAATGTTTCTATATATTTCATAACTAATCAAATATTCAATTTATGTTAAGATGGTAGTATGAAGCATATCAATTAACATTTGGTAGGTTGCTCACTAATTGGTTTAACAAACCATGCATTAATCAGATCTGCTCTAAACAAATGAGTCATTTGTGCTATTAAAACACTTATACATGATTGACGTATAGGAAAAACAAAACAATTACACAAAAAAAACAACAAAATTGGCCAATTATTTACAGGTTAATTAAATTTACTTAAGCATTCACGATTAGATAATAAAAATTGTATAATATCATTAATGTACAATTTGTTGCTAAATTAACCTATTTCCCATTTTATAATCATACTAAAGTTCAAACAAAGATTTTGAGGAAAAAGGCTTGTTAAAATAGTTTTTATTATATAAATAATTATTATATGTTTTTTTTTTATTATTTATATTTCCACACACAAACATACACACACAGACAGAAGGAGACACACACAAAATGGATTGTAAGTACAAATTCATTACCTGAAACTGGAAATACCGGGATTGGCACACTGGAAATGACTCTCGGCGATGTGTTGTCTTCTAAATAAAAATGTGCTGTCTGAAAACATTTTCTGAAACATTGTAAGACGCATACGTTAGAGATCAAAACACGTCAACTCATCTAAAATCAATATCCTAATAGGATGTTACAGCCATATCACGAATGAACAAATAAAAGAAAACAAAAACAAAAATACAAAAAAAATCAATTAATCGGAATATGCTGACATTGCTTGTTTTAGTTATGTCTTGATTTCATGGAGGTTACTTTCAAAATATAAAAAAAGGAGAAGAAGAGACCAAAGTGGGTAGTCTAAGAGAAGTACTAACCCAGAGTGGTCCCAACACCCGAAATCAAGAGAAGCTCCACTGATATAAAGCAAAAAGTTGCTAATAGAGCAATATAATAACTAAAATAAATTACATTTTAATTAACCCTCTTAAGGGAGCCCAATGTATATAAAACAAATGGGGAAAATTATATAAGTAATAGAAAGAAAATAGAATTTTAAAATAAATACATCTGCTAGTTTTCTAATATATATACTACTCGTTCAAATACTAGACATCCACTGTAAGTAACTATACATCAGCAATTTTTATTGTTACTAAGTATCTGTGGATGAATGGTCTAGGATCTAAGAAATAGTAGCAAAAAGAGAGGAGAAAAGAAACAGTGTAACTTGCTCAGTAAGTAAATGTACATATGGTTATACATATGATACTAATCTAATGAAGATAGCCTTTGTACTAGATATCTGAGAATATACACTGTGATTAATAGGGGGCATTCAGGATCACTCCTACAGGGGGTTTATACAGGAGCCTGGGGATAATGGATACTCCGGAGAGAGGATAGTGGCCCCAGTGAGTATCCATTATCCCCAGGCTCCTGTATAAACCCCCTGTAGGAGTGATCCTGAATGCCCCCTATTAATCACAGTGTATATTCTCAGGTATCTAGTACAAAGGCTATCTTCATTAGATTAGTATCATATGTATAACCATATGTACATTTACTTACTGAGCAAGTTACACTGTTTCTTTTCTCCTCTCTTTTTGCTACTATTTCTTAGATCCTAGACCATTCATCCACAGATACTTAGTAACAATAAAAATTGCTGATGTATAGTTACTTACAGTGGATGTCTAGTATTTGAACGACTAGTGTATATATATATATTAGAAAACTAGCAGATGTATTTATTTTAAAATTCTATTTTCTTTCTTTCTATTACTTATATAATTTTCCCCATTTGTTTTATATACATTGGGCTCCCTTAAGAGGGTTCATTAAAATTTAAAGGACCACTATAGTGCCAGGAAAACATACTCGTTTTCCTGGCACTATAGTGCCCTGAGGGTGCTCCCACCCTCAGGGACCCCCTCCCGCCTGGCTCTGGAAAGGGGAAAGGGGTAAAAACTTACCTTTTTCCAGCGCTGGGCGGAGAGCTCTCCTCCTTCTCTCCTCCTCCGTTCCGCCCCGTCGGCTGAATGCGCACGCGCGGCAAGAGCTGCGCGCGCATTCAGCCGGTCACATAGGAAAGCATTATCAATGCTTTCCTATGGACGCTGGCGTGCTCTCACTGTGAAAAATCACAGTGAGAAGCACGCAAGCGCCTCTAGTGGCTGTCAATGAGACAGCCACTAGAGGATTAGGGGGAAGGCTTAACCCATTCATAAACATAGCAGTTTCTCTGAAACTGCTATGTTTATGAAAAAATGGGTTAACCCTAGAAGGACCTGGCACCCAGACCACTTCATTAATCTGAAGTGGTCTGGGTGCCTAGAGTGGTCCTTTAATTTTTTGCTTTATATCAGTGGAGCTTCTCTTGATTTCGGGTATTGGGACCACTCTGGGTTAGTACTTCTCTTAGTCTACCCACTTTGGTCTCTTCTTCTCCTTTTTTTCTATTATCATTATTGGGTTATGCCCTCAATACCCTACAACCACTACAACCTAGGTGTTTGGTCTTTTTGATCACTCACTTTGGCTGAACTTTTCCTACTTTCAAAATATATTTGCTATGTCCAAGTGTCCAAAGTGCTATGACAGACATTAAGACCCTTTAAACCCCAACATACAGAGGAACTGTCTCTGAGGGGTTCTCTGTCCAATTAGCCACAACATTTTGAACAAAAAAAGTTTAAAAAGAGGTTTCCAATGGAATATAGCTGTAAAGAATCACAACTGGAACCCAGCCACAATTACTAGGATCATTTTGGGTCCCTTATAGTTTCACAAACTTAAGATTGTGGTGTGTGCTCTGCAAATTGCGAGATTGTGAACACATGCCAAATCAGCAATGGACATCCACTGAGAATGAACAAAAGCTTAATAACCTGCCATTCAATTAGTTTATGCTCGAGTGGTCACATTTTAACACACTCTTACCATTACCACTGATTGCACATTTTGTCTAAGGCAAAGAAAAGGATTTGGAATTCTCTGCCTGAAGAAGTGGTTTTATCAGAGTCCATACAGATGTTCAAACAGCTACTAGATGCATACTTGCAAAAACAGAATATTCAAGGATATAATCTTTCAATGTAGGGTAATAACTGCTTGATCCAAGGATAAATCTGACTGCCATTCTGGGGTCAAGAAGGATTTTTTTCCCTAGCTTGTTGCAAAATTGTGCTTCAAACTGGGTTTTTTTGCCTTCTTTTGGATCAACAGCAAAAAACAAATGTGAGGAAGGCTGAACTTGATGGACGCAAGTCTCTTTTCAGCTATGTAACTATGTAACTATGTATACAAAGGGTAAGTGAAAAACAGGTGCTAATAATACAATGTCTAAAAACAATAAATACCAGGAAGTAGATTTATAAAAAGGAAAAGCTGCACCAAATAAGTGTAAAGCTCAAAACAACACACAGAAATATAATATTTGAAAATAAGGTGCGCTGTGTCTTTAAGACAAAAAAGTGCCTCTAGTGCAATTTGTAATAAAGTGCAAAAAATTGTAAAGTGCACTAAATATTGTAAAGTGCAATTTATAATAAAGTGCAAAGAAGTGCAATAAAGTGCAACACATCACACAGGTTCCATCCATCAGAGCTGGATTACCTATCAGGTGACCAAGGAAGCAGTCAAAAGCCCGGGCTCAGACTGGTGGTCCCCTGTTTGGACCTGGATCTTTACTCTGTTACGGGTCCTCCTTAAGCTGACAGGGATATCAGAAAGATCTCCCTTCTCGACTCTGAGCTCCTTCACCAGCTCGAGGGAACTTTGTAGTCTGCACCAAAATATCAGGTGCAGACCATTTTAAGAGCTGTTCCCAGCACTTCACAATTACAAAAGAGCATGGCAGCCAGTCATTAACTGAGCACTGGACTGTGAGGGAGCCTTTAAAGGGGTCTGCACCTGATTTACTAAACCAACCTAATTTTCTTCATGTTTCCTTAACCTTTTCCAGAGCTGTAATATTACAGATATGGAGACCACAGGCTGCTGCAAAAGGTATAATGCAATGCCTCGCGTGCACCAACATGCATGTTATTGTTGGATGGTGCACAAGTCATTTGAAAACAGGCAGCTGCATGTGCTGATTTCCGGACCGTTCCCAGAAGTTACGTACTAGGACATTTGTCATGGCAAGTGGCAAGTAACTTTTAGTCCTGGTTATTACAATGCCACAAGTTTCTGCCACAAATCACAATATTACATAAAAATGCAAGGAAATTGCAATCATATTTTTGTTTCTCTAAAGGAACATCTGTGCTACCTAAAACCAGAGTAGCAGCCCAGATGGGAATGTCAGCAGTGCCTATTCAAACCTTGAGGACTCAAAAATCATTCTTGGCAGAGAGAAGCCATCCCTTCACACCTCCAAGGTAAACCAAGTGCTGGCCATTTTGGTGATAGCAACATCTACTGATCAGCTGCCAGTCCAAGAGCTAATTTCTCTAAGCCAGGGCTTTTTGTACTTAATGAAAAGTGATTCCCCCATTGATGTCTGCAGAGAAATCCCTTTGCTTAGAGATCACAGCCCCAGGAGTGTGCCCAAAGTTACATCGTTACATAGGCTGAAAAGAGACTTGTGTCCAATTAAGTTCAGCCTTCCTCATATTTGTTTTTTGCTGTTGATCCAAAAAAAGGCACTAAAAAACCCCAGTTTGAAGCACTTCCAATTTTGCAACAAACTAGGGGGCAAAAGTGTAAAAAGGAACTTTCTAAATCGTTAGTTGTCAATATTAGTTTGTAGCATTGTTACTTTATTATATTTATTACTATAGTATAACATATATAATAGATGTATTTATTTATTATTATATTTGGGAAAAGTCCCAATAACAGGCCTCCCAAATGTCATAATTTAGGTAAGATTGTCTCGATTTTGGACAATTTGTTCCCTGGTATTTTTAAAAATAGCTTCCGTACACTACCTCTCTTAACGTTTTCACCACTCGTCTTACTTAATTAGTATTTACAACACAAATTATTTACACAAAACTATTTAATGAAAACTGTTTTCTTTAAAAAAGTGAAAATGGTCACTAGCTTCAGCCCATTGCTAGCCAGCCCTTTTGAAGATTGCATGCTCACATTGTGATCATATTCTTTGAAGACAGAAAAAAACACTTTTTTTCCACCTTTAGTTTTAGATATTTGTGAGGGGTGTGACAAGAATGCCCAGGCACACCAAATAAGAATACAAGAGTGACAAATTGCTTCCTAACTCTTGTGTATGTTCTAACCTGCATTTTTTTCAGGGTTCTCTTTATTGGGGATGAAGATATAGATGAAAGGTAATCTTTGTATATATATTTCAATTCCTTAACCAAAAAAAAAAAAAATCTTCTTTTTGACTTATTTTATAAGTATTTAAGGTAAAAATAAGTTTTTGATAAATAAAAATAAACAATTTTTGCACCTGCAGGCACATTAAAAAACAATCAATCACAACCGTAGTGTATCTGAAATGCTTTCATCAAAGATTCCAAGTGTTGCACACTAACCGTACAGGTTTAATGTACAACATCTGGTTTTTCTGAAAATGTGTAGGTAGAATCATACCAGGTGTTCCATCTGCTGTAAGAGGTGAATAACATGGGTCCAAACAGAGATGTGTGAACAGCAGTATTCTAATTATCACTCAATTTAAATGAAGTAAGGGACGTTGAAACATCACAGATGTAGAGTAACTCCCATCAATCAAAAATATAATAAAGTGAACCCTCATGGCACAGCTTTCAGTAGAGAAAATGAAATGAATCTAATAAACGTAAATGGACCATCTTTATTGTTTTTTAGTATTCCCTGTAGAGCAACTAACCTCCACTTTTCTTACAATGGCAGTTCTCTATAATTTCCCCACAATTCTATATGATACCCACCGTGTAACATATATCTGTTTTAAGGGAATAATTACGGCTCAGAGTTGATCACTGTAAGATTTTTTTCCATTAAATAGTATTTATTAAGACATTTAAATATGCAACAAAACAACATAAAAAATGATATAATAATATCTCATCCAGCTTATAAGATGTTACATCCATCGCTATATTCTAGGTGAACAGGGCATGCCATGTTTAGCAAATTACAAGTGCAACTGAAACGTGTAAAATAATAAGTCTTAGTATAGGAGGGGTTGAGAAGAAAAAATAAAAAACAGAAAAAAGGGGTACTTGAAGTGGCAAGGAGAAGGTTTCAGTCAAATGCTAACCCAGCAGTAGGCCCAACTGGAAGAGTGGACAAACAGTCTAGATCTCTGTCAATAGTGCGTGGGGAAAGGAAACATTTTGTGAACACAAGCAAAAATTGCTGAATGTGCTAGAAATATTTTCTGTCTGTAGTTCTTCTCTTTGTTGGTGTGGTGGTGTATACAATGTTTTTAAGTCTTCACTCATATTCTAAGATGCTAGTGTAACCTGACTTTAAGACCTCTTATTTGATACAACACTCAGCTTTTTATTCTCGATCCAGTTCGAGAGCCAAATCTTGAGAAACCATAGAGTTTAGTATGATTCATGGTTTCTTAAACTCTGCACATTTAAAATGGACATATTTACAGTAGAGACATAAAGGGACAATAAAGGCACCCAGACCACTTCAGCTCATTTAATCACTTAACCCTGCAATAATTACATTGTAGGGTTAAGTCTGCCTCTAAAGGCTGTCAATCAGACAGCCACTAGAAGCACTTCCTGCTTTCTAGGCAACCTTGTATTCAGATTTACAGATTTGTATTCCTAGCACTATGGTATCCCTTTAAATAAGGTGCACTCCCTCTGAGGATTTTCCACTTAATTCAAAACATTTACTAACAAACAGATAAATGATTTCAAGATTAATTTTACAATAGGTAAAATATTAATGTCTTGTTAAAGTTCAGCATTTCAAAACTCTGAAGTAATAAATGTTACTGATATTTGCAACTGCCATATAGATACTAAAACTTAAAATAGAAAATATGTTTATGTTATTCACTGTATTTCATCAATTAAGTGGTGAAATAAAATGTCTTCAGCGTAAAGTCAGTTTTACCGCATCAATATGTATTAAGTAGGCCCCCTTGGTTTATTTTTATAAACTATAAACCCAATATTTATTAAGAGTACATTTGTAATAAACATACACAACAAACATAGCAGTTTTCCTATGAAATAAATATGATCATAAGTGTTGTTAGGAGGACTTTGGGGACCGAAGCCCTGGCTGTTCGGCTCTTTAACTCCAGGTTTTTAGAGTTGACGAGGGAGCTATTTCTATATTAACAACAAGCAGCTGCTTCTAAAAGCAAGCGGGCTATTGCACAAAGCAACATCAATAGTAGAGTGCTCTATCAGGCTACTTGGGGTGAAGGGTGCTAGTTAGCAGAATTTTGCTGCATACCCCTCTATCAATTAGGCATGCCTGGATGCTCTTGTTTCCGGCTCAAGCCCCCATTGATTCTAGACTAGCAATGCCCCTAAATACGACATAAAATAGATCAAATACACAGCACTTACCTCCAGTATATTAGAATACCCACAAGAACCACAAGACAGATAAACGTCAGCAATGAGACCACCACAAGTGGTATGAGAGTCTTCTTTTCCGATCCCAAGCCTTCTGCTAGACCAACACGAGATTCATGGCTACTATTACTTGCTTCTAGAGTCAGAAAAAAATTAAAACAATCTATATTTATGTGGATCCACATAATAAAAAAACACACACATATACCTTTAATAGACGATTCAGGTAGAGGTTGAAGCGTTTCCAGATATTATGTTTATGTATAATTATTTGGGTTTTAGACAAAGGAAGGGAACTGTCAGAATCAGAATGTATCACTAGAACTGTGGGATGAAACTTGAAGATGGTAAAGTATGTTTTTCTGTTCTTTGTGATCTGCGAAACTGTACCAGAAAATGAAAAAAAAAAAAACAAAACATAAAAAATAATAATGTTTAAATTGCGAGGCAAGCTCAGGAAAACACAATATTTGGAAAGCTTTTACCCATTGCCAATAAGTCTAAAGGATTAAAATTATACTTTTTTATTTATTAATTTGACGCTAAAATTACCTATGGTACACAAACAATGCTAAATTATATAAGTTTTTGCCACTGAATCTGTAAGCTGTTTGTTAACTTAACTAATTTATTTAAATTCAAACATTAAATATTATTAAAAAATAGCATGTTTCCAATTTACAAAATTGGGGTAATTTACAAGTTCTTAGAATTATAATGTATCACTTTAATGCATGTTGCTTTATAGAAAATAGATGTATAGTAACGGTTAATAAAAAAATTGGAATATTCTAGGAATATGTCTAAAACAGGAGAATGTTTGTTCTCCCGACTAAACCATAGCCAAATGCTGCATCAGAGGCATTCATTAAAAAAATATTGTTTAACAAAGCTTAATGAATATATGTAATAACATATCCTAGAGATATTGTGCTTGTGAGCTTCATAATGTATGTACAGCAATATTTATAAAAGGTTAGAGATAGGACACATACATCATTCATGCAATTCATGCCACCACTAAGACTAAGCATGCTGGTCTTCAAAACTGTATTAGTAACTATCTATAGGCATGGCCAACAGTTTGGAAACATGGTTTTTTAGGTTTTACTAATTCTAAATGATTCGGAGTATATGTGTATTTGTAGGGAACCAAAGGAAAAAAACAAAAAACAAAGAAAAGAGGGAATCAGAGATTGGAGATTGAGAAACAGGTTGCTAAGAGTTAGATATAAACATAGAATCAACTATAAAGAAGATATTGTAGGTCCAGGTACTAAATATACTGACAGATACAAGGGACAGACCTATAACCCAACATTCAAACCCTATGTTGATCCCCAACATCATTAAAATGTGGAATTTGGGTGTTGAATTCTTTAAAAATTTATTATTTGTTTCACACATTTTAGTGTGCACCAGTTACAGAGTATGTTAGTCCAGTTTTATGGCGTACTGTAAGAGGAATACATTGGGACCAAGTTTAAACAGGTTTGTCCAATTTTGTGAAACCTGTCGGTTTACAGACAAGTGAAGCGTTTACAATCTGCAGGCCATCTTCCACAACTCTAAACTAAAATGGCGGCTCCTACACAAGCATGCACATTACTGGATGCATTCTATTCCTAAAATGGTTTCGGAAAAGATGAAATGGAATCAGAAGGTAGTAATGGCGACAGTGGTGTGTGCATCATGCATTTTTATTCTCTAACAGAAGAAGCAGAGGTGAAGGAATGTATACAACCTGAGCCATACTTAGCATTGCAATAGACGAGTTCTGTACACATTAACATGCTGCTTATACACTAGCACGAGGCGTACAATGTATCAGACAAAAAGTTTCAGGCACCGCGTGGTCGAGACGCACCTTGATTTACAGAAACATCTTCGTTGCATCAGAATTTAGATGGGGAGTCATGGGATATTTGTGAGTTAGGGAGAAAAAGCAGATCATAACTTTCTCATTTTTTTTCCGCTTCCATATGAAGCATGCAGCTCATCATCGTGCAAAGAGGTTTAACTGGTCCATGCAAAATGATGAGTAAGGTAAAGCAGACCCATACAGATCACAGTTGTTTTGTAGCATTACAGTGAAATGATTTCTGCATATTCTTCAAATACTAATGGTAGACACAGCACTGGGAGAGCTTTGTGCAAAAGGTGATCCGGGCCATTCACATTGCTCGTAGTAAGACTACAGGCAGCTTTGACACCAACAAGGGATGCATTTTCTAAAAAGCTCTCCAGGGACAAAAGTAGCATATAGTGTCACTGCACGTCAACCACTGTACTTCCAAAAAAATACATTTTCAAGTGATGATGCATTGATGAAAAATGTTCATGCATTAGGAGTACCTTTGCTTTATTTAGCAGAGATATAAAATCCTGCAACCTATATTGGTTCTAATTATTGATTTTCCTCCTTTAAATCCTAGAAGACTTTAATTTGGACATGCTGGTTATATAAGACACTTGTGTTTTGGATGGGAGTGAACATTACAGATTTTTCTCGTTTATATGGCCAAATCAAATTACTCTAAAAATCCTGTGCTGCTTTACTTAAGTGATTAAGACGACTATTGCAATAAAAGTTTGCATAACCCAAAAAGAAAAAAAAAATGACATCCCAGGCTAGCTACAGGACACCAACACCAAAAGGGGGGAAAAAGAAAAAGAACAGAGAAGAAGATAAAGGATTTAAACCACTAAAACAGCCTTCCAATAGACTATTTTAGCCATGTTTCAGATAAATATTTAGATGACAAATAATAATGCAGCCTCATGTGATGTAAATAAAAACAGATGGTCAATAATACTATTCAATATTGTGTTTTGGAACATGCATGTTCATAGAATTATTTAATTTTGCATATGATGTAGTAGAAACCCTAGTTATAGAAAAAACAAAAACCCGAAGATTGAATTTATAGCATCTGAAAGTTTAATATAAAGTTTAATATTTCTGAATATTCTGGAAGTCAATCATGTAATTATTTATGTTAACCGTGTCTGTCAACAAATTAATATGGTTCTATCTGACAATGTGTATGTGCAGTTGATAAATTACTACTAGTTCTATATCTAAAAGATAAAGGTGTATCTTCTTGTACATGAAGATACATGCCAACTAACCGTATCTAATAAATTTTGCTGCAAACCAATAATTTGTTTTAATAATCAATGGAACTAGATGCATCATTTGTCACTGACCATAAGCTACACATATAAGTTCAATTGAAGAAATAAATATGAAATATAGCGATTGTTTACCAGCAAACTTAACATGACCTGTGTATTGGTGTCATTTCTTAGTCAATTGGCCAAGTATGAACATAAAGCAACTCATTAAAAACACATGGAAGATTATTCACAATCATTCAAAGTGAATACAGAATAAATTAAGTCAGAGGGTTCGCTATCTTTCTTAGATAGGATTAACATTTACTTCTAAGGGAAACGGAGCAGAGCACAGAAATTCTGGAGCTTGATTTCTGGTAATGGACTAGTGGACCCAAGCTGTAACAAGCCAAATTTAAAGTAACTTGGGTCACGAAGTATAAAAGAATACAATAAAGTGCAATGCAGTTTGGTAGTCACTACATGTGTCTTTAACTAAGGTAACCTTAATCTGTGATAAATAGTATGTAGACTTTACCCAAGCTGGGCACCTTAGTCTAATCCCCATTGAAGTCAACTGAACCTGATTTAGGTTGGCAGTTATGAATGGGAATTTTTCACCAAGCAATATCCACGTTTTACCTGACTCTCACTGGGTTGTCAGATCCTAACTCATAAACACAGGAGGCCTAGTGAGTTTTAGTGAGTCATGCCATTAAATAATTTACATGTCATTGAGTAGGAGATCCCAACAAAAATGAATGGGGGAGATCTCAATCAATTTCTGATTTTAGTGAATGTCATTGGAAGTGTATCAGAGCCTGAATATTTGTTAAAGAGGAGACACTTTAATTTAAAAAAGTGCTAAATCAATAAATATTTTTATGCAACTATATTGTTATCAAACCTCTGCTGGAATTTCCATTTTAAATAATAGTACTGATGTGTACTATTAATATAAAAAAAACTAACTTATAGGGACCATGCACCATCAATAAAATGATATACATATATGTAGTGGGCATTAGAATAGATAATGTAACACAAATACTATCGTTTCTTGTTGCCAGGAGAGTATAACTGGCATTCAGTCTATCTTTGAAAATACTACCATCTAGTGTCTAAAATTACATATTACACCTTTAAAAAAAATTAAAAATCTAATTCTTCTTTGTAAATTAATTGTTTTATCATAAATTGTAGCTCATACTGATTATTATGACTGTGTCTCTGGAATGGTTTGCATTGTTTCCAAACAAAATTATTATTTTTTTATGTTTGGAGTACAGCTGTCCGACAGTCTGTAACTTACATTATATCCTGCTATACGAAATCTAGCTTTCAACGTGGTGATCTCACTTCTGGTTGTAAGATATTGCCTTGTACATTAAAAGAAAAACTGTTGCATATTTTATCTCATTATAAACGGTGGTAAACAGATGTAGCAATATGGATAGTGAAACTTTCTTTTTAATATGGAAACTGTGTTTAAATTTGCTGATTTTAAGCTATAGAAATGTAAGTGTTTAAAATTGTCAAAATCTGTGTATCAGATAATGTTCTGCAAGCATTGTTTGAACTGGCCAAATTACTGTGATTTAAAAGTTATTGTACAAGATGGATTTAAGACACAATATTTTCTTTTGTATATTACTTTTGTGTATAATTTCTTTAAAATGTGTGCATTAAAACACTAATAAAAAACATACATGTGAATATTCTTTATTCCCAGTTTTACCTACGGATTTATTGTTCTTTCTGCTCCCTCTTTGTGGAAATTGGCCAAGCTTTTCTAGCGAATCCCAGGCCTCCCATTTAATTGAAATGAGAGCATTATCAGACAACTACAACTATACTGGGATAGGAAAATCCCAATGTATCATGAATGCACTAACATATCTTATGCCATGATGGGGCTAAGACATCATCGAACCTTTAACCTGAGATTTCACTATCCGGTTGGTCAGCGTTTAATAAATCTCACCCATGAGGGACTGTCAAAATAAAAAGTAAATCAACTAAACTATTAATATTTAAGTGGCCGGTAGCATTAAGGATGAACTTTGGGAACCAGTTAGCAAATCAAACCAGTAAGCCAATTCTTTTAGATGCCTTGTCACTCCACTGGTAACACAAAGCCCCTTCTCTGCAGGGAAAAAAGTGAGAACTAATTAATTATGCATTAATTAGTCGTGTGACTTTATTAACATGTCCATCTTTAGGGCAGGCAAGGTGAATCAATATTATTTAGTATAAAGACATAAAATTCGAACCATGTTTCGACAAAGAGACACAAAAATATTTGAGGGTCGAACTAGGATCTAGGGGTCAATATAGACTTATTTAAGAAACACGCCTCACTGTTTATGAAACCAAAGTATAATATAAGTTTTGAATTGTTTTCAATCTGTTCACTCATCATTTATCATTCCTTTGTTTAAAGGTGTAGCCCTCTGTGCTTCTTTTATTATGTTGGTGAAACTTCCCTTTTAGCCAAATTATTACTGGAATAGGCAAAAGCACACACTTTTCTAACAGTTTGACTGGAAGAAGATTCTAAAAAGAGGGTTCTGTGATGTTGTTAAGGATGGATGAGATATCCTAGCTGGAAGGAAAAATAGAGAAAGCCTAAAAATGTGTTTTTTGTTGCCTTTTTAGAAGATTGATAATTATTTGAATTTCATTGCAACATTTTTATTTTTCACAAAACACAAAAAATTGGAGCTATCTCACCCATCCCTAAACTTTTTTTTTTTTTTTTTAAATAATAGGCAAAGTGAAATCACAGGATTTGTATTTTATATATATATATATTTGTAAGCAATAACTATATCTAATAACTATATCTAATCTGGTTCTTAATAATATATTTTGATCTAAAATATATATATTTTTTAACCTTTTTGAGAACTGAGAAAATACTACATGATAGTGTGGAAAATTTCCGCAATACCATTTTTGGGTAAGAGTTGGGTTTGACTACACCTTTAAAAACCAATGATTAAAAACCAAACAATGTTGGATATGAATTCATTGCAGTAATTCCATTCTAGTAAATCATGCTTCATGCACCCATGTCACGATCGTTTTATCACGATTACATTTTAAATGCATTTATTTTATTAGAATTCAAAGCATAAGCAAAAGAAAAGGAAGAAAAGACCCATTGCAACAACACAGGAGAGGTAGCTCAGGCCAGTGCACAAAAAAAACAGAGATTAAAAGAAGCGCAAGCTTGTGTTAGGAATCATTGTAGCTGCTGCACGTTTAATATTACCATGTTTATTTTTGAGACTTCAGTTACATTGCAAAAGAGCTATCTAACTACAAACAATACTTCACCTACAAGTAAAAAAAAGCAAAAGAAAAACCCCAAAAATTAAAAAAATTTAAAATAAAACAAAAAAGACCTGCAGTCACCTGAAACGTAAACACAGACTTACCATTGACATGCCTAGACTGCTGGTGTGAATTGAGTTGTAGTTTTTTTTTTTGTTTTTTTTTTACATCCTTTTCCAAAATTTTTATGAACTTGAATGACACATAATAGGTCATTTATTCTGACATTTTTTTTTCTGCCTAAAATATCCATAACACTGTTTTTTTCACTACTTTATAGATCAGAAGAATATTGCTGTTTCACAAAAACAAAAAAAAAGAAACCAAATTAATTTGTGGATTTACGAGACAATAGAGACCCTCTACATTATCCACCACTAACCTGCCTCAGACACGTTGGCTACTGTTGAACGGTCACTAGTTACAGAACTTGGTGATGTCATTTCAGATCCAGGAGTTAAATCTGCTTTACCTGGTTCAATTGCAACCTCAAAGTCTTTGTCTCTGTCAATAGTATCAGAAAAATTGAAATCTGTGGAAGTCTCATTATCGCTAAGGCTATCCGGGGTACTTGGGCCAGAGCCACTTTCTTCATCGCTAGTCAACATGGACCATGAACTTGATT
This sequence comes from Pelobates cultripes, assembly GCA_933207985.1. Taxonomy (NCBI): domain Eukaryota; kingdom Metazoa; phylum Chordata; class Amphibia; order Anura; family Pelobatidae; genus Pelobates; species Pelobates cultripes. Next base: position 340,579,637 of record OW240914.1, on the reverse strand, counting down.
CAGATACATTTTCAGCAGGTGTTTCTGCAGTGTGAATATGGGTTTCCAACACAACTGCGTGATTGTGTTTCTCTGGAGCAGTGCTTGGTGATGCTGATGATGTTGATGTTAAGTGGCTTCTTCCGTTTATGTCCTCCAGGTTGGCTTGATCTTGAGTTGGAACAGCGGATAATCCACTTCCTTCTTCTGACAGGTCTGAATATTCACTCATGCTTAAAGTGGTTCCCTCCAACACCTTGTGCGCAAAATTACTAGTATCAGCTACAATACCTTCTGGGGATTCTGTATGTGATGTGGAATCTGTTCCAGCTATGACAAAAATGCCATCATCGACAACAGAATAGCCCGTTTCGGAATCAGAGCTGACAGTGGTTAGCAAACCAGTAGCTGATTTAGGTGCAGATGTTAACATTTTTAATGTGCTAGGACTCTCACTGTTTGGAGAATCAGCTGTAACAGAAACATATACATTTGGTAAAGTAACAGAATTGTCAAAAGGTACTGGTGCATTAGAAATATTTGTAGTGAAATAAAAGGCACTGTCTTTAGTACTGGAGGGATCAATGGGAATGCCATGCGAAGGGTAAGCATAGGTTCGCAAATCATGATATAAAGTGCTAGCATCTTGCTGGATTAATGTATTTGTAGGCAGCATTGGAGTAGAAATTGAATGGGAAAAAGCAGTAAAAAAAGAAGGTACAATTTCTAAAGGTTGATTAGGTACATCATTACCAGAGGCTACAAGTATAATTTCGTCATAATTAATACTGGTCAACATAGAGGGAGCAACATCATTGTCATGCAAGACTGACATTGTAGGCTGCGAATGAGATAGTTCGGGAAAGTCTGGATACAAGGGGTTACCAACAGATTGTACATAGGTAGAGCTTAAGGTTGACTCATCAACAGTGTCAGCAGATGAAGGTGACAACACCAAGCCAACATTAGAGGCAGAGTGATGGAAATGAGATGTTTCATTCAACACTCCATCAGAAGCAACGTTAACATTAGACAATTGCAGCATGGACTGAGGAACTGCTTCATTAATTGGTTTAGCTGGCATCTCATAAATTAATTCCTGAGTTGGTAAAATAAGCATATCAGAAGAAGCAGAGACAGTCTTTGAGGCATTGGGAAGCATAGCATTAAGCGATATGTCACCAGAGAATGTAGAGATTGCATTAAATGGCTGAACAGGTAGCAGATATTCTGAAATTGCATTGATATCAGAGTCAAGACTCCTGGTAGTGGACAAAGACACTGGAGGCATTCCCTGGGATGATTTATTTTCACTAATTACATTAGACAAATGAAGATCTGCAATTATTTCATGCTCTGAAAGTGAAGTCACTTTACCATTAAAAGAGGTAGTCTGCAGTCCAGTGTCATGGTCAACTAATGGATGACTTTGCACGGTTGGCTTGTTTTGATTAAGCTCAGCTTTGATATATGTGGCTTCATCTCCTGCACCAGATGAAGCTACTTCCTGAGCTGTCAAATTATCAATACCATAGAAAAAAAATCCGCTACCAGAATAAGTTTCAGTGTTTTCCTCATCACTAATTGTGGAGCGGGTAGGCTGCAGTAAAGTGTCACTTGAAAACATTACAGTACTTGGTTTAAAAAAGAGTTCAGTGCTAGGCTTTACATTTAAGGTACCCTGGTGAAATACGCCCTCTGAATCATATGTATTAGCTGTAAAGTCAGTGGAAATCACCTCACTAGACAAAGTATAGATAGGCTCAGGCGCTGTAGAAAGTACATGCAACGTGAAATCAGTGCTGGGGTTTTCAAGTTGAGAGCTCAAGTCAAAACTATTACCCTTATAACCCAATGTCAATGTCTCAGAAGCAGCATGATCAGTCTGATGTAGCTTCACATCAGAATATTGTGTGTGACTTGGCTGAACCAGTGCATTGATTTTAGTCAAGGCCAAGGAAACATGCATGGACAGTGTTTCAGATGCTACAGCTTGAGTGACTGGCAAAAACATTTCAGAACTGGCACACAGATGACCAGACAATATACTACTGGAGGAAGAGGAGGAAAATGTAAGCAAAGGTACTTCATCAAAAGAAGATAGGGTAGGTTCAAATGACAAATTAACAGTGGAAAATAAAGGTGTAGCATGCAGGATCAGATCATTATCTGAAGCAGTAGCAGAAGCTTGCAGGAGCGGAGCATCGGACAACAAGGGGGTAACTAGAGAAAACACTTCACTAGTGTACGAAGGTTGAAGAGGTGTCTCACCATTAGATATTGATTCAGTTGTCTGAGAGAGAACCTCAGTAACAGGAAAAGCAGAGCCATGCTGTCCAAAACGTGGAGCGATAGACTGAAATGAAGCTTCAATGGGGGAGATAGTAGAAGTTGACACATTTGGCATTTCCCCCTCAGTAAGAATAGTAGCAATATAAAGCTCTGCTTTGTTGGAAGGTGTGGACCCTAATTCATCATCGTGATGATGGATTGAGCTACTTGAAGACCGCATCTCATCATCTGGAGGAGTACTAGGCAGGGGAGTTTCTTTTGTGGTATTTGAGGAATCAAATTCATTGATAGGACTAGAAGATGTGTTAACAATGGCTTCTTTAGCCAAGGATGATACATCTTTTATGGTATATGGTTTTAGAGACTGTAAGGAAATTGTATTTCCCTGAGATGTAATTTCTGGGGTAACTGCTGTGGAAACCACTGCTTGAGTGGAAACAGAAGTGTCATTTAAAACTTGACTAGGCTTCTTGGTAGGCAAAAACATTCTTCTCTTCCAACTAATAGTGGTTATTGGTTGTTCAGTAACAGCATTGGTTTTTACATCATTCTCATCAGTACCTTTGGTAGTGCCAGTGATGTTCAGCATCCATAAGTCAACACTATTTTTCAGGTCAGTAATTTTGTAGGTCGTCCCTTGTAGTATTTGTTGGGGTCTCTCTGTGAGCTTCACAATCTCTGCAGATGAACCAACAGTTGTATCAGCAGATGTTTTGGTTGTAGGCTGTGAAGTAGGATACAAGAAAACTTTATAGACCTCAGCTTGACTGTGCAACTTATTTTCAGCCTTTTCCGTGGCAGATTTTTGTGAATCTATCTCTTCTTCAATGTAACGAGAGGTTGTTGTCGTTAAAACTGTTGTTGTTGCTATGGCTTGTTGCCCATGTATTTGGTTAACACTGCTTATAGTACTTAACACTTTTTCAGGATTTCGGTTTTCTCTTTCCTCCGGAGCGTCTTCACTATCCTATGAAGAACAAGATATATTTTATTTTAACATGAAGGTCCCATGCCTTTTTCTTTCCTCTGTTCTTTTACTGAATTGCTAATCAAGACAACTGTTTATGGACCAAAACCAGTTGTTTTATTTTTCTTGAATAGTAACACAAATATTACAAATTATTCAACCAATATATTGAACACAATTATTTTAATATTATAACTTAAAACAAAGTTGGTCTAATGATACTTCAATGCAGTTTATTTACCAAAACTTTTCCCATTAAATTTTTTTTTTACAATTCTTGGTTTGGTGAACAGACCCCAAAGAGTAAATACAGTTATGTTCAATTATATATTAAATAATGATCCACTGTATTTCTTTCACTACTTTTTTAAAAATCATTTGAAAAGACAACTAATCTCAAATTTTCACTTTTTTTTTAAGGTTCATTACATTTAATGAAATGCAATAATTTTTATAAATGATATATATTGATTTTTGAGAATATTTCACTTTTTCTATCTGAGCAGACTTGTTGGTTTATCTGATCAGCTGCTGCTCAATCCAAGTTGCTTGATGTAGCAGTTTCACATAGAACAATCTCTGTGTTGGACAAACCACTCCCCTAGTGGTCAAAAGTAAAAGCCATTGTAAATATATGCCAGTTGCACTCCAAATGCTTTATTAAAAAAATATTTTAATGAATATAACATTAAAAAAAAATCACTTAATGTATGTATACATATACATATACATCCAGGTATATACACCTCCCACATATACTAGATCCATATGTAGTTAAATGATTAACAAAGCATAGAATTATTAGTGTATAGTATAACTATACAAAAAGTAAATAAGTACAAAACAAATAACTAGACAAATATACTGTCAGATAACACATCAACTACTGAATAACGTGTTATACCTTCTTGTAATGAGGATTCAGGGCAAGAAAAAAAGATCACCCAACGTTTTGGCCTACTGGCCTTTTTCAAGGGTGAGCAGCAGCTTGTCAGATAAGAATAATGTCTGACCCAACAAGCCCACTCAGCCAGATAAATAAAGCACTTCTCTCAAAACTAAACAAAATAAAACAGTAACAAAATACTATACATCATTTTAAAATTTTGTTTCAATAAAAGTAATAAAGTTTTAAGAAAGTGATGAGTTGTCCTTTAACATCGCTTTTCACAAATACATGTTCTGTTCACAAATATTGTTTACACAGAGAGATATATTCACCAAACAGTGATATGTTATGTCTTTAGAGTTCTAGCCTTAAAGGGACACTTTAGTCACCAAATCAACTTTAGCTTAATGAAGCAGTTTTGGTGTATACATCATGCCCCCTGCAGTTTCACTGCTCAATTCTCTGCCATTTAGGAGTTAAAACACTTTGTTTATGCAGCCCTAGGCACACCTGCCTGCATGTGATTTACACAGCCTTCCTAAGCACTTCCTGTAAAGAGTCATCTAATGTCTACACTTCCTTTATCGCAAATTCTGTTTAATTTAGAATGTCTTATCTCCTGCTCTGTTAATAGTTTGCTAGACCTTGCAGGAGCCTCCTATATTTAATTAAAGTTAAAATTACAGAGCAGAAATGAAAAACCTTTTAAAGTAAGTTACATTTGATTCAAAATGAAATTATTCTGTTTATACACAGACTGTGTCAGTCATAGCCAGGGGAGCTAAAAAAGGTAGCAAACTCCTAAATGGCAGTGAATTGAGCAGTGAAACTTAAGGGCAATGATCTATACACCAGAACAGCTTCATTAATCTAAAGTTGCTTTGGTGACTATATTGTCCCTTTGCTCTATGGTGGATAAAAGTATTTTTTTCTTCATATTATAATTTGGAGACATTGCACAATGCTATTTGTAAGTTACTTTGCCAACACAAAAACACAAGTTCCATTAATTGATATACTCACACAAAATATAAACAAATGTATAATATAATTTCATACACTCAGTTTATCACTATTAATAATGAAAATGCTAATGATAAATATGTAAATTAGATTATAGTACCTCTATGTCCTCTTCAGTTTCAATAAAGTCAAGAAAAGGATCATTTCCTATGAAAAATGAGATGTAAATACTTGCTTTACTCAGGGGAACATCTTTAATGCAGTATGTCATAAAAATAAATATCTAAACATTGAAAAGTTACATTTTTAACTTGAAACATTTTCAAGGCATTTTTCAACAAGAATGTTAAGAAATATTGTATAGTCCAAAGTTTAACAAAACCAAATCGAACTGAAAAATAGATGTAAAGAGAGTATGAATGGGGTTTTGTCTGGCAAATACATTGTGAACAATGCCTTTTTAAATAATAACGTACTGTTCATACTTTATTAATTATATTAAAAGGAACACCTCAGGCACCATAACAACTGCAGCCTGTTGTAGTGGTTATGGTGCCATAAGCGCCCTGGCACCCTCGGGGGGTAAGCAGTCAAATCTTTTGTGAATGGTTTGACAACTGTGGATCTAATGGTAGCTTGGTTTGACTGGTTTGCTTGGGAGAGCAGCCAGGGCACTTCTGGCACCATAACCCCCTACATTTTCCTTCTTCATCAATAAAAATGGCCTAAAATATCCATAATGTGGGGGGCCGGGGGGTGTAACAACGTTAATTTCTAAAAGTGCCAATTTCTATTGAACACTGAAATTGAAATTAAACACTCTTCCCCTCATATCCATTTAAGTGAATAAATAAATCTGCCCAAGCCACAAAAATGATGACGGAAACAAACAACTGTACAATAAAATACAAACTCCTATTAACCCCAGCTGGAGGGCTTCAGTCAGACTAAGAGAGGCCTTTATAGAAATTTGCTGTCTTGAATATTCAGTCAGGGAACTAAATATAGAAACAAACCAATCAAAATACTCATTTTTTTGCAGCCCATCTTTTTGGATGTTTATTTTGAGACTCAGGTAGTTTTTTTTTGTTTTTTTTTCATTTATCTAATCACTGTCCACTTCCTTTCCTCAGTAAAATAATGTTAAATACAGTTTAACCATTGCACCTACACCACTTAATTAAGATTTAATAATTATTTTTGGCCAAGATTGTAGATTAAAAAAATTAAGATCCCATCTCACTAATACCTACTTCCTGGCCCAACACATATTTGCAAGGGTTATTTCTTAATGTGCCAGAAAATATATTATCTCCTATTCATTTGTTTTGACCTTTTTAGGACAAGGCAAGTTGAAAGACCAAAAAACAAAAACAATACACCCCTACAAGTAATTAGAAATTATTTAAACCCCTTCCATAATGCTAATGTGGGTCTCATTTTGTATCACAAAACTGTTAAATAAAATACACTTTTCTGAAATTAATTTAAATAATTCTGACAAACATTTAGCAGCAACTCTTACAAAGGTAAAGCAATGAGGCACAAACCAAAATTTAAAAAATGGTACATAAACTGTAAGAGACGTTTGAAGATGAAAAACATGAAGGCAATATAATATAATATAATACGAGAACAAGCCAATCTGGTTTTGTCTAAATATGTCTGGTTAAGAAACCTCATTCATTCTTTTGCACCGTGTTTCTCTCCCATAAAGTAATAAAGTTTTCGGTGGGATAACAAAGAAGTTTCACTTTTTTTCATTGAATAACTTTACTAATATTACATTATTTTACAGAAAGGACAATTTATTTGTACGAAATGCTATGTAAAAATGAAAATAAATGGAAATAGTCTTACCTGCCAAATAAAGATGATGAATGTGTCTTATTTTCCTCGTAGGTAAATATTTTTTTTTCTTTATTCAGTTGCAAATGTACCTAATGGAGGCTGGTTTATACACTGACACATATAATACGCATATGTGCTTTATCTACAGACTCTACATTTATTGGCATCGTGATTTGTTTAACATATGGCCATAGATATTACATTATTCTAATATATAGCCTAGATTATTTTAGGGTCTTTTGGTGGAGTATATCCCTTTAGGACATTTTAATAAATTCTTATACAGTAAAACAATGGCAAAAAAATGAAATAAACAGTGTGCTGGGGATATCAGCCAAAGGTTACGAATTATATACCTTCATTAATTCATGTTGGCTTTATAATGCATTATATGTTAAGTGGGTTATTGGCATGATTAAATATATTTTAATATCATAATGAGGTGAACTAATGACAATATAATAAAAATAAAACAGTTAACAAAAGGTAATGAATGATATATTTAGTATATATATAACATGATTTTCTTTACAGCACATACACAACACACAACTTTATAAACAAACAAACAATTAGAACATACACAAATGCAAGTTATGGTGACATGTTTGAGACGTGACTTTTGCCTTACGATTCATCAATAAAACTGTTTAGAAACACACGGTCACACATAACTATTATGAAATGGAAGCAATGCAACGAGAGAGCTATAATTGTGAGCAAACGGAGCAGAGAGAATCAAGTGGGCTCCCATGCCAGCCTTGTGTTTAGTTACCAAAGATCCCATGCAACTATCAGATTTTTCATTGCTTTTTTTAATGTATAATCCATATTTTTTAAAATGTTGTTGTGCTTTTACTTTTCATTTTTTTATTTTATTATAAAACAATTTTTACAAACGAAAAACATTAAACATTGATACGGAATATAATTGACTCCACTAGTTTCTTTATTGCGTGGGATCTTTAGGTATCACCAGAAGAAAAAAGCCAGGATAACACGATTCGACGTAAATTACTTTTAATTATTAATTAACGAACATACCTAATTATTACACGTTATAATGCCCAATTCTACTAAAATTGATTTATTGAATATACGACATAGGTGACCCAGGTTCCCAGCTTTCACTGGACCTGGCCTTTTTACATGGCAGAATACAGTGCCATGGCGTGATTAGGGTGCTGCCTGGGTACAATATAGAACCCAAACATAATCAAAAATATATTGAGAGCGTGGCACAGAACACAAAAGGCTCAGGAACTTGAACCTCAAGGAAAATATATGGCATTTCTTGCCTGTTTAACTTATGGTGAGCTGGAATACAAAACTAACCAGATTTGTGATAGAAGACAAATTAGTCAGATTGTATGCAAAATATGGTAGTAGTACTAATAATAACAAAGTATTTCATCAGGAAAGGTACACTTAGCCTAGACATTTAGCTGCTAGAGTATGGTGCACTTATTTTACTGACTTTTTACCCAGTAATGCTGAGTGGCTGCATATGGAAACCTATCCACTGAGTTATCTCATTGATAAAGACAAAACCAATATATTTTATGATAAAATGATGATACATTCATTTTAATATTATTATCAACAATACAATTACTGTTATTATTATTACTAATAATAATAAAGTCATTATAATATCAATATTGACTTGTGATATTCCCAGCTGTAACAAATGAATCTGAGTCAGTAGGTTTACTGATCCAGACAAACGAAAGGAAATAGAACAAATATTACAATAACTATCTCAGCCATGAACCTTCTTTGTTTTCATACACTAAACTTGTAAACCAACAGAGGCACAGCTATTAAGGCATGTGAACGGATGTCTGAGTTTTAGAAAGCTCGCTTCTCAAATTAAAATCAACAATTTGATTATATACAATGCAAATAAATTTAATTGAATTCAAATGTAAAAGATGATAACACTGGGAAAAAAACTAAACACATGTATACATATATACACATATATAGTAAAAAATATAGTACGCACTATTACTTAACTGCAAGCTAAATGGTAACCATTATATACTTTTTTTTTTTTTTTAATATGTTATGCTTACCTGTGCCTTACATTTAACAAATATATTTTTGTGAGATGTGAATAATAAAATTAAATGTGAAATACGTGTCTCTTTATCCTGCAACTGTGCACCCCCATCTTAGCTCCCTGTCAATCCTTGTTCTCAGTTCTATTCTTTGCACCTGGCAGGCAACACAGAGGAAAAACAGAAACAAAATATCTGTTTGTCTTCTTCCAATGTAATGTGTGCGCTGTCTGGGCCTGGACTGTAATGTCCTTGCAAATATTTTATATATATTTAAAAGGAAACAAAGCATCATTTGAAAAAAAAGGGTTAACACAGGCTATAGGTGATTTTCAATGTTTTATTCAACGGTGTAATTTTCAGAAAAGTACACCAGTGTTACTAAAACGTAACTGGTGTTAAATTGGTTAGCACCAGGGCTAATACACTACTTATTACTTTACAGGAATGGAAACTGGTCTGTAACCATGAGCTAAAAATGACATACCTGCCCCGTCTGTCATGTCAACAATCACTTGGTCGCTACGTTTTCCATACAGGCCATTTGAGCATATCGCTACTACTTGAAGGACGTAACTCGTGTTGGGCAATAAATTCAACAAAATTGCACCCTAAGTAGCAAAAAAAAAAAAATAGCAGAAACTCTTTAATAGTAAATCTCAAAATGAACGTACTAAACAAGACAAAGAACAAATGCCAAAGTAAAGTATGCATTACGCACATGCGACTCACCTTTCAAGGGCTTCTGCTACCAATTATTGTCAAGGTTTCCAATGAAGAGGTAAAGCCGACCTTTGGAACCACAGACTACACTCTCTAATACTGGCCTCAATTAAATATTGTTTGGATACATTTTCAAATAATCACAATCTGTTATAAAAACTTTTGAACCAAATATATAAAAAGTGGAGCAATCAACATTTAGGTTAAAATTCCCACACCAAAGAATAAATTGTGCAAATACTTATGCAGTCAGTAGATGGCGCCAGACGGTCATCAGATCAAATAATATATGGAAAAAAGAGAATGTTTAGACACTAGTGCAGATCTTTTAACTATTTCAATAATTAATAAAATTAAAAATAGAAATGCAATCCCCTTTTTAAAAAAGTATATATGTGCATCAATGAGCTGTAACAGACAAATATATAAAATATATAAAAATGATCTACTGCCGCTTACAGGATTAATATGTGATAATATTCGGAACATTAAGTCACTTTTCACAATCACGCTATATCACATATGAGTTCTGGTGTCACTCCAAGGATGCTCCCATGATCGTGGTTCTGTTGTTACTCCTGAAGTTGGTAAAGTGCAGTATCATAGATATATTAAGTGCCAATCGTATCTCGCAGCTCTGCGAGTTCCACCTACTTTGTGTAATGCTGACACGTTTCACCAGTACAGTCCGGCTTCTCTTTTGAAATGATTTATCTACAAAAGCCACCATTAAAGCCTATGGGAATATGTGTAGATAAATAATTTAAAGAGCTTTTTTAATAGATTGTGATCATTTGAAAAGCTCATCCAAATGTAATAAATGAAAAGCAATTGTTAAACAGAATGATTCCAACACATAAGACATTTAGTGAAAAATGACACCATGACCATCTATTTAAACTGGTATAGATACGTATCCACTCAATGTTTGACATTGCTTTCTAAACTGTGTTTAGCTTATGTGCTGTATCTTATGTTGTGGAAACCTACAAGTATAAAAAGATAACTAGTTCAACATGGGAGAAATACTTTTCAAAAATCCTAAAAATGTTGATACTTGGCTGGCTGAATATAAAGTGCTTTGGGAATTTGTCCAATTTATTCAAAACACTACTATCATGGTTGACTTGTTTATTTGGATGTCACATGCAACACTTTTCATAGATCATTCCAAGATTATAGGGACTAAGTGGCCACTGGGCAATTCTAACTAATGAGCTGAACCAAACCGAAAACAACTTCATCTATAATTACACTTTCCAGGTTATTACATCTCTGATACACTTGGTCCTTACTATAGAGGAGAAATAGGCCACAGTGGGCACCATGATGCCTCCAGATTTCACCTTGGATAAATCTTTTGGATTATTGAATATTTTTAGGAGGACCAAGTTACTCATTGTTCCTATCCTTTCTGTGAAGATTATGTTTAATTCCATGAATTGATCAGATACATGAACATACAAATACATGACAATTACCAAGTCTTGATAACCATCGGTGAGAAATTCATGCTTTGTTTGATCTTCGCCTTCTAACTGTTGATAATAGACCAAATATCTCTCAATCATTCCATCATAAACAACCCGTGGTCTCTTCCATGTAATCAGTAGGCTTGTGTTATTCCTTGCATCTGCTCTTACGTCATCCGGCTCTGAACTGCAAACTGAAAGACGATAAACATAATATAAAGGTAATACATCATTTTCAAGATGGTAAAAAGAAAATCTAGACTAGGAAAACGTCTGCATATTTAACAGACATGTGTGGAATAGAAAGACACAGCAAAAGCTATATATTAGTTATATTAAAAACATTGAAACACATCCAAGGTATTTTAAAAAAAAAATGAGAATTCAAAGTGACTTTCAAATGTAAGGCAAGAGTAGCTTAAATGAAAGCACGTCTGACTTTAAGTCTAGCTAGTGTAACATTAAATTTGAAATTCACTTTTGATTCTTTTAATTCTCACTTAAGTGAATAACCCTGGTTGGCTATTTTGCATAAAACTGAGCAGTAAAATGTAGACTTCAATAGCCAAGCTTGTAACCGCTGGTGGTTCCCTTATTTACCACTATAATGTCTTAAAGCATAGAATTTAGTAGGGCTAACCATACAGATATCTTAGCCATAATTTTATATAGTGTAAGAGATCCTCTATTTAACATATATAAATAATTGAGAATACAATATAAAATAAGGATTGTCTTGGAAGCAAGATTGTCTTTTGGATATTTATTATATAAAAATATAAAATCCATTATAGCAGAGTTTATAAGATTAAACAAAATGCTTGCAAATATCATTAATAGGTTAACATACCCTTCTGAACATGTCATCATGTCAGCCTCTCTGTCATTTTAAGATGGAGCAGCGTCTGTCTCCAAGTCTCTCCTCTGTGTCTTAACATTTAAAAGTACACCTATTTATACCTTAGGTGGCTCCATTTTAGGTTACTGTAGTTCAAATATGAAAAAGAAACACTTCTTTTACTTTATTCAATTTAGGACCTCCCTTAATTTGGCAAACATACAAGGCCATAACTATATGTCTGAATAGGTTATCTGTTGTTTATACTAAGTCGTAAGTGTACAGTCGTGGGAGATTCCCTGATTTGGGGAAGTTCCATTAACTTGGGGTTACCACAGTATATTGTGTACTGAAAGAGTCGTAGTATAGCCTTGAAGCTTGTTTATGCATTATTGTTATTGTAATTCGTCTGGGACAAAATGGCGCAAACATATTATGCGATGAGGTTATTGCTTAAAGAAACATCTATGAAAAACAATATGTTCCATTTCTAACACCTTGTCAGTTTGCAATATCTCTTAAAGACAAAGTACACAGTTTAAAAAATACAACATTTCATTCTAAAACTTGTAATATTTGCATTTGCCCATAACAAGCTGTACGTTAATTAATTTTTCCAAACCAGCAGTTTTTTGTTGTTGCCTATTTCTGCAGTTTGGTTTTCAATTCACTATAATTAATTGTTTTTATTGAATATATGTGTCACCACTAAATTGGTAAAATAATAAATTATTTCTGCATGCTGTTTATATCACAAACGGCCCCTACCCCCATATTTTGGCTTGATTTCACATACAACGAATGTACAATTACTACACGAATACTCATTTGTAATTGTCACTTTGCTTAGCATTATATATACAAAAGCTGAGTATGCATCAATAAAACCAACGCGTTTCTCTCCTCCATTCTGTATCAATTACTCAGTTATACATTTCTCTCTCTGTAAAAATCCAAATGACTAAGTGCTATGTTTTGTAGAGCCCTATATTAAAAGACTAAAAAATAAATAAATGCAAAGCATGGAATAGGTGTGAATGCAGTCTACATATTAAACTCTTACACGCCATGCAGGCTACTGCTTTGCACAATAAGTAACAAGGCACATTTGGATTTGTTCACTAAACTGTGACTTTTTGAGCCCTTACAACGGAACTGACAATTTTAGAAAAGCGTGAAATAAAGCTGCATTATTTGAAGGATACTTCTAATGTGGCTAATGTGGCCTAAACTGGGATATTCCTTTGAAGATTTTCAACCATGGACAGTTTAGTAACTATATCCCAAAGTCTTGACAATCAGAGGACAGTTTAAACTGAATATAATTCCATATCAGCATCATGTCATAATGAAATTGGAATTTACTCGCTGAAGTTTACCTTTTCAACACTAGATGGAGCTAAAAGATAGGAAAATCCCCAAAAGATGCCTTTGTTGTGCTAATACTGTCAAAGTACATGAACAGATAAAACATTTATTGTAGTCCCATGTTTGAAGAAGCACTCAATAACAAAACACAAAATGAGGGGATGAATAAATGTTCAATGTAAATTCTTTTGACAAGCATGTTCGTGTTTTAGACAGCTGTCTGGCATATAGTTCTAAAGTTTTTCCATTTTATAAAATTATTTCAGCAATTTTTTACGGATGTTCTGTGGGCCGTTATCCTGCTGGATTTAGATATGTCTTGGAGACTCAGCAGAACATAGTAAACAGAATCCCCAGACGGAATGGTACTGAATTCAGATCTTTATTTTTAAAGTCTGTCCTTTATGTATGAAGACACCTATCACATAAGCCAACAGCCTAAATGTGACCTGAAATATTAAATATTCTTCTTCAAATACCTAATCGTAAATATTTGGAATACTTTTGCAAAAAAAAAAAAAACAACAGTATTCTGACGAGACAGGCAGCTTGTCTTTTTGTCCGTTTATCAGCAGACTATGTTTAAAAGTATAGAAACTAGGGGTATTAAAAAATAAAAATAAATTATACTATATCTGGTACATTCTCTTGCACAAGGTAAATGAAATATAAGCCATATGCAGACTACTTGTACACCTGCGTTCTCTCTCTTTTTTTATTCTTGGAAATAAATAGCCCCGTTACTCAGAAGTTAAACCTGAACATTTATAAATTGTTCACGGAACAGCTGAACAGTATGTGCTGTTTGATCTTTTACTTCACACTGAGATACTGACATACGTGGAGCACAATAAGCTTTTCTCAGTAGTCGATGGTGCACAGATGTGTTGCAGATACTGTTGGTGCAGCTCCTAGTAGGGTTTCGTGAGTCTTTTCAGGTGTGTCAGATCCTGCCGTAAGAGATTTGTGAATATTGACATAAACGTCATCGGTAGGCATTTCTTTCAGCCCCTGGAGATATACGTGACTTTCCTATATATAGCTTGTCATTTTAAGGCCGCCTTTTAATGACACACTAGTTTACTAAGCCCCGAGTGATTCAGGGTAACTCCTGGAATGCAATGTGTTCTGTGGGTTATAGCAGGACTAAATATTTATGAAAAACATGAAAACAGGAAATGAAGGTATAAAAATAATTAGCAACTTGTTAAAGCAGAACTGTCACTTCATTGAAAGAGATTGTTCTTTATTCCCTCACCCCAGTTACCACAACTGAAGTGTTCACTGGGAAGAGAAGTGCATCGAAGGTGAATAAAAAAAAAAAAACACATTTACTGCTTCAGGACTTCCATGTCCGTGGCAGTCATATCCCCCATGATACATTGGGCTTGCGGAATTCTTTACAAAGCGTTGCACATGTATATGCAGCATATGCGGCCTGTTACATTGTTTAATTCATTTGTATAATATGCTCTGTCTGTGCCAGGACAGCAAAGCAACAAATATAAGTAAGAAAAGTTAAAAACAAAATTAAAAAGGGGCAGATTTTGTTTGCAAAAATATAGCCCATCTTTTATGATGTGATATGTGATGGCAGTGGTTTTAGTGCAGAGAGCCTGAACTTACCCAATGCTGTCCGAACTTACAGTCCTGCAATGTTTGTAGCCCAAAGAGATCAAATTAAAAAAAGTAATCTGCACACTAAGACAAATTGCTTTTATTTAACAGAGATTTTAGCACCACTACAATAACCATTCATATTTAAACTCATTAGAGATTTTCCCTTTTTTGCTGAAAACCTTGACATTGGTATGTGAAAATCTTCCAATGTCAAGGTTTTCAGCATGCACTTTAAATGGACACTATAGTCACCTGAACAACTTTAGCTTAATGAAGCAGTTTTGGTGTATAGAACATGCCCCTGCAGCCTCACTGCTCAATCCTCTGCCATTTAGGAGTTAAATCTCTTTGTTTATGAACCCTAGTCACACCTCCCTGCATGTGACTTGCACAGCCTTCCATAAACACTTCCTGTAAAGATAGCCCTATTTAGGCTTTCTTTATTGCAAGTTCTGTTTAATTAAGATTTTCTTATCCCCTGCTATGTTAATAGCTTGCTAGACCCTGCAAGAGCCTCCTGTATGTGATCAATGTTCAATTTAGAGATTGAGATACAATTATTTAAGGTAAATTACATCTGTTTGAAAGTGAAACCAGTTTTTCATGCAGGCTCTGTCAATCATAGCCAGGGGAGGTGTGGCTAGGGCTGCATAAACAGAAACAAAGTGATTTAACCCCTTCAGGAGCGGACTGTTTTTGCGATGTTTGTGCGTTAAGGACCAGAGCTATTTTAACACTTTTGTGGTGTTTGTGTTTAGCTGTAATTTTCCGCTCGCTCATTTACTGTTCCGATACAAGTTATATATTGTTTTTTTCAGGACAAAAAGGGCTTTCTTTACATACTATTATTTTTATCATGCAATATAATTTAATTAAAAAATAATAATAAAATATGGTGAAAAATAAAAAAAACACTTTTTTTGACTTTTACTTAAAAAACCTTTTACTGATCCACAAAATCGAATGAAACAAACTGCTAAATAGAATTCAAAATGTTGTCCTGAGTTTAAAAACACCCAATGTTTATGTGTTTTTTTGCAAGTTATAGGGCTATAAGTACAAGTAGGAAATTGCGGTTTCAAAATGTACATTTTTCAAATGTATCAATAGTGACATTGTAAGACTGTTATGTCATAAATCTTCAAAAAACACCCCACATGTATATATTTTTCTTAAACTAGATAACCCAGGGTATTCCTCTAAGAATATTTTGATACTTTCTATGCAGCCATTTTACCACAAACCTTTGCCAAACTTTGCATAGGTAGTTTATTTTTCTTATTTTTTTCACATACATTGCAATTCAGGTATAAATTCACAGATTCTGTTAGGTGTCACTACCAAACAACACCCCAATATGTGTTCAGCAACATCTCCCGAGTACAGGGATATCCCCCCATTTATAGTTGTGTCGCGTTCTTGGGGGGCTAAAAGGCCACATTTGGCAGGTGCGCATATCAGTTTCCCAGCTTGGAATTTTGACATGTAGTCAACCTGCGTGCATGTCCTATTTGGGACATTTTTGAAGCCGGCCAATGTATTTTTACCCCCATCAAACCATATATTTTTGAAAAGTAGACACCCTAGGGTATTTCACATGGTGGTATTTTAACACTTTCCATGCACTAATTCTACCACCAGGCTTTGTCAAACATTAAGTTAGTAAATTTTTTTCTGTTTTTTTCACACACATTGTACTTTAGGCATGAATTAACATATCCTGTTATGTATCACTGCCAAACAACACCCAAATATGTGTTCAGCAACATCTCCCGAGTACAGTGATACCACCCATGCATAGGCTTGTCAGGTTCTTTGGGGGCTAAAAGGCCACGTTTGGCAGGTGCGCTTATCAGTTTCCCAACTTGGAATTTTGACATTAATCAACCTGTGCCCATGTCCCATTTGAGCCAATGTATTTTACCCCCATCAAACCATATATTTTTGAAAAGTAGACAACCCAGGGTATTTTAAATGGTGGTATTTTAACACTTTTCATGCACTGAATTCTACCATGTATTTTACCCCCATCAAACCATATATTTTTGAAAAGTAGACAACCCAGGGTATTTTAAATGGTGGTATTTTAACACTTTTCATGCACTGAATTCTACCACCAGCCTTTGTCAAACTTTTGGGTAGTAATCTTTTTTTGTTTCTTTGTCACACACATTGTACTTTAGGCATGAATTAACAGATCCTGTTATGTGTCACTGCCAAACAACACCCCAATATGTTCAGCAACATCTCCCGAGTACAGTGATACCCCCATGTATAGGGTTGCTGGGTTGTTTGGGGGCCAAAAGGCAACAATCAGAACTTGTACATGTCAGTTTTTCAACTTGATATATAGGTATGCTTGGTCTATCTTCAGTTTGACATATTTTTGCACCCCCCAGTTAATGTTATGATCATGACAGTATATATAGTATATATTTTTATAAAGTAGACATCAAAGGTTATAGAAGATGGGGTGTTTTGACTTCTTTCCCCCAACCATTTTGCCCCCCAAAGAAAGTGTAGTGGTAATTTTTTAATTTTGGTTTTTATGCACACGTCATCTGGTTTTGGCCAGCTGGGTATGTGTTACTGCCAGAAAACTTGTTAGACCAAATGTGCAGGTAGCAAATGTACATTTAGCAGCAATCTTTAAACTGACTCCTGCAAATAGAATCTAACTGGAGATTTGGGGGAAGGAAACTGACTAACAAAAAATGTCTGCTTTCCAAAGAAACAAAAAATAAAATAAAAATTCAGGAACACTTCTTACAACTGTTCTGTGTGGTACAGCTTGAAATATGTTCCTACAAACAGTCCTGGTTTCGAAGGGCTAGTGAAAAGGGGTGTCTGTCCTTTTCCCGTTTTTAAAGGGGTGGGTGGGGGGTTCTAGCAGTTGGCGGTAACTTTAAAATAAAATGTCTAGACTCAGCTTGCACCGTTGTTGGAACTTGTCCATCTCCATAAATTGTTAAAGAAATTATTTTCAACTGAAATTGGATAAAGGTTTTCCCTGGATTATTTTTTTTAAAAAGCAAAAATGAGTTGTGGGTTGCGATTTGCATCAGATAGATAGCCACCTTTTTATACCATGCTTTGGTTTTTCATAAAATAAGATATGGCTGCATCAGTTGATCAGCCAAATCAACACCCCCCATGTACTTATTATACGCCCTGATGCGAACCAGTTTGGACTCTACTCTGCCCCGGACAGAGACATCTGACATGCGTTCGTCATGGATGGTGGTTAGCATGTTGACATCCTTCCTGTCCCTAAATTTTAGTGCAAGCACAGCTTTGCGAAGTGCTTTACATTCGCTTTTTTTTTTTTTTAATTTTGCCTCTATGAGAAATCATGGAAAGTCTTTGGAATTTTTTCTGGCAGTGCCACAGGCCAGTGTCTGTAAACCATAAAGTGTTTTAAACAGACGGACACTACTATTAAAATTATCCACATAAAAGGTGTTAACCTTTATTAAACAAGGGGTTTAGTAGGTCCCATACAAGTTTCCCACTTGTCCCCAGGGAGTCAGGACAGCCAAGAGGGTACAGTTTTATGCCATACCTAGAGCGCTTTAAGGGGATGTATTGTCTGAACCCTAATCTCCCTTTGTATTTTATTAGAGATTCATCTATGGATACATTTTGTTGGGGGGTATAAACATCCGAAAATCTGTCCTGAAAATGGTCTAGCAGTGGGCGTATTTTATAACGCCTATCGTATTGGGGGTGATCTCTAGGGTGACAGAGGGTATTGTCACTGAAATGTAAAAATCTCAGCAGTAACTCGTATCTGGCTCTAGGAATGGTTTGGGAGAATACTGGACTAGACATTATTGGGTTGGTGCTCCAGTATGAGCGAATCGATGGCTTCTTTATAATCCCCATGAGCATTGTAAGAGCCCAGAATTTTTTAGCTCTGGGACATCTGTGGGATGCCAGTCATGCTCCCTGACTGTATAGCTACCTGGATTGTTATCAATAAATTGGGTAGCATACATAATTGGGTAGCTCACATTATTTGAAAGCAGCCTCTATTAAGTAGACTCTTTCAAGTAGGAGTTAGAAAACCAGGAGTTGAAACTAACAAGGGGTTTAAACTATCAAGGTAACTGTTTTTATTTACTGTTTAAAGGGGAAATGAGTGTTAGCAAGATTGCTGGTTTAACTCAATGCACATCTTGTTGCATGTATGGATGCCTGGATGTACCCATCCAGGGTCCATACCTCTGTGATGGTTGTGTGCGAGTGGCTTCTCTGGAAGCTCAGATTGGAGATCTTGAGAAGCAAATCGCAACATTGAGGGAGATTGATAATCTTGAGAGGAGTCTACTGCTCACTGAGCAGAGTTTAGTGGGGACAGGTAGTGGAGAGGGAGGAGATAAGACAGATGGGGAACAGGCATGTAGCTGGGTGACAGTGGGGCGAGGAAGCAGGGGGGGAGGGAAGAGGAAAGGGCTAGCTAGTCCTGATTTGGTGCAACCTAGCAGATTTGCCCGCTTGAGGGAAGATGTTGGGAGCATCAGCTCAGGAGTAGCTGTATTAGAGGAAGCTGTTACTTCTAACAGCCGAGCTAACAGCCCCCCTAGTACGGGTGGGGATCAAAATGTAAGGAAGGCAAGACAGGTTGTGGTGGTAGGGGACTCTATCATTAGGAGAGCAGATAGGGCAATCTGCCGCTCTGATCGGCTCAACCGGACAGTTTGCTGTCTCCCGGGTGCTCGGGTCCGGCATGTTGCTGACAGAGTGGATGGATTATTGGGAGGGGCTGGGGATGACCCAGCGGTCATGGTCCATGTTGGTACCAATGACAAAGTAAGAGGAAGATGGAAGGTCCTAAAGAATGATTTCAGTGAATTAGGTAGCAAACTTAAGAAAAGGACCTCCAAGGTAGTATTCTCTGAGATATTACCTGTGCCACGTGCTACAGTGGAAAGGCAGCGGGAGATTAGAGAGGTCAATGCGTGGCTTAAGTCTTGGTGCAGGAAGGAGGGTTTGGGGTTTTTAGAGCACTGGGGACTTTGCGATTGGGTACAACCTTTATAGTGGTGATGGATTGCACCTAAACGGGAGAGGGTCTGCAGTGCTGGGGGATAGGATGGCTAGAAGGTTGGAGGAGATTTTAAACTAGTAGTAGGGGGGGAGGGTCATAGCAATCTACAAAATGGAGATAGGACAGAAAGGAGATGGGCTTTAGCACAGTATAAGGGGGGTGGAAACGGGGGGAGGGGCAAGCTCAGAACAGAGAAGCTGTGTAATGTTGAAAATTCACAAAATATACAAGTGACGCATAATATTAAATGTATGCTTACTAATGCAAGGAGCCTAAATAACAAAATGGGGGAACTAGAGGCATTAGCATACACTAAACAATATGATATAATAGGCATAACTGAAACATGGTGGGATGAGACACATGACTGGGCAGCTAACTTAAATGGGTACATGTTATTTAGGAAGGATAGGAAAAACAAGAAGGGTGGTGGGGTATGTTTGTATGTCAAACATGATTTAAAGCCAAATGTTAAGCAAATGGAATGCGAGGAGGATAATGTGGAAGCTTTATGGGTAAATATCTGCTTGGGGGAAAAGAAGGGAAACCAACTATTGGTTGGGATATGTTATAAACCACCTAATGTTAATATTGACGAGGAACAACAGCTGTTTGAGCAAATTGAGAAAGCTGCAAATCTGGGTAACACTTTAATTATTGGAGATTTTAATTACCCGGATATAAATTGGGACAGAGGGAC
Source organism: Pelobates cultripes (assembly GCA_933207985.1). Lineage (NCBI taxonomy): Eukaryota > Metazoa > Chordata > Amphibia > Anura > Pelobatidae > Pelobates > Pelobates cultripes. Next base: position 340,558,862 of record OW240914.1, on the reverse strand, counting down.
TAGTGCCTCAGCAAAGGGAATTAGGTTTTTAAACTTGTTAAATGACACCTTCATGTCACAACTTGTACAAGCACCAACTAGAATGGATGCTTGTCTGGACCTGGTTTTAACAAACAACGTTGATCTTTTGACCAACATTCAAGTAGGTGAGCACTTGGGAAATAGTGATCACAATATAGTGTCCTTTGAAATAAACTCAAAAAAACAAAAGCACATGGGGAATACTAAAACATATAATTTTAAAAAGGCCAATTTCAATAAGTTAAGGGAAGCTTTACAATATATTGACTGGCATAAACTCTTTAGTGAAAAGAACACTGAGGATAAATGGATCATCTTCCAACAAATATTACAAAGGTACATTTCTCAGTATGTACCATTGGGAAATAAATATAAAAGAAACAAATTAAAACCAACATGGCTTAGTAGAGAAGTAAAACAAGAGATTACAACTAAGAGAAGGGCATTTAAAGCATTTAAATCGGACAAATCAGATGCATCTTATAAAAAGATATAAGGATGCAAATAATGCGTGCAAAAAGGCAATTAGACTTGCTAAACTTCAAAATGAAATAATGATAGCTGAAGAGAGCAAAACCAACCCCAAAGCATTTTTTAAGTACATAAATTCTAAAAAAAACCAAAATGAAAGTGTAGGTACACTAAAAACTGAAACGGGGGTGTTAATTAATGAAGACCAGGAAAAGGCAGGAATTTTAAATAACTATTTCTCCTCCGTATATATTAAGGAAGAACCCATGGCAATAGATGTGCAAATGATTGCTACTAAAAACTTGCAGAATAATTGTAATTGATTAACTCAAGACAAGGTGCTGCAGCAACTAAAGAAAGTTAATATAAACAAAGCTCCAGGGCCTGACGGTATCCATCCACGTGTACTTAAGGAACTAAGTGCAGAAATAAGTGAATCTCTGTTTTTAATCTTTCAAGATTCTTTTCTTTCAGGAAGTGTTCCAGAGGATTGGAGGAAGGCAGATGTGGTTCCTATATTCAAAAAGGGTTCAAAATCCTTGCCTGGAAATTATAGACCTGTGAGCTTAACTTCTGTGGCTGGTAAAATATTTGAAAGGTTATTAAGGGATAATATTCAAGAATTCCTTGAGAAGAACATGGTTGTCAGCAAAAATCAGCATGGTTTTATGAAGCACAGGTCATGTCAAACTAACTTGATTGCGTTCTACGAAGAAGTAAGTAGAAGTATAGATCAGGGTGTTGCCGTGGATGTGATCTTTTGGATTTTGCCAAGGTATTTGATACAGTTCCACACAATAGATTAGTGTTCAAACTCAAGGAAATCGGTCTAGATGAAAATGCTTGTTCTTGGGTAGAACATTGGCTTAAAAACAGAGTACAAAGAGTTGTCATTAATGGTAAATTTTCAAGCTGGACAGAGGTGGCAAGTGGTGTCCCTCAGGGGTCTGTTCTGGGACCCCTTCTATTTAACATGTTTATAAATGATCTTGAAGACCGCATTGAAAGTCATGTTTCAGTGTTTGCAGATGACACCAAACTTTGTAAAACAATACAATGTGAGCAAGATATTACTTTGCTGCAGAGGGATTTAGATAGACTGGGGGACTGGGCACTCAAATGGCAGATGAAATTTAATGTTGAAAAATGCAAAGTTATGCACTTCGGCGTAAAGAATACACAAGCAACGTATACCCTTAATGGAAGCGAATTAGGGATAACAACACACGAAAAGGACTTGGGAATTGTTATAGACAACAAACTATGCAACAATGTGCAATGTCAATCAGCAGTGGCCAAGGCCAGTAAGGTATTGTCATGCATGAAAAAGGGCATTCATTCTCGGGACAAGAATATAATTTTGCCTCTTTATAAATCACTGGTAAGACCCCATATTGAATATGCTGTGCAATTTTGGGCACCTGTTCTAAAGAAGGATATTATGGCACTAGAAAAAGTGCAGAGGCGGGCTACAAAATTAATAAAAGGAATGGAACATATCGGCTATGAAGAAAGGTTAACAAATTTAAACCTATTTAGTTTAGAAAAACGTCGCCTGAGAGGGGATATGATAACATTATACAAATATATTCGGGGCCAATACAAACCATTGTGTGGAAATCTATTCACAAACCGGACTTTACATAGGACACGAGGCCATGCGTTTAGACTGGAAGAAAGAAGATTTCGTCTAAGGAAAGGTTTTTTTACTGTAAGAACAATCAGGATGTGGAATTCTCTGCCTGAGGAAGTGGTTTTATCAGAGTCCATACAGATGTTCAAACGGCTACTAGATGCATACTTGCAAGAACAGAATATTCAAGGATATAATCTTTCAATGTAGGGTAATAACTGCTTGATCCAAGGATAAATCTGACTGCCATTCTGGGGTCAAGAAGGAATTTTTTTCCTAGCTTGTTGCAAAATTGTGCTTCAAACTGGGTTTTTTTGCCTTCTTTTGGATCAACAGCAAAAAACAAATGTGAGGAAGGCTGAACTTGATGGACGCAAGTCTCTTTTCAGCTATGTAACTATGTAACTATGTAACTAAGTTAGTCTGAGAAGCAATCTCCTCCCAGATGGTATCCCCTAAAAATAGTTCTACGTACTGCATTGGGGAGAAGCCATCCACATTAACATTAATGCCTGCGTTGGCACTAAAAGGGGGGATGTTGAGCCTGGCTAACTGTGGAGGTACCCAGTCCTCCTCCACATTCGGCGTAGCAGAGAAAGCACAGGTTCTTTCTTCAGCCAGCTCACACACAGATGACATGTCGTCTTGACTAGACGTGTCAAAAAACTGACCTGGGTCAATATCTGATGCAGTGTCAGTGGCGTCAGAGTCGGACGCCAAGAAGGCATATGCCACCTGCAAGTTATACATACGCTGCATGTTTTACACACGACTAAAACAAATTACAAAACACACAAATTTTCTTTTCACTAAAACAGACTAAACAGCAATCCCTAAACTAACTCCTGTCACAAAAATCTAATGGAGATTTGGGGGAAGGAAACTGACTGACGAAGACAGACCAACACAGATTTTTAAAACAAATTTAACCCTTTAAGGGCAAAACAAAAATACAGACAGTACAAATGCACTGCTGTAACAGATCTGGCAGGGAAGGGGTTAAAATTATTTTTTATTCACTTTAGATACTGTATAAAGCTCTGGAACACTTCTGCTGCAACAAACTATCACGATCTCGGTCTCTCTCGCCTCACAAAACGCTACAGAGGAGAGAGGGGCAGAGATCACTGTCAAAGTGAGTGTTTGTAACACCCACTTTGACAGCAGCCAATTGTGAGCGATCGTGGATCACTCACACGCCGCAATTGGCTGTTACTATCTGCCTGGGATGTCTGGCAGATAGTTACAGTGTTATACTGGCGGGAGCGATCTTTGATCGCTTCCCTCAGCCCGTTTTTTACTATGACGGTTCAGGACCGTCAGCGGTCCAAACGCACGTTTTACAGCTGACGGTCCTGAACCATCAGTGGTCCTGAAGGGATTAACTCCTAAATGACAGTGAACTGAGCAGTGAAATTGCAGGGGAATGATCTATACACTAAAACTGCTTTATTTAGCTAAAGTAATTTAGGGGACTATAGTGTTCCTTTAATGGCAATTAAACCTATGTTATATAAATATGTATAGGGATATGGGAGAGTTTTTGCTGCCACCCAAGGGTACTACGAGTGCGCAGGGCTTATTTCTGTGTCATTTCTACTATTTGTGTTTGTTTTTCCGTTACACAGTCATATTACAGTGCTGCCTGTGTGTGTTCTATTTAGGGGAAATGAGTGTTCAGGGGTTCAGAAGAGCACCCCTTTCTGTCTCTTTATTCAGAGCGGTCACCTTTTAACAGAAAGCAGCAAGTTGAATTTCTCGTGTAGGACTTAAGAGGTTTTCTTGATGTGGCAGATGAGGTTAGACTTGAATGGTTATTGGAGTGGTGCTCTGATCTTCCTGTTATTTAAATCTGCATTGGGGTTTGGTATAGTGGCCACGTAAATCTTTTGGTTTTGTTTTGCAGGTCTGTGTACGTCCCGTAGAAAAGCATCAGTATAATTGTGCAGGTGCAGTAGGGTCCAAATGCTTCTCTACAGAGAAGCACTGTATTGGCTCAGAGATTATCCTACTGATCATCTCATAAGAGGACGAGTGACAGTCATGGCAAGCCTGGTACAGCTAAAGCTAAAGCATGAGTAAAACGTATGTATTTTACCTTTAAGGGGGTCCTAAATCTAACAAGAAGAAACTCAACGATGTAATATATATTTTTAATTCTAATGTTAACGATTCCCTTTAGCGTTGCACTGCATTTCATGGTTGCCTTGTCTGAATCAAACCCTGTGACTATCTGTGTGATATTATTATTATTATTATTATTATTATTATTATTATATCCATTTATATAGCAGCAACAGATTCCGTAACGCTTTACAATAATATGAGAGGGGCGATTTAACTATAAATAGGACAATTACAAGAAAACTTACAGGAACAATAGGTTGAAGAGGACCCTGCTGAAAAGAGCTTACAGTCTATAGGAAGTGAGGTATGAAACACATTAGGACAGGGAATAGCAATCAAATAAGGTGGGAGTGAAGCAGAGCTGGAGGAGATAGTAGATATAAAATGGTTAAAGCAATGCGCTCCTGCTATGGGGTACTGATTATTTTTTAGCGGTATACTGTATGTACATTGACCAATACAAGCTGTATGTGTAAATAATTCTTTATGTAATAGTTTTTTAATTCATTTGTTTCAGTAAAAGTTCACTCATGTTTTTGCCCTCTTTAAGCTCTTATAGAGTATCAGTCTTTGTTATAAATTGGCTGTAGATCCTGCAAACACGCAGAGTGCTATGAAAAGGCTTATTTTGTTTATAGTACATACCCTGATTCTCCCGCATGTGTCAGCTTCACTATATGAAGTAGATTTTTACAATAACAGTTTGCTTTTATTTGATTGACTGCTACTTATTGCTGATTAACCGTATTTGCGTAAAGAGATTGTAAAGGTTTAACAGAACACATTTACATTAATACACGTCAGTTTACATCTGTGGTCTTATGTCAGCATTAACCATCTTTACACAGAGTAACAATGATGGAGATATTGACACAGGACCTTGTTGTCCAGAATTAGGGCTGCCACAAGGGGGGTACAGCCCCTATAGAAGTATGGGGTCTGCCATGCTTGTGCCCCTCCCTGGAACATTGCAACCCTGTATGGCAAGAGGGGCCCTGGAGACTCTCAGCCTTAACCTCTGCCTGGTTCTCTCTTGAGCCCCAGCCTGTCAGAGTGTTGCCACAGGTTACCAAGGCAACGTTCTATACCGCATAGTGTTGGTGCTTGTGTGTCTGTGGAAGTGAAGGCTAAGAACCTGTAGAGTCCACCTGACCACCCCACATGGTTTGAGTATCAGTTGCTGTAAATTTGATGAAACTGAAGAATAAAAAGAATGTTTCTATAATATTCTACAGCCTATAATGCATCTGATTTGAAGAACATATTTTAATTTGGGTATTTTTTTATAATGAATTGGGGAAAATAACAAAACTTGCCATTTTCGTTATTACGGATTATATGAAACAAATCTCGCTTCCATTACATTAAAGGGCAGAGTTGAGTACTTCGTATGTTCAGGATATAATACAATTTCAAATATGTTCACACTGTACAATCCCCGCACCTGGAAATAAGAGTTCTACGTGACTCATTGATAATTTATGGTTCACACCCAGAACAAGTGAGCACTGAATTGGTATGACTTGCATACCGTGTTACGAGGCTTCTAATGGAAGGTATACATGCCAGAGTGCAGCATGTTCAAACAGATTCCTATAGTTACAGAGACAAAAATTACCTGGTTCTGTAATTTCTTCGGTGCCTGTGTAAGACGAAAACACTTGTCCTACAAACATATACTGCTGGTGCCGAAAGTTATTTTGTAAGTAATCCATCACCATGACATATCCAGACTGCTGCATGGTGAGCACCTCACAGAACGATTCTAACTGAAAAACAAAATGTGCAGGTCAAAGCTGTGTATGTACAAATAAGATATGTACCTATAGTACAGGTACTGTATGTGCAACTATTACATATGCAGATGTTATTTATATATATATTATTACTAATAAAAGGCTAGATTTTAGCATTAATGCTATGTCTAGTAAGCCCCCGAACCGCCTACTGAGGGCAAGAGGCAGTGGGCAGTTAATAACTCTACCATACCTCCTAATAGTCTCGATTTCCGCAGGACAGTCCTGATTTCAGGGTCCTGTTAGATCATTCGAGTCGCCCCAGCCCCTAGTCACTTATCCTTCTTACTCCATATCCTACCTGCCTGACTGATGATAAATGGGGGTAAACGGAGAGTTGGGAAGCCTTTTAAACTAGCTTACAGCAAGAAATTGCGAAGTTTGAAACAATCTCTAATTCAAACGGTTCAGTTTTTTTCATGAATTTTGTGTCCAAGTTATTGGCATTAAGTTCATACCTGGCTTTCAGAGATGGTCACAGTGTCCTTAAAGACAATCCATTCTACGGTTTCTGTGCATGGTGGGGCCGTTAGCGATCCGTTATAAGTATAGTATTTGTCCGTGTAACTTGGAAGAAGATTAAGCAACACAAAAGGTTCCATAGTTGCTCTCTTACCTGTAAGACAAGCGCAGTTAGAATTTAATAACACTTACCGGCCATGGTGTACAAACTATACCATATATTTATTGATCAAACATCCACAATGAATGAGGCACTGTATATACGTGCTGCACAACAATATACCAAATTAAAAATGGGTAGAATTTGCTTAAGTAAATAAAGAATCTGAATGTGTAAATTGTTACCACATATTAGATCTTTTCAATTTATCTTCCCAATGTTCTACTTATCCTAGCACAATATTAACATACGTTCACATTAATAGCATAGACTGTAGTTAATACATACCGTATTTCTTACACAATATTAATTCATTTCTCCCTCAATATTACGAGGGAGGTAAAAAATCTTCAGTGAGTTTGCAAATAAAAACAAACTATAATTTAGCATTGCTGTTATATTGTAATATACAGTGAGGTGCAGATTCTCATTAAAATGGAAAAAAGAAAGGAACATGTATTTCCTGTTAACTCAGGCCCCAATTTACAGAACGGTAAACTAATTCTTTAAAAAAAAATACTTTTCAAATGATTTAGCCACAAAAATTCTCATAGGCTTTAAAGGGAAGTTCTGAAAAAAAAAATCCATTTGAAATAGTTTTTGTAACAAATTGGAATAATTTTTTATACTGATCCAAATGAATTGAAATGTATTAAATTGAGACCTGGTAACTTTGTAAGCATTTTCTTTTATAGAATATCTTAGTATCAGGATGCAGATTGCAGACTGGTAGTGCTTGACAGAAACAAAAGTATAAAGAATATGAAAAATAGAACAAATCTCTACTTACCAAATCGATGAACACTATTCACTCCGCTGATAATTACATCATAATTAGGATTATCTTCCGGACCAACCTGTAGCAGTGTGAGATGTCTATTAGTAATGGGAATCCACTGAGACTTAAACACGCAAATAGCATGTATGGAAATACATTTTGAGAAATATCATTATAAGCAGAATTATTTTCTATTGCACACAATTATTAAAGGGACACTACAGTCGCCAAATGATCATTAGCTTAAAGGGACACTATAGTTACCAGAACAACTGCAGCTTATTGTAGTTGTTCTGGTGAGTATAGTCAGTCCCTCCAGGCATTTTGCTCTAAACACGGTCTTTATATCCTTGGAACACCTCTAGTGGCCACCAGGGGCGTATTAGCCGCGAGGCAAACAATGAATTTGCCTTGGGCAGCATTTTTCAGGGGGCGGCAAAAAACGCCGCCCCCCAAATGCCCAGGGCAAATGCCTAGTTAGCCTTGCGGCTAACTGACATCCCGAGCGGGCGGGCGGCGCTGGCAGGCAGGCGGCTGGCGAGGGAGCACTTCCTATGAGCTGACTGCTCAGCTTCCTCGCGCGACGCAGAGTGAGGCTGGGAGCCGGAAGATGACGTCATATTCCGGCTCCCAGCCTCACTCTGCAGCCGGCGCGCGAGGGAGCTGAGCAGACAGCTCATGGGAAGAGCTCCCTCGCCAGCCGCCTGCCTGCCAGCGCTGCCCGCCCGACCGACCTGCAGCCACTGGACCACCAGGGAGAGACCTCCCCCCCCAGCACTCCCAAAGGTAAGGAGGTTGGGGGGGGATTTTAATTAAAAAAAAAAGTTAATGTGTGTGTGTGTCTGACTGTGTTTGTGTGTTTGTGAGTGTGTGTGTGACTGTTTGTGTCTGACTGTGTCTGTGTATGTGTCTGACTGTGTGTGTGTGTATGTGTCTGACTGTGTGTGTGTGTATGTGTCTGACTGTGTGTGTGTTTGTGTCTGACTGTGTGTGTGTTTGTGTCTGACTGTGTTTGTGTATGTGTCTGACTGTGTGTGTTTGTGTATATGTGTCTGACTGTGTGTGTGTTTGTGTCTGACTGTGTTTGTGTTCGTGTATGCTCCGACTGTGTGTCTGTGTATGTCTGACTGTGTGCGTGTGTATGCGTGTTCCGGACTGTGTGTGTATGTGTCTGACTGTGTGTGTGTGTGTATGTGTGTGTTCCGACTGGTGTGTGTTTGTGTCTGTGTTTGTGAGTGTGTCTGACCGTGTATGTGTGTGTGTTTGGTGTGTCTGACTGTGTAGTGTGTGTGTCTGACTGTGTGTGTGTGTGTGTCTGACTGTGTGTGTGTGTGTCTGACTGTGTGTGTGTGTGTTTGTGTATGTGTTTGTGTCTGACTGTGTGTGTTTGTGAGTGAGTGTGTGTTTGTGTCTGTGTCTGTGTCTGTGTGTCTGACTGTGTGTGTGTGTGTGTGTGTTTGTGTCTGACTGTGTGTGTCTGACTGTGTGTGTGTGTCTGACTGTGTGTGTGTGTGTGTCTGACTGTGTGTCTCTGACTGTGTGTGTGTGTTTGTGTCTGACTGTGTTTGTCTGTGTATGTGTCTGACTGTGTGTGTCTGACTGTGTGTGTGTGTTTGTGTCTGACTGTGTGTGTGTGTATTTAGAAGGTGGGGCGGGGGGAAGGGTTGGGTGGGGGTGGTGCGGGGGGAGGGGGGCACCTGAGTTTTGTCCTGCCTAGGGCAGCACAAAACCAGGATACACCACTGGTGGCCACTGTTCAGATGGGTCAGTGCTGCAGCCCCACAGTGTGCAGCATTGACGTTCAGCTGCACACTGTCTCCACGCTCTGCACTTTCCCAACAGAGATGCATTAATCCAATGCATCTCTATGAGGTGATTCTGACTGTCCAGACTGGTGTTTGGCCCCACCCCTTCCTCCTTGAAAACCTTGGCGGTCCTGGGCCCCACATTCGCTTATTATTTCGGGCTATCAAACGATTCAGCACAGTGAGGGAGTACTGATCCCTTGCTGCACCGAATCTGGCAATAGCCTGAAATTAAACAGGTGCCGTTTGCTGCGTGGGGGGGGGGAGTGAGCGGGTGCAGGTGAAAGTTACCCCCGCCATTAGAAATTCCGGCTCTGATCGGGCCCCCATTGTTGAGCCAGCAGTGATATCAATGTATCTCCCTGCCAGCTCTTACAAATGATCTCCCTAGTGGTCCAGTGTGTTGCTGGGGCAGCAGCACTCCCGCGCAGTCCCGGCACTCTGTGAGTGTCAGAGCACAGGAGCCAGATTTACTGCCTGTGCTCTGACGTCATCACAGAGCACCGGGCCCGCGCGGGAGTGTGGCTGCCCCAGCAACACACTGGACCACCACGGAGACCACAAGCAGCACACTTTACCACCAGGGAATGAACCAGCTGCCCACCGGACCACCAGGGACCCACTGGATCATCATGGGTGGAATTATTGTCCCCCTATCAGCGCATAAGGTAAGCAGGAAGGGGGCAAAGACCTATATAGTAAATTACTGTCATTCACTTACGATCCCTCTCGCTACTACACACCCTACCCCATTCCCCGAACCCTTTCACACTAACCCCCCCTAACCCTGTCACACTAACACTGTTATACTAATCCCCCTATCCCTGACACACTCACCCACCCCCAACATTCACACTCACCCCCCTAACTCTGTCACACTTGCTCCTTACCTGTGGCATGCTCACCCACTCTCACACCTACTCCCCAAACCCTACCATAATTACCAAACGGATGTCTGTGTGCATATCTGTCTGTATGTGTCAGTGTGTGTATCTGTGTGCCAGTGTGCGTATCTCTGTGTATGTGACAGTGTGCATATGTGTAAGTGTCTGCGTATCTGCATGTGCATCAGTGTGTATCTGTGTGTGGCAGTGTATACACTACACACAAATGTATGCCTGCATTCAAAAGCCAACATTCACACACATTATCCATGCTTACAGTCAAACACTGCTCAGTGCCAACTACAACCCTGCAAGGATGGCCAACTTGTAGATCCCCAGCTAGCAAAGCATTGTGGACTTGTACGACAGGTGGGGATCTACAGTTTGGCCACCTTTGTGCTAGAAGGTGGTCCAAAAAATTGTTCTTGCCCCTGCAGGCCCTCGACAATTTGTAAAATTAAGAGGTGGCCCGGCACGCGCCATCGTTATCTTCCAGATGCTCTATCCAACTCTCACAAGTCCCCAGCCATCAAAGTGTTGCTGCAGGTTACCATGACAACGCTCCGCACAACACTCAGACTGGAGAGTTGTAGAGAGGAGCTGCCGGAAGATGTTGGCTGGGCCTCCTCTTGGCAGCTTGCACTATGCCACCAGACCACCAGGAAGTGTAATGTTCCCCCTCCCTGGCCACATAAAATGCCAGTAATAAATATGAGGTATAGAGGAGGAAAAAAATTAATAAATGAATGATAAAAAATTAATTTCCACAGATTGCAGCCCCTATCCCACATATATACTCACACGGCCTGCATCCACTACACACACGCACTTCCTCCACTTTGCACACACTGCAGTTGAGTGCGCCTTTGTGTGCTGGCTGAGTGTTGTGTGTAGTGGGTGAATTTTGTGTGTGGTTGAGTGTTGTGTGCGGGGGAATGCTGTCCTGTGTGCTATCTGGGTGTTGGGAGAGGAAGTTGGGGAGGTCTTCCCCACCCCCAATTTGGCAGCAAGGGGGAAATATTTCTGGTGGTCCTTTGGATGCCACTCTGGGCAGGATCCCTGTTGGTCTGGTGGTGGAGCATTGTGGGCTGCATCTCTATTATTTAATTTCTACTTCACAGTCCCAACATTCGGTCAATAACTCAGAGCACTAGTGAGAGAGGTGCAGAACACAACGCTCCTTGGATGAAATGGATCCTTGGATCTCCCTACGAGCTCAGAGACGGTCCCCTCACAAACAGTGCTGGAGGTCCAAGCCCAGACTGGGCCCTAGGCTACCGCTCATGCCATCTCATGGGTAATCGTGCTCTGATTGTAATGATAGCTTCTATCATTCTTGTAGAATTTTCATTGGTCTGCCTGCAAAGTCGGTCCTACTGAATTGTATATTTATTTATACATATATATATATATATATATATATATATATATATATATATATATATATATATATATTTGGTTGGACAAAATTAGCAGACACATAGCGATCATTTCTTATTAAATATCACTGTATGTGAGCACTCTGTTGCTAATTTCCTTCTCTCAGTTCTTAATTTCAGCAGCTGGCACAAGGACACACTGAAATCCAATCATAAATATTACATTTTACGATACTGTTCATTTATGCCGAAAGCAATACACCGGATTATTTCCTTTTAAAGGAGTGTTAGGTGCGGGTTAATAATACCATGTCATGGTTTGTAAATCCCATCAGCACTCGAACAGTTAAACTCTCATTCTACTAAAATAGGTGATTTTGCTGCTACTGTGAATGACCAATCCGGTTGTCATGGAAACTCTAAAACTTTCACCCCACACATAATGCTTTGAAGCTCATTAGCCTTTTAATCTGAAAATGAGATTAACTGTTAACTGGGCAAGCTCCCCAGGCTCATGGCAGGTTAAAACAAGTCAATCATCGGAAACTATTTTAATTCTGAATAACTATTGAACTACAGCCAAAATAGTACAGATTTCCTGTCATGCATTGGACATCTAATAGAATCTTTATATATATATATATAGTGTCAATGCAATAAACTAGAATATACCTATAAATGTAAGGACAAAGTCATTTTGCCATATAATCTCTACATTTACTTGGAGAATTAGGAATTTTCTATATTCTCAGCACTGACAGAAGTGGATCCATCTCAAACGCCCACCATTGTTCCCTGAATGTAATAACGTAAACTGAATGCATACAATTATTATCATATCCCTCGTAGCGCGATGCAACTTGACTTTGGTCATTGTGGTCATATTAGATGTCGAACTTTGTCAAAACTGCTCAATATCACGTTAAGACGCTAAATCTTCTATATCATCCATTGACAATCTGAATGCACCCAAATATTAGCGGTTTTATTATTGGTTTTATTCCCAATCGCCTGGTATTGTGTTAAAGGTATAACAATACCCTTTAGCTTTTAAATTATCTGTTCATTTACTTTGGGGAAATCCTATTGGTGACCGTAGACTCACCAGGGGGAACTAATCACTGTAAGTGTCTAAACAACATGAAACAGCAACACTATTTTAAAGAGGTACTGTGATTTCCATGTTATTGTAATATAAGGTTTACTTATGCCTATATTTAACAAATCTGTGTTCAGGAGGTCCAAAAAATAAAATTACAGGTTGCAACTCTCTACGCTGAAACAGAGTGTGTCCATCTTGGGTCACTGTTATAAGGTCTGCATTTTGCACCTGTCAGCCAGCATAGAAACAGAAATGTTATGTTTCTCCACATTCTATTTAATGTTTTCTCAATTGCCTGCTAAACATTCTCATGCATTTGGGTTTATCTGGGAGGATGATCAGTGTATAATCAGAGTCACTGTATATCCTTGAGCCTTACATTATTTTTAATATCCATCACTTTCAACATCCAAAACCCACTATGTCTGTAGGCTAGCGTGCAAACTGGAGAGCACAGATTTGCAAACTATTAGCAAAAAATATTTATACAAAAAAGATTTTACCTGGTTAAAAATAAATAGTATGTATGAGTTAGTGCTTATCTATGTTAAGATCCTCCTCGATGTAAAGGAGTCACCAGAGATTTATATAACATTACTGGTGTAGGCATGCCTCGGAATGGGAGCCGATGAGACCACACAAAAAGTACTAACTCTGACACAGAGGATTTCTTAACTCCTTGTCCTGGAGCTGTAAGAATGCTTGAATATGCATTAGGGACCAATGAGTATGTGTTATTTATCTTTCATTTAAACAAATTTGCATATATATTGTGCAAATACATGTGTAGATTGCATTAGTCATATTAGTCCAGTAGACAAGATGCCAAAATACCAGCGATAAGCTGAGGAAGAGAGGAAAACTCTCGAAAGCTTGTCTTTGAAATATTATGTTGGTCCAATAAAAAAAATGTATCATTGCATACTGCAATACTCTGGTATTGTGGCATTATATATATACACACACACACACACACCATATTTCATCGCATAATAGTCGCCACCGTATAGTAGTCACACCCTGGTTTTTCTGTCCAAAAATTGGTTCAAATTCAATTCATCACATAATAGTCGCATAATTGGCCATTGCTGGTTTTGTTGTGACATGCTTATTCTTGAAAACTGATGGCGAACATCCTACTGATCTTATACAAAAGAGAGGCTTTATTACCTATCAGTTTATTGTATTTTAGTGCATTTTATCTATGCAATGCATTAAGAAATGACAGGAGGACAGGGATCAGGATCAGAGTTTACGTAATGCATTAGAAAATATGCTTTGTTATGTTATTGGCAACTATAATGTTATCAACAACTGTTACAAAATGGTTAAAAAGAAATAAAGCTTCACATAATGGTCGAACCCCCATTTTTAAGGAAAGGAATTAGGTATAAAATCTGCTACCATTATGCAGTGAAATATGGTATACACAGACAGACAGACACACACACACACAGATAGATACATTTTAAGATCAAATATGGCGTTGTCAAAAAGGAAAATAGAGGGGTGCTGGTCTAAATGGCCCACTGTCATTCACCCCTTCATCTTACTGCATACTCGTAACATTGGCGTCCTATGAATTAGGACACCGTGGATGGGGTAAAAGAAGGCAGGCAAGTGACATGAGTAAACTGGCAAACTGGTCTGTTAATGGATTAGGCAAACCCTTTTATATCCCTTTATGTCATGTGTCATGCAGGGGATAAAGGGATAAACCAGTCAATCATGGTTATCAATATTCAGAATGGATATGTTTTCTTACCTTAAATAAAATGGATAAAGCTTTCAGTTTTCCATTCCCGCTCACTGCATCGTCGAAACTTTTAAACTGATCGTTATCATAGCAGAAGATTTGCATCTGTAAGTACAATTGGAATTAACATATATTATGTTTCACTTTAACAGTAATCCGCCAGCACGGCAAGTTATTTCAGTTTACCTTTATATGTGTTTAAATACAAACAGCAAAGCCAATTTGAACAGCGAGGTGCCTGTTTCTAATGATTTTTGTTCTGGATGAAGCGTCAGCTGAGGACACACAGTGATTGTATTGTGCTGTTCACAGTGTAGTTGTAGACAGTGAGCTGACAATACTCAATACAATTCTTTCCACACATTAGAATACGAGAATCTATTCACATATATTCTGATACAGCAATAAGCACTGGTTTTATGTACTTATCAGGCATGGCATTAAAAGTAACCTTCCTCTGAAATCTACCCACGTCTTAACATGACAAAGACAGAAAAAAACACATACATTCCCTCGGAAAATCAGATACCTTTTACATTGATTTCAGCTTGCCAAAGAAATTCCATGTGTAATTATAGTTTCACATATCAAGCCTACTTTCACATTCCATTAATGTTATATATAATATAAACATAGAGTGTATATATATATAAAAATAAACAATGAAAATAAATCTAGCCCAAGTCTGTCGTCATACCCTTCCAGGTTCCATAAGAATAGACCTGTTAGCGCCGCAAGCAGTTACAATGATAAAGGGTATGCACATTTACTATAAGGGGAGATATCTGGTTACTGTGCATCAAAGAAAGCTTGCCATGTCCCCTTCCGCACACCCATGTAGATTGCAGTTCAAGCAGTATTAAAATAAATAAGAAAAAACAATAATGGGCACCTTCCAGAGGGGGCAGATGCCTTATGCTGGAGACACCAATGGCCCCTGTGGATTGGTTCAAAACATTAAGGAACACTTTGATTACCATAACAACAACAACTCATTTTAATTCTTACAGACTTATGAGTCTATGGTTGCCATACCCCAGTTTCCTCTAAAAACACATTCTGGAATGTATGAATGAAAAACTGAACTCTCCATTCTGTAGCCACACTGACAATGCAGAAATTAAAGGACTAGTAATGACAGAAAACCTAATGATCTCAATCTATCACTTTCACTTGGTGTTCCCATGCGTATGATGTAACTATAATCATAAATTTAAACCAGGATGGCAAGAAAAATAATTTCAGGAATGAATACACTGCAGCTTGTACTGTTAATAAATGTCTCAACCCGCCCATTCTCTCCAATGATCTTGGAAATAAATGAACTGTTTGAAACAATTGTCCACAGACTACTAGAGATTATTCTAGAAATCTCCTGTGTGGACTATTGCTAGATTTTCATGTCATAAGAGTGTTAGGTCAACTTCGTCAGCCATCGAAACACATTGGGTTTTTCCCTAAAATGAGAATTGCTTTGAATTCAAAGTGAACTCAAGATGACGAAGAAGACATGTGATGGAGTTCTAAGAGATATATCTTTATTTTATATCCCACAACACAAGAAAATCATACCTCCAGGGGAAATTTCTCCCCCTCCAAGCTGTGTTCGGAGCCATCCGAAGTAGAGTTGCATTTACCCCAGTGAAATGTTATCCTGCTTGCTTTGTATTTAGTATTTAAGGCACCACCACTGAGAAAGTAATCGTCCGTCAAATTAATTTCCACTGAAAAGGAAACAATGGGTTCATTTCAATAGTATAGAAAAGTGCATTAAATTTGGAAATATTAAGTGACACTTAAACTAAACTGCTCAACTTGAAAATGAAATCATCACAAGTTCACAAAACCATTTCAAAAGAATATATGAGATTGGACTTTTCAGTAAATTACTTGTTGTGAATCATAGCAACCCTCTTTGATGCACTGATAGACTCCAATTATTTTCCTTGCAGATAAGCAAACTGCAGATACGCTGAATAATTGATTGAGGGAAACTTGTAAGGTCTGTTGTAGAAATATGTGCACTTTTATAGAGGGCTGACATTATTAAATATCAAAAAAATGTTCTCTGTAGGGACATACTCAATGGGGGAGATTTATCAAAGCTTTGAGTTCTGTAAATTTTCCGCAAAGTACTAAAAGAGGGGCAGTCTCTATGGAAACCATTGAAAACAACAGGCACGTTGCTTTCTTCCTTTCACATCTTTACACAAATTTTCATAACAAGACACATTGATAAATGTGTCTAATCGATCACAATCTGATCTTCAAAGACTCTATGCAAGCATATAATGGCAGGTCTACACAGCTGTACTATTCATTTCGTATTAGTATTTTAAGCAATAACTTGGTATGATGTCATTGAATATCATTGGTCTTTAACCCCTTAAGGACACATGACATGTGTGATATGTCATGATTCCCTTTTATTCCAGAAGTTTGGTCCTTAAGGGGTTAAGAGTAACAGAAATATAAATGTATACTTAAAGTTTAAAATGTTTCAATTTTGATTTTTAATTGAGAGTGAGAATTTAAAGGGACACTATAGTCACCAGAACAACTACAGCTTATTGAATTTGTTCTGGTTAGTATAATCATTCCCTTCAGGCTTTTTGCAGTAAACACATTTTTTTCAGAGTAAAGGCAGTGTTTACATTACAGCCTAGGAATAACTCCACTGGCCACTCGTCAGATGGCTGCTAGAGGTGCTTCCTGGAGCCGTGCTGCACAATGTGACATTCAGTGTCTCCACCCTCAGCAAGGTGACACCAAACTTTCCTCATACTTGCAAAAACATAATATTCAAGGATACGTTTTTAAATTGTGGGGTAATAGCTTCTTGATCCAAGGATAAATCTGACTGCAATTCTGGGGTCAAGAAGAATTGTTTTCCTTGCTCGTTGCAAAATTGGAAGTGCTTTAAACTGATTTTTGTTTTGCCTTCTTTTGGATTAACAGAAAAAAACAGATGTGAGAAAGGCTGAACTTAATGGACACATATTTTTGTAAGCCTATGTAACTACGTAGAGGTGAGAAAAAAAAAAAAGGGTAGCAAGAGAGGTGAGGACGGACAACAGCTCAAAACAGCCTGCCCTTCGGTGGATCCCCGCTCAGATCTCAAGCTGGTTTTAGCTCAACTTGTGCCATTACAGAGAGAACATCTCTGAAGCATATCAGACTGGTCCCACCCATACGGGCAATCCAGATCCGAAATACCAGCAAGTTCCCTCTGCACGAGAGATACGGCAACCCCAGACGATTGTTTCAACCTTGTGAGGTATCATCAGTGAGGTATAGCCAGTATCCCTCTAAGCACCTTGAGCAAGGGGACGTAAAAAAAACAAAGGAATTGAGGTAGAATGCCAACAAACTTAAAGGTTAACAAACTTAAAAATATGGTAAAAATATACATTAGTTCCACTAATTTATAGCACTTTCAAACATTTTATATCCTGTCTGTTTAGTCAGGTCAAGCCACACAAAATATTACGTAAGAAATTTCTGTTGAATTGTTTAAAACATTTTTAAAACTATTTAATCATAATCTGTTATTGGTTTCAAAATAGATGTCAAATGTTTTACAAATTGTAACAATAAGTATTGAAAGATTGTTGGGTTGCCGCACCCTGCTACTGCTTTACTTATGAAAACAGCCCGGAATGTTATTTCTAAATTTGGGTTTATTCAGAATTATTGTTTAACCCCTTAAGGACACATGACATGTGTGACACGTCACGATTCCCTTTTATTCCAGAAGTTTGGTCCTTAATGGGTTAAACAGAATAGTAAATTAGGAAAAAAGAGAGAAAAAAAACAGAAATATACTATGGGTGAATTGTTTTTAATTTCATTATTTTATTTCATTTGTTCGAATGCATTAGTTAAAACAGTTATGCATTTAAATATTTTCAAAAATAATCATAGGGGCACCCATTGTGCTACTGCTGATTGGCCACTGATTTCTGCAAAGCCCCATTTATGTATAAAGTCCTAACTAACAAAGAATCAATGTAAAAAATGTCTCTCTGGGTCAAGAACATTAGTAAGTAGTAACACTGTGCTGCGTTTCTGTACTGAAAAGGTATCAAAATCATCTACAAAGCAATATTAAGATTGTCTGTGCATTTGTTGGCAGATCAAGCAGTTTATCACCATAATATGGGACTAAAAACTGACTTTTCATCGTATATTGGTGTTTTTTGTATTTAGCTTACATAGAGCTATACCTTACTGTGGAGTATGCTTACCAGTCCCTTCAGAGATGCAAAATTCCATAACGTTGATACAATTTAGTGGCTCACTCAAAGTAAATATTTGGGACCTGCCACAACTGGGGTACTTTGAGACTTTGACATAGTGCTATAATCAATTTGATGAACCACATAGACACCTTTGATAAAGGCAGCCAGGTGGTGCCGAAACATTGGGGGGTTATTTTGGATCCGTGTCTTTGCCCTATTAGGCTGGAGAAAACTTTGGTAATCTATTGCTGTTTATTGTTCATTATTATTTATGTTTTTTGCCTGTTTTTTTTGTATCACATTTTGTATTATTGTCATCTAATGGTTTGAACCCAGTGTTGGTTTATTAAACCAGGTTGGATATAACCTGTGGTCTCTGGTGTGCATTCTCTTTCTTACTTTGACTATTGTTTATATTGGTATTAGAGGGAGTACCTGTGAGAATTAGCACCCAGGTTGTTATAGCCTTTATTAATTTGTCTCTCCATACCTTATTCATTGTAGAACCAATTATAACCAATTTGATGGCCATGATGTGTGACCAAAACTCTTACCTCTCTTTTTAATAGAAGAATACTTTCAGCAAGTTTTGAAAGGAAATAGATTATTTAATCTGACAGTTAGTGGGTCTGAGCTGTGCAGGGAGTGAAGCCGGGAAGACCAAAGAGACTAACTCGTTTTTCTAACACTGTCTGTCCCAAGGTGCATGCATGTATATGGCTGAAGAATCCAGTCATATACTAAAGGTAGGGATGACATTTTTGTTGCTGTTTTTTCCATATACTTAATTTAACAAAGAACCTATATCCTTTCAAAATGTGATTAAAGGATCGTTCTAGTAAAAAATTGTGTTGTGGTGACAGTTGTCCTTTAAATTTTGTTTAATATGATAAACATACCCCAACAGCCCAGTGTAATACACATACAAGGGATATATAGTCTGTATATCTTATTTTTAAGATCTGATCTACATAGCAAATATGTATATACAACATAGTGTTTATTGCACTTTATGCAGGCTGTATACAAAGTCACCTAGGGCTCAGGGATGTAGGAATATTTTATTTACCAGAAGATGCTAACACAAGATTGATCCTTTGTTGATCGAATTTTTCAAATGCAAAAATTCTTACTTTAATCAATTAAACATATATAAGCACAGGTCATTTCCATTATATTATTTTCATTAAACAAAAAATATAACTTTCAAAGCAATACAGCAACAAACGTCTAATTCAAATCTAATACCAAAAATAAAACTATAAATATTGTTAAATAACCACGACATCATATCATTAGATTTCAACTTATACATAATAGATAAAAATTATTTAAAAACATGCAAAAAAAATTAGGTACCCTCCACATATATCTGTAAGCTACACAGCTACAGGGCCTATCCACATTCCTTTGAGATAATAACTATAATCTACATAATACTTAACATGATGTAGAAATAGTATAGATAAATACATGATATATTACCTGTTTTTCCAGTATTACGAATTAATGCAGAGTTAGAGGACATTTGTTCCCATCCTTGAAAAGACAATTTCTTCAGATTCATATTTAATTTTGTGAGGTCCTCGTCGATGTTGATAGGAGACTGTTTGGCACCACTGCATGCTGGATATTTTTTCACCCAATTTGTTTGGTTTAAGCTTTCTGTATAAACAAAGATGTCAATTTTTTTTTCATTAAAGTGAGATTCTTATGATATTTTATGCAACAGTGTAACTGTATACAGGGTCGCGTAACAAAGACAAAACTAAGAAGGAATCAGATGCAATAGGAAGATACAATGTCTGCAATTTTTGCAGAACATAAACCAAAATAACAAACAATATAAAAATAATGACTGATATTAATAACAAAACAAGGAATACAGAATCTAGGAATTGCAAAATCTGCTTCCCACCAATGGCAAACGAGCCAACAATCTATGGAAACTAATGAACATGGTGTTGTTACATTATAGTACTTTAAAATGCTTATTCAACATGCATCGTGGGCCTGTTAGCAATCTCTTCCGATCAGCACACTGTGTTTGATGTTCATTCGGTCCAGACAATCTAATGACCGGTCTGTTTGCACAGTACAAGCGACATGATGATCATGCTTTATTTCTGGACCATTTCGGATGATTAACATTTTTTCATCTGGAAAATATGGCTTGCTTTAATATCTCTGGGTAAACACTGAGGCGTCAGTTTTGTTAACTAAACATTTAAATTTGCTAGCCTTTTTTTTTATATTGAAAATCTAATATTTAATATTTTAGAAAAAAAAAACCTTTAAAAATTATTTAATATTTTAATATTTTTTATATATATATATAGTATTAAATCATAGCCTCTATACAATGGTGAGGCTTTATTTTAGTAAAATATCTGATAGTCATTTCTATTTAGATCATCATAGATGACAAAAAGAGGGTGGGGGATATATTTATTTATTGAATCTGCGAGTTTAAGGCTACATGTTATATTAACATGAGAAACTGGATACCCCAGCAAGATATTAAGGATGCAAAATATACATTGTAACTGCTGGAAGACTTAATTCAGGCAAGAGACAGGTAAATTAATTAAAACCCGCAAGCCTTGCATTACTGCTTGATGAAGTAATCGTATTATTTTGCACCTTAAAATTATATTTTTCACAGACCGGTTCAGTATTTCTGTAAATCCCACCGTATTTAATTTATCAGTGTCATTTTGTTGGACATGGTGTTATATGACAATCAAATTCAATGAAAATAATTATACCAACAAAATTATTTTGACATGCATTGATAACGCTGAAGAACGTATTGAAATTACTGTTTTATTATTTGATAAAATTGGAAACATTATGAGGGCAAATTATCACACTCCTCTGTAACTTAGTGAGTAGAGTAAGTAGAGTGGAGTAAGTAGCCTTGTTACTATGTCAAACATAATTCTACAGTAGAGTTTGCTACCTAATGAAACATTAAAGGGACACTATAGTCACCAGAACAACTACAACTTAATGTAGTTGTTTGGTGAGTATAATAGTTCCCTTCGGGCATTTCCTCATAGAAACGTATTGACTCAGTGCATCTCTATGAGGAGGTGCTGATTGGCCAAAATAATGTTTGGCCCCGCCCCCTTGCTGATTTTAGCCAATCTAATGCATTGGATTGACTAAAAATCGGCAATGTTGATGATGTCACCAAGGGGGCGGGCAACGGCAGACTCGTGGAGAGCTGAAAATAAAGTGAGTTTTAACCCATTCTGAGGAGCCTATGGGGGGGGGTAAGCCACCTAAATGGTGTTTTTCCCCTATAGGGTCAGGAATGCATGTTAGCGTTCCTGACCCTATAGTGCTCCTTTAAATGCATAATTACGTGGCTAGTGTTGTTTTTCAGTCATTCTGCTTGGGGCATCGGCATAGCTTAGAAAACACATTGCACTCACTATGGAATTCATTTTAATTTACTAAAGAATTAGTGTAAAGAATTTACACGAAAGAATTGGGTGTAATGGAAATAGGCAGGTGCTCTGTGGATAGGATTAGGTGAAAGATTGAAAGATTTACTTTAATGAAAGATTTACTTACGCACTGTGCATACTTATAGACAAAGTGAGTTCAACAATGCTTACAATAAAAATAGAACAAAAATATTTGTAAAAACTGACAGGTACCGTAATTATTGTAAAGTATGTGATCATAGCAATTTTTCAACCCCTTAAGGACACATGACATGTGTGACATGTCATGATTCCCTTTTATTCGAGAAGTTTGGTCCTTAAGGGGTTAAACATTGATGCTAATACTGCAAAAGCAACCGGTTTCTGTTCCTTTTTGTTGAATTATCCAGAAAAGGTTCTGTTTGGAACGCATGCAATGTTTCCTTATATGCTTGCAAAAGTCACAGCTGTCAAAACAAACAGTTAAAAAAAAAAAAAAATCACTCTTTATTCCATTTATTAACCCCCTATAAATGTATAAAACTTGCAAAATTCCTGATGCAAGCTTGTTTAAACGGTCTCTAGATAATATATTTTGAAACTACATAAAACCATAGGTGTACATAAAGCATACCATTAGCACCAATATATTACGATCTAAATGTTTAGTTTTAAAAAAATGTCGCCTCAGAGGGGACATTGTAACAATATACAAATATATTTGAGGCCAGTGCAAACCATTGTCTGTAGGTCTATTCATAAACAGGACTATACACAGGACAAAAGAAAGGAGATTTAGTCGGAGGCAAAGGAAAGTTTTTTTTTTTATAGTAATAACAATAAGGATGTGGAATTCTCTGCCTGAAGAGGTGGTTTTATCATTGTCTATACAGATGTTTAAGCATCAATTGGATATTGGATATTGATATTTTTAATATGTGGGGCAGCACCTGTTTGATCCAAGGAGAGATCTGAATTCCATTCCTGGGTCATGGAGGATTTTATTTCCTAGCCTTTTGCAAAATTGGGAAGTGCTTCAAACTTGAGTGCTTTGTTTTTTTTCTTGGATTAACAGCAAAAATGGACACGAGAAAAGTTGAACTCGATAGATGCAAGCCCTTTTCAGCCTATATAGCTTAGTATTCCATTTCACTAGTATTCTATTCAGTAGAGGTCTACACAGTTGATAAACACTCTAACATTGACTTTGTCCTCTTCTACCTGTTGACTTTTACCTGATTTGAACTATGGTGATGTTGAGCAAGTCTTCAGTCTTTGTTCCTGAGACTGACAGTATGAATATGATGTACGAAGAACAGTTGGAATTATGAACAAGTTTTGCTTATGTGATTTATTCATAGAAAAACACTCCAGAACAACAGAGAGTCTCAAACAATGCATTTTCTAGTCAGAAATCATTTTTTCACATTTTTTATGCATTGTGATATTGAATTTCCAGGCCCACACTTTCATTTTATATTTTGCACCATTTGTGTGGCTACAGCTACAATAAAAAAGACCATTTTGTAGCAGGTACCTTTTTTGTTGTATAGTGACTATGATTACTCCACCAAGGTCCATAAATGTCTTTCTCTATAAAATAGGAGTGGAATAAAATACTCAATGAATTTCTATAAACTACAATATTAGAGAACATGTTGCTCGCCCAGTGGTATGCAGCCTTGCCATGGGATATAAGGCAGAGGAAATGATTTTTAAGGTCTGCCATACGATCTGTACTATTAGTAATTACAAATTGCACTAAAAGGCATAAATGCCGCTGGCAAAAGGAGCACCACAATCACTACTTTTATACGGAGATAAGATAGGGACGCATTCATCTGCAGCCCACTAGTGGTCTTGTGACCAGAGCCACCCAAGGGAAGCTTGGAATCATTGTGGTTAAATTAGTAGGACATTGAACGTGCTTAACAAATAAAGAATTCATCAGAAGTTTAGAGATTCCAAATAGGGACAATGGTAGGAATTATACATTAAGTATAGTTTTGGCATAAATAAGGACATACAAATGCGTTGGGGATCACAGTGTGCCAAGAAAGGGACTTTCAGCAGTTTTTGTAATGAACAAATTTAAGAATAGCTATAGGAAGAAGAAGGTATAATATTTATTTAGAGCTAGATATTCAATCACAGCTCAGTGAATAGCATCAACAATGTTTAGCATTATTTCAAACTGCATTTCAAAAGTATTGAATGGAAGCAGAATAAATGTATTTTTAACATTTTCTAAATGACACGGTTTATCAAATGGATTAGCTCACAAATATAAAATATATTAAACACCCAGAATATTCATTAATTGGTTTTAATACGGATTAGAGATCTGAAACATGAATTATTACTTGAACTGATCCTGGCATATCTAATAAGACAGCTACTTTTAGAAACGATCTGTTTGGAAGCAATACATTAGATATGCAACAACGTACACAGTCTACATTCATCGTTATGAGATCAAAACAGAAAGTTCATAATCAGCTCAACATTAATCTTACCAGTGATATAGAATGCAAACGAGCAGATCTGAATAGCCACAAGAAGCATTTTAACGGAACAACAGTGACAGAGGGTAGAATTCACTAAACTTTGAATTTTAGTGAATTGTAAATGGGACTGTAGAATGTACACAAAATATTTGATTTGGAAAAAAAAATCTCCAGTTTAGCCAGGGACACAGTTTGCCTATTTTGGCTTACATAGAAACATAGAATGTGACAGCAGATAAGAACCGTTTGGCCCATCTAGTCTGCTCAATTTTCTAAATACTTTCATTAGTCCCTGGCCTTATCTTATAGTTAGGATAGCCTTATGCATATCCCATGCTTGCTTAAACTCCTTCACTGTGTTAACCTCTACCACCTCAGCTGGAAGGCTATTCCATGCATCCACTACCCTCACAGTTAAGGATAGTGGAATAGATTGTTAGATAGTGGATTCAATTGTATTAATAGCATATTGATTCTTGATTCTTAATTTAATTAATAGAATATTAGTTGATTATTGCTTTTTGACATGATGCACTGATCAAATAGCAAACATTTACACTTTAATATTATTCTGTGGTTTTCTGCGTTAGAGCGGGCAGGGGAGCTTACTAACGACATCTAGTGTGAAGAAATATCTTTGTTCAGATAATGTGTACAATGCACATTATAAAATAAGAAATAGATAGAGTGTTTCAGACCAATGGTAATAATATATTAATCACAAAACAGAGTCTTAAGAAAATAAATTATATTTTAATTAATTTAGGAAAAAGCCCGAGGGACACATTGTTCTTTAAAGTTTATGTAATTATTATATGAAAGGTATAGCAAGGAAGTTGTCTAAGCACAATGTTTGCAGAACAAAGAACATTGTTAAATT
Source organism: Pelobates cultripes (assembly GCA_933207985.1). NCBI lineage: Eukaryota > Metazoa > Chordata > Amphibia > Anura > Pelobatidae > Pelobates > Pelobates cultripes. The sequence goes on along the minus strand of OW240914.1, from coordinate 340,533,426 downwards.
GAGAAAATAATATGTCACGTATTAAAACGATGTACAATCAGATCTCACATAATGTGGATAGACAAACCAAGGGAGAACTTGGATTAGGGATTTTGTGACATGTGACATGTCACATTTGTCACAATGAGGCTTTGACACTTAAGGCTCCAGGCAACCAATTGCTCAGATCTTTGGTAATAATAACAAAAAAAAATCCATTCAACTAAATTTAATGGTAGGTCTCATTTCATGTTCATTTCCAACTATTTGCTACATTTGACTACTTTTAGGTTGTAAATGGTCTTGACATCCACCATCTGATACACTTCTGGCCTTCGTAATCATTATTTTTCTATGTAATTGCAAGTTCATTTATAAACACTGTCGACTCTTTACATATGCATTAGGACAACTCTAGTTTACGTTCATCACTAGTGATGTCCCGAACGTTTCGCCGAACGGTTCGCGAACGGTTCACCACGAACGGTTCGCCACGGACTCATCATTGAGTAAACTTTGACCCTGTACCTCACAGTCAGCAGGCACATTCCAGCCAATCAGCAGCAGACCCTCCCTCCCAGACCCTCCCACCTCCTGGACAGCATCCATTTTACATTCATTGTGAAGCTGCTTCTTAGTGAGCTGTCCAGGTGGGAGGGTCTGGGAGGGAGGGTCTGCTGCTGATTGGCTGGAATGTGTCTGCTGACTGTGAGGTACAGGGTCAAAGTTTACTCAATGATGAGTCCGTGGCGAACCGTTCGCAAACCGTTCGGGACATCACTATTCATCACTTTTAGTACATACCACTCAAATCAGTTTTTCTTTTTCCTATTCGCTGTTACTGTAAATATACTAATAATTTCTCGAAGGTCAATTCAGCTTTATGTTCTTGGATAGCTCCTTGTCAATAAAATATAATATGCCAAAGACTGATACTTTTCTTTTATTCAAAATCCTCCTTATGCCTTCCTTTAGTTTAACATGGCAAGTTCCACTAGTTTCTATGGGGAAATGGAGTACTGTCTATTAGACTTGTGCACAACCCAAAAAATTGGTAGGAAATTTGTCTAATATTTTAGGTCCGGAATTTCCCTTACGACATGTCACGGTGCAGGGGGTTTGTATCGACACGGTCATGCCTGTTCAGTGCGGCCACGCCAATACTTTAGATAAAAGTAAGTCCCTGATTGGCTCACCCGCACATTAGCAGGGCTGTCGCGCCGGAAAGGGAAAGCTTAACTTACCTGGATCGCAGCGGAGTGCTGCCCGATCCTCTTAGAAAATGGGTCCCAGCTGGTGTGGCGTTCTAAGGGCCGCTGCGGTCCCATTCTTACTGTTAAAGGGAGCACTGCCCACATTAAAAATGGCACCGGCTTGACGTCACGATATCGACGCACATGCACGTTTTGGGATCAAAGGCCATGTACTAACCAATCACAGCACTTGGAGGCATATTTATACATTGCAATGTCTTTTCTCAGTGCCCTGTCATGGTTTCCACTTGTTGGTTGTCAGAGAGCGCGTTCTTGGTATATTTTCTGGTTGTTGACTTTGGCTATTGTTTTTGACTTTCCCTACTTCTGGTATCCTGACCTTTGGCTAGTTTTCTTGTATTGTCTCATTCTGTATCCCCGACCTTGGCTTGTTATTTGACCATTCTCTTTTATGTTCAGTCCGGCCATTCTAAGGTCCGATATACGTTGTTTGTGTTAATATAGTTTTGCGTGTTGGGTCACACAGTAATCGTGACAGGACAAAAGGAATGCCGCAATTGCAAATCTTTCTTTGGTTTAAAAAGTGGATACATTTCTTATTTGATACCCTTATGTGGATTGCAATATTTAAGGGTATTACATTAGGGAGAAGGCTGTGTTTCGTAGACAGTTCCCTATTTTGGTATGCTTTATTATGGCAATTCCAAACAGGGACGGCCTTAGGTGCTTCTGTGCGAAAAATCTTTACAGTGCCAATCGCTGGTTACGCCCGCTTGTCCATCTATAGTGTGTTTACAGGATTATAGTTTGTGTATAAAGGCTTTATTAACCCCTTAAGGACCAAACTTCTGGAATAAAAGGGAATCATGACATGTCACACATGTCATGTGTCCTTAAGGGGTTAAATCAATAAGAGTTAGAGACAGTCACACACAGTTACAGGCAGAGACATAGTCACAGGCAGATAGTAACACACAGTTACAGGAATACATGTTTGTGTTTTTGATCCTATAGTGTTCCTTTAAGCATACAAAATTAACTTACATTATCAGCTCTGTTATACACTCAGACACACCAACAATATGGAGCTCCAATAAGAGAAGGACCTCGGGATAGAAAAGAGGGGCTAAACAGGGACACTTGGGGTGTACACATTTATTTCCTTTTTAGCTTCTGGACCAACTGTGAAAGTTTGAGGATTTTACTTTCTCAATGTCGCAGCACATTATACTGGTGGAGATTATACAAATGCCTTGGCTAACAGAAATAACCTCAAAGCTGAAAAGCACAGAACTGTATGTAAACGGAGAAACAGCATGAAACAGGAAACATTAAATGCTTCAAAGCTGCATTTAACAGGATTATAAAAAGTAATAATATAACCCATCTGCTTCCCTTGCTGAATGTTTATACTTAACGTATCTGAGTGCATTGTGTATGGGGGATAAATTGGAAGCAGAAAATACAATACAATAAATATTACACAGACCATGTTAAAGGAAAATCATGTTAATCATGAAATCACTTTGAGTTTGAAGAAACGTTGTCCATGCTTCCCCTGGGGAAACAGGAGGCTGTTATTGTTAATCCAAATCAATCAAGGATCATTATTGATCTACAATCAGCACTTCTTTAAAAATTACAAATGCTAGGCAGATGCATAAAAAAAGAAAAGAGAGAGAACGAGGAAGAGAGAGGGGGAGAGAGAAAGAGAGAAAGAGAGAGAGGGAGATAGAGAGAGAGAAAGAGAGAAAGAGAGAAAGAAAGAGAGAAAGAAAAAGAGAGAGAGAGAAAGAAAGAAAAGAAAGAAAGAGAGAGAGAGAAAGAGAGTCAACATTGCTCTCTAGGTACACCTCCAGCGGCAGTCACTCAGATGGCCACTAGATGTGCTTCCTTGGTCAGTGCTGCACAATGTACAGCATCTCCACGCTTTGCACGAAGACCCTAAACTTTCCCCATAGTTGCATTGATTCATTTCTATGAGGAGATGCTAGTGGCCAGGGTGTCGATTGGCTCTGCCACCTGCCCAGCTTCCTTGGCTGAGATCACCAGTATTGATTGATCAATTCTAATTATGTCAGCCCAGGAGTAGGATCTGGGGTGGGACTAAAATAAAGGTAAATTTTTACTCTATTTAAGGAGGGCAAGAGGAATCTGTGGGGCTAAATAGTGTTTTAGCACTATAGGGTTAGAAATACACAGTTGCATTCCTGACTCTATAGTGTTCTATAGAGATTAAATACCTGGAAATCCAATCCAATCAATATCTAGAGCTCCGTTCAGCAAGCAGGGGTCACATTTAGTGATCTCAGACTGATTGATCAAAGTCCCAGTAAAACAGTGTGGCAGAACAACTTATATTGCCATGGGCTGCCATGGGGGTCTGATCGCAGTGTGTGACAGGCTCTGTGTTCTGTCACAGGATTTATGATAGACAGCACAGTGGGAGGAGCGGAGCATTTTACCCCTGTTACTTAGAACTTAAAACACACACTGTACAGTAGGAATCCCCTGCTAATTCAAGATCTCTGGAAAGTTCCCATACTGGATCACAAAAAAAAATTCTTTAAAAAAAAATGAAAAAAAATAAAAATATTATTTTCTAAAATATAACTCAATTTACAAAAACATACATATTCTTTTCTGAGCTTCCTATACTAATAATAGCTGCAATAAATAATCCACACCGTGTGAATGATCTTCTAACTTGACATCGATTTTATTAGCTTGCTGAAGAAGGTGTGAATTTGCATTCCAGAACTTTCAATCAAATATTACTTCTCATGGTACGTAAGGATGTATGTTAATCTGTGGACTGACAAACAATGGCCTTTTGGACAAGTTTTTCAAATGATCAAATCTGTTAGAAAAATGATTTATCTACAGATAATTCTCAAAGACTATAATGGTGACTTCTATAGATAAAATCAGTAGGGAGCTGAGTTAAAGGGGCAGTTTAGGCATCATAAGAACTCCATCTAAATTAAGTTGTTATGGTGTCAGGAATCCCTGGGCACAAGTTCAGTTCCAGAAAACACAGAGTGCTGCTGGGCAGGGGCGCTGCTGATTGGCTGAGATAGCTCTCAGCTAATCAGTGACTCCCCATTTGTAAAACTGGCTTGAAAAAGGTACGTTTCTTTTGAATGGGGAGCCCATGAGTTAAGAGCGTGCCCAGGGGCCTATTGGCTCCATAACAACTTAATTTAGATGACGTTGTTATGGTGCCCATAAGTGCACCTTTAAGATATGTGGGTAGAGAGAGATTAAATGTGGCTGTACAGAACGAGGCAGGGGCTTAAATGGCTGTGCTGGAGAACCAACATCAGTCATTGTAAAAAATGTGTACAGAGAGTGTATTTCAGGCGAGACAGTAAGTGGAGCTGTTACAGGTTTTCAAAGTTAACCATAGCGACATGCACAGACAGGGCTAGACTGTACTTCAATCTATAACTATATGACTATAACTTATTATTTAAGATGTTTAGATCCTGTCTGTCACATCAAATCCTGGATTTCGTGTTCCTAGTAAAATGTAATGCTCTGTATTAAATTAAATCCTGCTCAGAACCCAATTTACAGCACAAGTGGGGATATGGTGGGGGGGCTAATAGACATCAAAGGGAAGTAAAAAAGCACACGGTGGAAACCAGATACAAAAAGGATCTGGAAGACATAGAGGCCAGACAAGTCTTTAGTGATAGGGCCGCTGGTTTGCACGTTTTGCACATATAACATTAGTAACGATATATATGAAGTCTAAATAGATATCTTTTCTGTTTTCATTACCTCTACCCACTCCTCGCACAGAGAGCCGCAGAGAATGAGTCATTAATTATTTCACTTTGTCGGATGAAGGATTTTGTAAAGCAAAATCCACACAGGTTGAAATCAGAATGTTCATAATCTTTTAGAATCCTGATATGATATTCAGTTACTTTACCTGATAAACTGTAAGAGTAATTAAATGTCAATTAAACTCTGCAAACTACAGACCAGTTATTAATCCTCGTAGATCTACACATAAATTTATACTTATTACATTAACGGAAAGAAAATCTTACCAGGAGGTAGAATAAAATATATTCACCATTTCTCTGACACGTGGTACATTACTGCTGTAAACATGCAGCCATTCCTACTGTCCTAATAATAGTACAGTCTAGTAGTCCTCTCTCATTAATCCCATAGAAGGGCTGCAATGAACACAGAGACAATTGCACCCAGACCACTGGCATACAGAGGTTGCTGGCTGAAGCCTAACACCATTCTTCTGTGGATTGAAAAAGCAGGAGGTGTGTTGGAATGTCTATTAAAAGAGTACTATGAGAGGGAGACAGTAATAGGAATATTGCATGTCCTTTGCTAGAGTGGATTCGCTCCTGGCTCACAATCAGGATCTGCAATCACACATTTTGGGGCCCCTTACACAGCTCAAGTCCTGGGCACCCAGGTAAGGTCCCAGAGTCTGCCAACGAGGCCCGCCCATGAGTCCACCCACAGGGCCCACTCCGGAGTCCACTCACAGTGAGTGGAGTGCATATGTGTAAGGGATGTGTTGTGTGTTATTGTAGAGGATTTTATTTGTGTGTGCTTATGGAATGTAGTGCGTGTAATGTGCACAGGGGATGCAGTGTGTTTGTGTAAGGGAGTAAGTGTGTGCATATAGTGGATGCAGGATGCAGTGTATTTGTGTGTGTGTGTGTGTGTGTGTGTGTGTGTGTGTGTGTGGTGTGAGAGATAGTCATTGCAGTAGAATAGGTGGTCCTGTGATGCTGATTTAGGCTCTCAGGCTGCACCTCCAGCTCTGTGGCTCTGCTGGGGCAAGGCTCTTTTCGTGAGTTGTCATTGGTGGCAACAGGGTGACAAGGAACAGAGTATGCGATCCTGTTAATGCCCCATCATGTTGTGCAGGTCATATGGATGATGAATATTGCAGGGTTATAGGATGTCTTTCCTCTCTCTAGTAACCTAATCTCTCACATACACTTAGATCACATACTGAACTTAAATAGGAGCTTCCACACTTTCGTAGGCAGGAGGGCCATTTGTTTGTATTTGCCCCCATGCCAAAAGTTGTCTTCCCTGGCCTGTTTACCCCCTCTGTATTGTTACAATGTTGAGCACGTAACACAAAAATCAATGTATTTGCTTCCTTATAGATTTCCATACAACCTGGTTACAGGCTGCATCCAAGCAGCTCCCTCCTAGAATGAATAGCTCAGTTATATGAATCGTACTCACAAACTGACCTGCAACCGTTCATCAATGGTGATGGACACGTTTTAAATCATTTGATCAAAAACTAAACTGTATCTATTTAATGGTTCTGCATTCTGCCTGCGTTTTGTTGCTCCTGCCCAGTCTATATTATACATGCGAAACCAAATAATCCCTTCTAATCATAACTGCAAGCCCCCCATAAATGACCTGCCTCTTCCTCTTATGAATACAGATTGCTGCTGGCAGGCTAATGTTCCTTGTCCATCAGTCTAACATTTCTCATTGAATCATCCTGTGCACCTGCTGACTATATTTTACAATTTAAACTATTAGCCTCCGTCTACAAAAGGTGCAATTCTTTAACTCTGCGCTATGTATGCGGTTTTGTTCTCCCAAACACCCAAGCTTCACCAAATGCAAGGAGCTTCATTGTCAGACAAAATATTAACATGCTTTTTTTTTTTTTTTAAAGATTATTATTATTATTTTATTATTTATATAGCGCCAACAAATTCCGTAGCGCTGTACAATGGGTGGACTAACAGACACATAATTGAGATCAGACCATTGACGTACAGGAACAGAGGGGGTTGAGGGCCCTGCTCGATGAGCTTACATGCTAGAGGGAGTGGGGTATTGTGACACAAAGGGTTAAAGTAGGGGAATTAAATAGTTTGTTACAGAAGGGTTTATTGAGTGCTTGGTAGGTCATTTTTGACAGGTGAAGGAACGGAGTCATGGGGTGGGGGCAGTGGCGTACATACCAGGGGGCCCGGCCACCCCTGCGACCCGGTATGTAGCCACAGGGCCAGCCTCTTCCCCTGGGGGGCCCAGGAGCCGGCCACCCCAGGGCCCCCCGAGGCTGGCCCTGCTGACCCCAGCGGGCGGCTGGCCGGTCGGGCAGGCGGGCGCGCGGGGGAGCACTCAGTGCTTCCTCTTCAGCTCCCTCGCGCACCGCACTGATACCGGAGCCGGAAGATGACGTCATCTTCCGGCTCCGGCATCCCTACGCGGCGAGCTAGGGAGCAGAAGAGGAAGCACTGAGTGTTCCCCCGCGCGCCCGCCTGCCCGACCAGCCAGCCGCCCGCCGGGGTCAGCAGCAGCACCACTGGACCCCAGGGAATCCCCCCAGCACTCCAAAAGGTAAGGAGGCTGGGGGGATTAAATAAAAAAAAAAAAACATGTGTTAGTGTTTGAGTGTGTGTGAGTGTTAGAGTGAGTGTTAGTGTGAGTGTTAGAGTGAGTGTCTGTGTCTGCTAGTGTCAGTGAGTGTGTTACTGTGTGTCTTATGAGTGTGTGTGTGTTAGTGAGTCTGTTTGATGTCTGTTAGTGAGTTTGTGTTTGTCAATGAGAGTGTATGTTTTGTAAGTGAGTGTGTATGCATGTCTGTCGCTGACTGTGTCTCTGTCAGTAAATGTGTGTGTCTGTTAGCTAGTGTGTATGCATCTGTAAGTGTGTGTGTGTCTTCAGCACTTACCTTTCTCCAGCGCCGGACTCCCTTGGCGCTGGGGATCCCTCAGCCTCTCAGCTCCGAAGGACCACTATAGTGCCAGGAAAACATACTCGTTTTCCTGGCACTATAGTGCCCTGAGGGTGCCCCCACCCTCAGGGACCCCCTCCCGCCCGGCTCTGGAAAGGGGAAAAGGGGTAAAACTTACCTTTTTCCAGCGCTGGGCGGAGAGCTCTCATCCTCCGATCCTCCTCTTCTCCTCCCTGTCGGCTGTATGCATTCAGCGGTCACATAGGAAAGCATTCATATGCTTTCCTATGGACGCTGGCGTGCTCTCACTCACAGAAGCACGCAAGCGCCTCTACTGGCTGTCAATGAGACAGCCACTAGAGGAAATAGGGGAAGGCTTAACCCATTCATAAACATAGCAGTTTCTCTGAAACTGCTATGTTTATGAAAAAATGGGTTAACCCTAGCTGACCTGGCACCCAGACCACTTCATTAAGCTGAAGTGGTCTGGGTGCCTAGAGTGGTCCTTTAAGTGTGTGCATCTGCATGCACTGGCGTACATACCGCGGTCGCAGGGGTCGCAGCCCTGTAACCCCTGCGACCAGGTGCCCACCGCCATGTGTTGCAGCCCGCGCGTGGGGGGGGCCCACGGATCAATTTTCGCACCGGGGCCCCATGGGACATGTGTACGCCACTGGGTGGGGGATGAGAAACCTGCTGACAGTTTAATTGATACGCTTTAATGTAGAAGTGAGTTTTCAAAGATTTTTTGAAGGAATGGAGGCTGACGACAAATATATGGGACCTTAATTTCTCCTTCATCTTCTCAAATTTCATTTTATCCTAGTCCCCTAACAGATTTGTCTTCCTAATCAGATCCCCACATTTGGAAAGGAGTTTTTGAAATGGTCCATGAATTAAGATTTTGCCATACAGATAATGGATAACATAAAAAATGTGGAAAATGTGTATTTGTAGTATATGCGGTTAATAAACAATCGAAGGAAAGAAAAACAAACTAAGAGGTTGACCCCCGGTGATAGGCGGCAGGGGGCCAAAATAGCAACTGCGGACCAGTGCATTGCTGGAAGGGGTGCTGTGTGCAGGTGTCTGTTCTGCTGCTGTGTTTGTGGATTCAGAGCGGGCCACGAAGGAGCTGAATATATATTTAGGCATCATAACAACTTCATCTAAATTAAGCTGTTATGTTGCCAGGAATCTGCAGGCACAAGTTGCTTCTGGGCAAGGGCACTGCTGATTGGCTGAGATATATATATATATATGTATGAATGTGAATGCGTATATGAATGTGAGTATGTGTGTGACAGTGTAATGTAACTAACAGTGTAGGGGTTGAGGAGGTGAAGAATTAGGCCAAAAGAAAATCTACAATACAGGGGTGGGGGAGTTGCCATGAAATCTAGGTATGCCTTTGCATTTGCATATAACCTTGTAGGAAAATGGGAATCTCTAGGAGTGTGCACGATAAAAGGTAGCAGAAAAATCTCAAAACGACTTTTATCTAGAGAAGCAAAAGTACATAAATTGCTATGGCTGGGTTAGCCAAAATCAACATGAGAAAAAGATAAAGTGCAATGCGCAGCTTAGTTAATCAGGCCCACTGGTGAAACCTACATTTACTACAAGAGCATGCCAAGATACAAACATTTCGGGACCCCGGTCCCAATATCAAGGGCATTGTTAGGTTTCACCAGTGGGCCTCATTAACTAAACTGTGTTTTGTACTTTTTTATTTTCTCATGTTAACCTTGTAGGCAACGAGACAGGGTCTCAGGTATTCCATGCTTGGTTTTCATCCATTTCATGTTTTGCCCACCTTTGCGGTGGATCTCTCCAGCTTTCCAGTATTACCAGTGTCATCTTGCTTGCTTGTTTGACTGGTTCCCTCCTTATTCGATCATTGCTGTTTAGTGGACAGCCTTCTCTAGAAAGAGTGAGATTTGCACCATGTATTTTTCTTTTTTTTTTTTAGAATCCAACCCCGATGGGGGCTGCTCCAAAATGTTATCACAGACTTGATGTGATAGCTACATGGTGTTTACTTGGTGTTCCTAATGCTGTTAAAATTATCTCGAACAAACTCTGATAGCTTTCAGGAACAGGCTATTTATTGCATGCTGCGTTTTCATTTCACAAAGGTGGACTCCATTAAACTGGTTTCTGAAGGTAATATGCTACCCAGAGTTGAAATAGGGATTTTATAGAAATGGGGGTGAATACTCACTCAACCAATAGAGATCAGTTTTGTTTTGTTTTGTTTGTTTGTTGTTGATTAACGTCTATGTCTTGCTAAAATGTTTTGTTTTTAAAGAATCACTCCACACATATAAACAACTTCAGATATGCTTTATGTGTCTGGAGTCGGTTACATTTGTGACAGTTTATAAAAGTGCTATTTCAATACAAATCGACCCTTTTAGAATTTGGTCAAGAAACATCTCCCTGGCTGTCCATCAGAAAGTGAGGGAGGTCATTAGCTCCATGGAGCTCTTTGAGAAGCTTTGGAAAGCTGTGATCACACAGAAATCTGCCGTTTTTGCAAACTGTTTTTAGATATACTACAATGAAAAAAATGTATAAATTAAAACATGCATGTTTTTTTGGGGGGGATGAGGGGTAGGGGGGATCATTCTATAAAATGGCAGGACAATTTTGGGCAATGGAGTGTTCTTTTAACCCCTTAAAGCGTTAGCTATGTTCTGCAAATTACATTGTAAAAACAGAATGCTCATACATTGCTTTTGAAACAATGTCATTCCTTCTTGGAATGCGGTCATACAAGTGGACAGTGTACAATGTTCAAGAAGAGAAGTTAAAACCAAATGTGCTGTTAACTGTAATGTGTTAAATCTTTTTTTTGGCTAATCGTTTTATTTGGTCAGCTTTAATAAAACAAGTTCTCCTCGTTAATGGAATGTGGTATAACGTCTATTAAGCAAACACTTTTTAATCTGGCTAATCTAATCTTAAATGTCAGCTTTAATAAACCTTACAGCACGATTCGTATACAGAAATGGTTTATTCTACAATTAGTGATGGAAAGAATGTAATTAGAGGATTTTAGTCCCAAGTATGAATCCATCTTTTATTGGTCGTATGTTAAATTACTTTCATTCATAGTTATTACATTTTCTTCCAAATAATTCATATTCAAATTCAAATCTTCTATTAATGAGGTATATTAACAGAGTCCATTTTTCCTTTTTGGCTTTAAAATGTGAAATTAAATAGGCATGTCAATGTATTAGGTATGTAGGAAGAATTCTACCAACAATACATTAGTTTTTCCCTATTTGCTTGTCTCAATATACATCCAACTCTATGTAAGTGGGTCGAACCTTTTCTGTGCAGAATTTTCACAGCCAGTTGTGAAAATGTCAAAACACCTCCATGAACTACAAATCCCCTCTATTGAAAACTACTCGCCTAGCATACACAGTTAACAAGGAATGTATGAAAGTCACCTCCAGGCAAATGCTAAATGCCCCATGTGTAGTTTTGTCTCCTAAAGCTAAACTTCAAATTAGAATACTGGTCATTCATGATGGATCATCAATGCTGCATGATCTAGTGCCAAGCACTCCCCACACATACCTCTTTATTTTTGTCCTTTATGGTTTCTGCTGTTGCCATTCGTTTTAATACATAATAAAATATTGACTGATGACAACTTGCCCTACATACATAGATCATTTATCAGCTGGCACATTGGGGGAAGGAGAATTATCTATTTAAATTTCTCAAGAACAACAAACTTTCTCCTACTGGCTCCAGATTACCATTGACTGGATGCCCCATGCATATTCTAGATCTAGTCAGTATTTTGCCTCCTCAGCTTTGTGTCCTAGTACCATTTTGGCAGTTGTAAGCTAGTTTATGCCTGGGGCAGGGACATGTTTTTTGGTATTGACAAGACAGGTGCAACACATTTTAGCTGTATGGTCTAAAATATTAACGGTCATTAATATTTAAATCTAACAAAAGTATATTATAATGTACTGGACTAGAAATAACTTCTATAGCTTAAACATACCCTGGAGTTATATCTAATAAATTATGAATCATTACTGCATAAACAAAACTATTCCTCCATTTGGTTTAAGAAAATGTATATTTGTCTAAATGCATATCTCAAGAACAGAGATCTCAAGTACTGACCCAGGGGTTACTTCTAGCCTCCTTAAAATACCCTAATGTTTCCCGGGGACCACCGATTATGACCGAGAGAGGTATGTCCAAGTCCCGGGCATAACTCTCTAAGTTGCGGACTGCTGGCGGTGAGATCTGCATCAGAGCTGTGTCTACATTCCTAATTCACTAAGGTTGAGGAGGCTGGATGGATGAGAAGCAGTGTTCGCCAGCATCATTAATAAAGTTCTGACATTCAATAGACGTGTACAAGAACTTCAGCGATGCCGCTGGCTGGTACACACAATGCAAGGAAAGAGCTTGGCCATGTTATAGATACAGGGAAGAGGAGCATATATTTTGTGTGTGAGTGTGTAGTTATGTATGTGTGTGTACATCTGTGTATACGTCTGTGTAGCTGTGGGTGTCTGTGTTTATGGGAGTACTGATTTGTGTGTAAGAGCACACATCTAGCAGTATGGATATGTGGCCCCCATGGAACAATTCTACTTGTCAATTGGCCCCATATTGACTTTGAGGTCCCTGCTCTAGAATGTTATGTATACATCAATGTTTAGTACTTTGAATCATTTTTTAAATAGTTCTTCAAATTTGTTCTGTGAAGTAGGCATACTAAGAAAAGTATATAATGTTATTTTTTTCAATAAACATAGGTTACGTTAGGACACTTACATAGAATATTAACAATCATACTAAGCACCATACAAAGTAATTTGAGAGTCGATTTGACTGATTAAATATGCTGTGTGTGAAACAGATGATCATCATCAACGTGTCCAAATAAAATAATTACATAACAGCAGTAACAACAACAACAAAAATCAGATATGAAAACGCTGATTCACTGAGCTTGAAGGGAAATTTATCAAGAAGTCTGAGAAAATAAGATATTTTTTTTTTTTTATTGGTTACACAGTAGATAAAGAAAACTTGACAGATATCATCAATGCGCAACACATTGCACTCAGAGACCGGGTCACTGAATTAAAGGTGGAATGTTCATGAGCAATTTGTCAATGCATGATTATACGCACAAATATAAAATAGACACAAAACTAGCGCAGCATTAAGTGTAACTCTGTTGCATTAAGGCAGTATGATTCAACCGTTAAAATAATGCTATATATATATGGGAGGTTTTTTTTGTTTTGTTTTTTTAAACATCTCTTAGGGATGTAGTAGAGTGTATAAAACAGTTTAAAGGTTTAAACCAGGGATAGGCAACCTTCGGCAATCCAGATGTTGTGGACAACATCCCCCATAATGCTTGCAAAGCATCATGGGAGGTGTAGTCCAAAACATCTTGAGTGCCGAAGGTTGCCTATTTCTGGTTTAGACAGAACACATGGCCATCTTTCCATATAAATATTGTAACACTAACCAAGAGAGAGCAAACAGGCCAAAATGAATGGGATATTCAATGTTAATGAATAATCCAAATGCCATCAGGAAGGGTGGAGTTTATTTATATCAGACCTGCATGTTACCATTACAGCCATACACAAACAGGGTTCCAATAATCTATAACAAACTTTATAGGATGAAGTGATTGTCGATTGAAATACTGGAGAGTGTGAGAGACAGATAGACATACAGACAAATGAATAGATAGATATACAGAGAGATATATAGACAAATAGACAGAGATATATAGAAAGATGAACAGTTAAAAAAATGAAACCAATATGGCAAATAAAGTAACCTTCCATTTAACAAGGATGCACAATACCGTAAACTGAGCTCCGTAGGTTCAACCAGTTTGATATCAATAGTATTAGTGTGAAAGCAACGACAAAGTGGAGTAAATTAAACAATTTGATAAGTACATTCATTTAATATTACTGTAATGGCTTCAATGCAACAAACAATATCTGTGCAATAATGAATACTGAAAACCAAAAGGCTTACCGGTGTATGACCAATCGATTTCTTCAATTAATTTCCTCTGGTGCCTGTAGTATCCAAAAGCCAAACCTAATAAAGAAAACACAAAAGAAAAACATGAAGATGGAACAATTTAAATTGAAGTTTAAATGTTTGAAAGTCATTCCTACTTTTACTTTTACTATCCCAAGAAGCAAAAACTTTGTGGGTCAGACTGAAGGCTACCATTAGTTTTTCTTTGTCCATCAATCTTCTGGTCAGTGACCAAGATCATAATTCCAGCTAGATCATGATTTAGCACACCAAGATCTCTTGAATAGTTCAAATATGCTGTCACCCAGCACTAACACTATTCCCGCAGAAAGACTCATGTTATCTGTAATTGCTATAAGAGAACATTACAAAGAGCATTCTAATCTCAGCTTCCATAAAAGTCTTTCTTTATAGTAGCAGTAGATCGGATTCCCGGCAGATCCCAAACTCTAGGGGGAGACACTAGCAGATTCTGCAACAGCAGGGAAAGGAAAACAATGTACACAGTTGCATTACCGTCATGTCATAGTTTAACCCATTTTTCCGTATGTCATTCCCCTTACCGTACTTAACCGTTAACTTACCATATTTTATTTTCAAGCCATAAGCTCTTCCCATTTGTGTCCAGAGAAAGATATAACCATGTGGATTTATTTTAACAAAGCCCATACCTGTCAACCCATTTTATATCCTTTGATGTTCCTACTGCATTTACAGGGGTGGTGTGATAGTTATTTTTAGGGGAACCTGCACTGAAAATTAAACTCTGTGAAAAGACTGAGAGTTAAATAATGAACACGCTTTTTAAGGCCATATTGCATTAGTTGCTTCATTCAAAACACAGTTGAGTATATACCTTTCAGAAATACTATTTTGTCGGAAAAATATATATTTAAATTGAAAAGAACAGTATCAAAATTTACATATAAGAATACAGAACAAAAATTTCAAAACTCTTTTTAAAGAATTTCGAACTTAAAATGATTAAATTATCAAAGATTGTGGAAGGTCTGCAAAGGTTTGAGAAAACCTTAGTGCTAATAACACAGGCTTCATTGATTACATGTGGACCCAGAATGAGGTTTAAGAAGAAATTGTTAGTGTATGCCATATTCTTGAATGAATGAGCAGCTAAGAATCTTTCAGAGAAATGTAGTATGTTGGTTTATGGAAGGCAAAAGATGGCTATTCTATGAATGTGATATTCCTGATCACTGCAGATGAAGATTGGCACATATACTATGTACTATGTTTTTTATAACTGATGATTAATTTTATTTATTTTTGTTTAATCTAGCAAACTGTATAAAAAAGATTCTCACTCTTATGAAGGCACTCCTCACTTACTGACAGGGTTCCGTTCTTACGCCTCGGTCATAAAGCAAATTGGTCGGTAAGTGAGGATGTGCTACAGAGCATGCGCACCAGTGCAGGTCTATGTTCGGTGAAATTTCCCCCGAACATAGACAAACGCACCAGAGCAAGGAATCCCTCAAATCTATATTAAGGAACATTCTCCGAACATAGGCCAGCTCTCTAATGTGGGGAATTGGTGGAATCCCCACGCTAGAGAATTGGTCGTAAGTCCGAGCCGTCGTTAAACAGGTAAGTCGTAAAATGAGGACTACCTGTAGTTATTCAAAAATGAAATGCTCAATTTGCAGTGTAGTCATTTTAAAAGAAAGTGAAATACTTAAAGTATTTTTCTCTGTTTGATAAAACCTACTGATGTGGTCAATAAAACAAATCAATCCTTAGATAGACACAAACTGAAAGGATAGAGACTACGTAATATTTAACAATAAGCCACAATGTGAAGAATATGAGAGTATGAACATGGGGGAAATAAATCCATTCTTAAAATTGCTTTGGGGTCTCTTTTATTGTTTTGGCTACATTTATTGTTGGATCTGGTGTCTGGGCTTTGGATGGTGCCGAGTATTGTATCTTACTTCTTGTGAGATACAATATAATGGGAACAGAAGCCAGAGTGTGCATGGAGCATCATGGTAAGAGGTCAGCCCCGGTAACTATGTTTAACTCACTTAAACATGTTTCTACTTACCTGCGCACCTCACTACAGTAAATCCCTCAATGCCATTTTTTGGACTAAGGTAAAATGGAACTGTGACAAACACAAAAGGCGATGGCTTTCCTTCAATCTCAAATAAATAACAGGTTAACTATAGCCTCAACCATTCCTTGAAATTTTATTTGATCAAATAAAAAAAACTTACTTTACCGCAGTTTAAAATAGATCATGTACCCTCTGGGGCATCCTAATACATGAACAGTGCTCGTTTAACACAGACAGCACTTATAAGACAATGCAAGCACAGGACAAATAAAAAAAAGCTTAATAAAATATTCCTCTGCTAGGGGTCCTCACTTAAAAGCTTTTTAAAGTTATTTTTTTCTTCTTCTTCTTTACAATTCAAGCATTTATTCTTGAACATTAAAGAAGCGCTTTTGAGTGTTTAGCAGGAAAATACAAGCGTTAACATGCTTCAAGTTAAACACATGAAACTGAACAACAGATTAGAAAACAGATGCCGTGACTAACCCTTTCAAAATGTTATGGTGGTATAGTGTCGAAAACATATTTTCACCCAAGGCTGTAATATAATGAATGATAAAAAAGTATATGGTTAAACCATTAGGCTTAACATTGCTTAGAATATTATCCATAAGTAAATATCCATGCAGGGGGTAGATCTGTAACCTGCCCAAAGAAAAAACTGTCTATAAAAATGATCCTTTAATCTCACTAGGACTAATTTGTGAAAATCAATCTAGAATACAAAAGGAGAGAGAGATATAAACAGAATAATGTAATAAGGAATCAGAGATCGCATATTTAATCAGATGGGATAAAGTGAATTAGAGTAGCAGACGAAGGTCGCTAGGAAGCAGTATGTTTGGTTTGTCAAAAGTAGAGACAATGAGAATTAGCATGATTATATTACGAAAAGAAAATCATTATCAAGTATTTTAACAATGTACAGTAGACCGAAGAAGAAACCTCAAGATATCGATTTTGTGGGAAACTGAAGAGATGAGCAATGTATTAAATTGTTTAATAAAAATGCTACTGTATCAAAAGAATTTAATCAAAGATTCTAATACTACTTCTCAAGTGTGGATACAAAAAAAAACAGAAAAGAGATATAAAAAGAATGTTTGAAACATATGATAAAAGTCAAGAGGAGGCTTCTTTACATGAAGGCATTTCCAGACCGAAAGATAGAACTATGATTCGAGGTGAGCAAGCACTTTACCAGGAATAGTTTATGCAGGTTTCCCTTTCTATAGTAATAAGCTACTGTTTCAGGTAACAGTAATCGAGTTCAAGAAGGCAATTCAATGTCCAACCACCATAGGATGGTCCAGGGCATGTTCTCCCTGCCCTACTTTAATAAGTTGCAGGTTGGAGGAATCCAAACCACAACATCTGGCCAGAGGATGGAGATAAAATCTTTTTAGCTTTCTGTATTCTGTAAACAGAATGTTGTGCCCCGTATCCCTTCAAAGTTTTTATACTTGCTTTGATAATTAATAAAAAAAATGAATGTGTTTTTTAGAATCTGTATTGGCATTGACCTAATAGTTCACAGAACATCCAACAGTTGAAGAACAAGATCTGATTAAAGGCATCCTTACTGCCAGTAAATCCCAACCAGTGGTTTTATGGGATTAAATGCTCCAGTCATTAAGAGGGCCTATTTTTTTCATTTTATTTTACATGTTGACAATGTGACAGTTGCTATGCTATATACTTTATGGGTCATGAACTTGCATTCAGAATTTCCAGTATTAGATGGTATATATTTTACTGAAACAGACTGTGCTTTTACCCACACTCCCTGAAATGACTTTATTTAGAAAACATCTATTCAATAGTCCTTCTCACTCTAAATGTATTCATATTTTGACTGCAGTTGCCTGGACAACGATTCTGCATCAGTGAATACACCATGAAACGCCTACATTATCTTCATTAGAAAACAAATTATTCCTTTTTGTTCCCCTTTTTATGGAACAAAGATAGAAGATCTAGAAGATTCTAATTCAGGGATAAGGTTAACTCTTTTTTTTAATCCATCATATTCTCAACTGGGTCTTCAAACAGGAGGGTTCTACAAGTACAGTAGTTGAGTTTGAGTCTAAAAAGAGATTTCCTGTAACCATATAGGATTGGGGTGACCAGTAATATCAGTTAGGTCTTCATCATCTAGGCTTAGAATGGAGACCCACCTAAGGGTGCATTAAAAATGTATGATTCTTGAATACAAGGGGTCGGCAGGCAATGTTCAGCTTATTCTGTGAGACACATATTAGGATCAAGCCTTTAAATGAGTCAGTTGAATATATTAAATACCTTTTTTTTTTTTTAACAGTCTTTATTTATGTTTTTGTTTAGAGCAGGCGTAGGCAATCATTGGCACTCCAGATATTGTGGACTATATTTTTGCCAGCATTATGGGAGATGTAGTCCACAACATCTAGAGTGGTGAAGGTTGCCTTATAGTGCTACAAACAAATAAAATCAATGTCACTTTTTACAGTAATTGTATTACAAAATCCAATGAGAATACCTTTGTCATTGCAAACAGACATGAACAGAACATACTTGTTAGAAGAAAGCAGTGTTAGAGCAACAGTGGATTCCGAGTATGCTCCGTGTGGACAACAGTTATATGGTCACCATTTACAATACCCGATGTTCAAGAGTGAGAATTCCGAGGAAGAGTCTATCATCAGTCCTGCTACGCGGACTCTCAGGGATCTTAATTTCATTAAGTATTTGATGCAAGTTTGTTGAATCCCTCGCCCATGCTCCTGTCTCTCCACTAGACACTCCACTTTGCAGGGTGAGTTCAGGGAGTTAAGTATGCCAATGTAATTTCTCAGGGAATGCTATGCTGTAAGATGCATCACATATATGTTAATTGTGAGTGACATTTAGGAATGTAGATATGAGAAAGACCGCTAGGTACTGAAACAGGAAGAAAAAAAAAAAATAGTGGGGTGGAATAACAGATTCAAGTGTGAATGTGTAATGAAGGAGGGTGGTCCAACTTCAACCTAACATAACCCCATCTCATTGTGAAAGCTCACTACTCACATGAACCTATAATAGTAATTGGGACTATATAGACTCTAGGTGTAACTGGAGGTGCTCAAGTAATATTGTAACGTTCTCCACACTTCCTCATGTTTGTCTAATGGTCCTTACAGAGCCAATGTACTCTCTTCTATCTTTCCTATATCCTGACTCAGGCCCAACCCGTATGTTTGAGTCATAGTCACAATCATTTAAGAAACAGAATAGAAAAACCAGGTTCCAAAAGCATATACTTTACATAACATATCGGTTTACACAATGAGGCCTATTAATTGTCAACCGTCAAAGTCAAAGTTTGTAAGGGTCATATGTCTTGAACTCAATCTCCAAATGTTATAACTGGCTTCTAGTCACTGGTCCTTTTGGATCATGATTTGATTTGAAAAAAAACCCAAAAAGCTGTGTTCAAAACACTGTCTATTGCTAAGGGCACCCGAAGAAACGCAGTATGAAGTATGAAACACTATGTCCGGCATGTCCTGCTAGGAACCCTGGGATAGTTGTGGAAACACGTTTTCTCGCGTTTCTATGCTCAAGAATTCTCAAAGTCCAACCTTAAATATTCAGGTGATTCCTAACAGTATGTTTTGAACATATACAATTTACACATATATTCTAAATAGATGCATGCATGAAGACAATAGAATAAATAAATGCAAAATATATCAAATGTTAATTATGAAGACCCTGTAGCTTAAAGAGAACCATCATTAATTGTAGATTAACGTTCTACTGGTGGTCACTACTTATAAAACTGCACTTTTGCTGTTCTCTAAATTGTCTTGTTTGAGAACACAATACAGTGTGTCACTGTGAAGTGCAACATGTTCATTTGTATAGCACGCGTTTTCACTATACGGCAAATGCAGTTATCCAAATGCCTGCCATGTGTTCAACAGGATTCCTAGCTTTATCATAATGATATTTAGCACATTACAACCCTGACATCCATGAGGATTATTCTGCCAATATATATACTTGAAGAATGATATACCCACAGGAAAAGCATCTCCTAAAGAACTTAAAGAGCAACTAAACTGTTTTTTGTTTTGTTGTTTTTTCTGTTTGTTTGTTTTTTTAACAATTAACCCTTTATTATTAATATCATTTATAAACCACCAACACAATCCCACAGCTCTGTACAACATAATAAAAATAACAGACAACACAGTGTTATTATGTTTTTATGTGTTTTAATATAAATGTTTAATAAAAATAATTTGAAAAGTAAAAGAATGAATGATTGCATGTACGTTTAGAGATATATCTAGCCTGCACTTTTGTTTATAACTCTGTTGTGTCCTTGTGGTTATTTAGGCTTCAGGGATCCCTTTGCATTCCAAATATCTTCCAGCACCAATTGTGATGACTTTGCCCAATGCTTTGCATAGGGCATCGTAGTAGACATAGGGCGTATGTTTGGTGATTTCAGCAATCTGCTAAGTAAATGTTTATCATAGAGAAGAATTGAATCTACATGTAAGTCCATCAAAGTCAGCATGCTAACCAGCTGACATCACCAACTCTATGAATACTTCCCGACTCTCTAACTCAGAGGGCTTGGAGACATGGTCAGAAGCAGCACTTTCAAGTTCAAATACAAGAAACACAGTGGAGAACTGGAGGCTGGGACAAAGGGGGCAGCACTATATCACTATAACAACTTCAATAAAATTAAGTTGTTATAGTGCCTACAATGTTTTTTTTTTTTAAAAAACAGGGCTGAGTAGACATAACTTGAATATGAGAAAAAATGGTCAATTAAACATGAAAACCTCCAAATAGTAGAGTTGTAAAATATTTCTGATTAGAATAACTTGTCAGCTTGTCTTTTTTGGTTTGAATTTATTTATTTATCTCTTTTAGTAACTTAGCACAATTCACTGTTGTTTTAATAAACTTTTAAGAGCAATACAATTTCCCCCCAAAATTCTCAACAGTTGAATTGTTTAGTCTCTTCATCCTTCTTATATTTTGATATTTTTGACCACGTTACCATCATAGTTGATGTCAGAAATGTGAAAGAGGAACAATCAGCAGGATCGTTCCAATGGTTTCCATGTTAACTGGACCAATTTTAAAAAATTGCCCAGATTTTAGTTGGCGATGATTTTAGAGTCGTCCTTTCGTATTGATATACTGCACTGAAATATGTTTTGCACTGAATATCAAAAGTACGCATTTTAATGAATTTTCTTTGGCAATCATAAATCATTTGTATTCTGTAACATAAATCAATCTTTCCTATTAAAATGATTGAAACAATCATTTGAAAATGATTGTAATATAAACAATTTAATTTCTTTGAAGCACAATTTCATTTCAGTTATGATATCTCTGTAAAATAAACTCACTTTATGTAATATTACCATGGAGACATTATATCCCTAAGCACTTTGAATCTGCTCATCATTTTGTTCAGATATACTGAGAATATTCTCCTCTGCACAGTCTGGCATTTCTTTCAAAATCAAAGTTAAAGGGAAAATTAACCCCTTAACAGGTCAGGGTTTAGACAAATCATGAAAATCCCTTAATATCATGACGTGCCTGAAATGGCATTGGTTTTTGAAGGTTCAACAGAGAGAATGAACATATGGAGCCCAGACTAAAGTCAACTGGATAATCTCCTGCGTACAATACTCGCTGTGTCTGTTCCCTTTTTCTCTCAATTACTGATCTTGTGCGCAAAAATAAAATATGGAAATGGATGTGAGTATAGGTACAGCCTATAGCACACTTGGAATACCGAATTTCTTTAATTTAAAAAAAAAAATTGGATAGTGTCCTTTGCAATGTTTGTCGACATTCAAAATTATTTCAAATTAAAGGGACACTATAGTGACCAGAACAACTACAGCTTATTGAATTTGTTCTGGTGAGTAGAATCATTACAGTCAGGCTTTTTGCTGTAAACACTGTCTTTTCAGAGAAAATGCAGTGTTTACATTACAGCCTAGTGATAACTTCACTGGCCACTCCTCAGATAGCTGTTAGAGCTCCTTCCTGGGTCATGGCTGCCTAAAATGCATCCAAACATTCCGTGTCTCCTCCCTCTGTATGCAGATACTGAACTTTTCTCATAGAGATTCATTGATTCAATACATCTCTATGAGGAGATGCTGATTGGCCAGGGCTGTGTTTGAATTGTGCTGGCTCTGCCCCTGATCTGCCTCCTTGTCAGTCTCAGCCAATCCTATGGAGAAGCATTGTGGTTGGATTAGGCTACCACTTCTAATGATGTCGGCAGGCAGTGGGCAGGTCTAAAGGAAATAGAGCCAGATCTAGCAGCTTCAGGCTTGAATAGAAGTTAGTTTTCTATTTTTAGGGAGGCATGAGGGGCCCAGGGTGGCTAGATGGTGATTTTAACCCTATAGGGTCAGGAATACAGGTTTGTTTTCTTGACCCTATAGTGATCCTTTAAGGTTATATTTCATCAAGGTTTGATATTTATATATTTTTTCTTCACCAGTAAACCATCACACATTTGCTGAATCATAAAATTCTCTTATCTTTCGCTCAAATTTTGCATCTTCAGTTGCTATAGATGCATTTTCCCAGAAATTAGGTAAAATGAATCAACCTATAATTTCAATCTAATTAAAACTCTCGTCACGTGACCTCACTTGCATTTTTAGTTTTCTAGACATTCAGATTGTAATACTTTGGTTTCCGTTTAATAACAAAACTGACCTATTTATTCCATTTGCCAACAGAATTACATAAATATCTAGTTACTGAGAATAAGTACAATACTTAAAATATATAACCACAAAAAAATATACTAAATACCTCTGAAACTGTCTGATTATTAATAATTTACAATCAGATATTTTGCCTTTGTCAGGGAGAAAACACAGACTGAAAAGTAACCGGCTCCCCACATAAAAATGGTGTGTTTATGATATACAGATAATTGGTTTGATTTATTAAACCATCATAAGCGAAAAATATTTATGCTTTTATTTGTATTCAAAGATCGTGCTGTTTGCTAGTCTGACTTGCAGTAATGGAGAGTCGAGTTAAAGTACAGCTCAAGCTTAAAGGACCACTATAGTGCCAGGAAAACATACTCGTTTTCCTGGCACTATAGTGCCCTGAGGGTGCCCCCACCCTCAGGGTCCTCCTCCCGCCCGGCTTGGAAAGGGGAAAGTGGTTAAACTTACCTTTTTCCAGCGCTGGGCGGAGAGCTCTCCTCCTCCGATCCTCCTCCTCTCCTCCCCGTCGGCAGAATGCTTTCATAATGCTTTCCTATGGACGCTGGCGTGCTCTCACTGTGAAAATCACAGTGAGAAGCACGCAAGCGCCTCTAGTGGCTGTCAATGAGACAGCCACTAGAGGAAATAGGGGAAGGCTTAACCCATTCATAAACATAGCAGTTTCTCTGAAACTGCTATGTTTATGAAAAAATGGGTTAACCCTAGCTGGACCTGGCACCCAGACCACTTCATTAAGCTGAAGTGGTCTGGGTGCCTAGAGTGGTCCTTTAATAAGTTTTCTGGCGTGAATCTTTAAAACTAGCAATGATGGCATTAATTTAATATCATTGGATAAGTTTTACCAAAAGAGGTTATATTTTTGGATAATATTTTAAAATTATTTAACATTCTGAAAAATATTTTGGTATATTGATACATTTTGTACCTGCATTATCAGTTAGCCAATTTAAAGGCTTAGCGACAGATGCTAAAATTAATGTCAGGATTGGAACCACTACCCAAGTTCTTCCCGTAAAGAATAATGAGAACTGTCAGCAAATGGCTTCTTAGTAGCTTCTGCCAGTATCTCCCGGTCACTACTACTAACAGAATTGACAGGTATTGAGATTCGCCAGCCGTACCCTGCTTAGGACAGCCGTAGGATTTTTGGCTTAAATGTATCCAATTGCCACCAAGTTATGTTAATCTAATAAATGCCATTCCCAGTCTCTGTTTCTATATTTCTCATTGGGAGTTTTGCAATTCACGCAAGAGTTTTCTAGACCAGCGTAACACTTAAAAATGATATTTTTGGTTTCATATCCCTAAATGTGAATCCCTCAATTTAGACATAAAAAAAAAAAAAACATTCTGAGACCAAATTCTTTGAAATAATTTTTAGCTCTTATAATTAATATTAAAAAAAAAATCATAACAATGCCACCAATATGTGTGAACATGATTTAGGTTTAACATCCTTTTGGCCATTCAAGCACAATGGAGTTATACCTTGATCCAATAATTGTGATCTTTTTTACATTGTTTGTTGCAACTTTACCATTCCATTTACCACCAACCAACAGAATTATAAGAGTTAATGTGGTGTTAATGGTATTTTGATTCAATGACGAATTTAATTACCTTATTGAGTTAATAAGACGTTTTTTTTTTGTTTTTTTGTTTTTTTGTAGACACTGGCAATAGATCTATGAAAGATTGAACTTGATGGAGTTTGTATAGCGAGATATGTGTATGTAGCTCTGATTTCACACTTCTCCTGAGTTGTCACCTATTTTTTTATTTTTTTTGCAAAACACCCTGCAGCAAGTTCAGTCATTGCCTTGGCATGTTTCTCAACAACCTTACTAGATTCTTTCATTAAGTTCTTAATTATTTGGCAGCTGTTGGTTGTATTTGAAATTCCTTTTTAAGTAAAAAAATTTTTTTACTCTTGTGATTTTCTATAGGAATAAGTAGCTGAACTAGTTTTTGATAAAATTTTTCATCTTTTCCACGTTTTTTTTAATTTTTATGTTGTAGTTCTTCTCATTCCCAATCTGTAAGCAGGTCTTTATATCAAAAAGAGTGGAACAAAATGTTTTTAGTAATTTTCGTATTAATCGTATATGTTTTGCGTAAAATCACATTTCTATTGTGACATAAAATGTAAAAAAATAAATATACATAAACACATGTATATGTACATGTGTTTATGCGTTCACATATACATGTTTATGTGTGTGTGTGTGTGCATGTATAAAGTGTACCATCCTCTGCACTGTCTGCTTGTTTGTTTTTCTTTTCCCTCTCTCCCCCCTCACTCTGCTCTTCAAAAATATATATATGACCCTCTGCTAAGATGGTGTCTATTTTCTAACAAACCTGTGTCTTATCTACACTCATGTCGCTTTAACCCCTGTATCACAACTCAACTTTGAATTCTATGTGTCGTCTTGCTCAGAAATGCTTCAGACTTGAGAAAGGGAGGTTCTCCCGAAAGCTTGTCATTAAAAAAATTCTGTTAGTCCAATAAAAAATGTATTACAAGATACAAATTTTATCTGATTTTTATTTTTTTACATACACACACACACACACACACACACACACACACACACATATATATATATATAAATATATATATATATTTTATATAAAAAAATGCTACTTAAGTCTACATGAAATTGTGTCATATTTATTGAATCAGATAACACTTGGAATCGAAGCATTATTTCCATAGAAACTGTTCATTTCTGGCAGAATTTTCATGAAAAAATTTGAGAGACATCAGGGACACTTTCTATAATTCTGCTATCCCCCAACCTCACCACCTGTCCCTGTGATCCTGTCCCCTCACAATTTGATTTGGTCTCCGTATTCCAATCTTGATACATGTTCTCCGTCTCTCTTCTCTAGTATTTTATTCATCCCATTCCAACGTATAGCTATTTCTCCCATGATAAAAAAACTCTCAATTTGCACAATGCCCTTTTGTACCCATTGACCTTTCTCACCATTGCATTTACTCATCACGTTTTATTAAGATGCCTCATTAACAAGCTTCCTTGAATCCAACTTTCTACTTGACGATTTTCATTGTGATTTCTTTACTGAATTTGCTTTGCCCACAAAGACCATTGACCTAACTATTCCAAATCCAATAGTGCAATACTCTATATTCTAATGACTTGCTTTAGTTGAGGCTCCCAAGGTTTTGTTCTGAGTTTGTGTATTTTTTATTTTCTAAATTATGAAACAGGGAACCTGTTTGAAATATACAGGTAGCCAGGCTCAAAATTTCTGCTAGGCAAGCTAGGCAGCCGCTTAGTCTAGCCGGGGTCTGGGTGACAGACAGGAGGAGAGAGCACAGCACTCCCCCTCCTGCCAATCACTTCTTGTAGTGTGGCTATGCAGACTGTGGGTAGAGGATCTTCTGCATGATCTAACTGTCTGACAGGAAGTGCTCACTGGGAGCAACAAACAGCTTCCTGTCAGACTGGGTAGAGGATACAGAAGATCCCCTATCAGCAATCCATATAACACGCTGCACAGGGGAGGTGAGCAGGTGCGCTAGAGGGAAGAGAGAAAGACACAGGGCAGCACAAAGCCTAGGGCAGCACAAAACCAGGATACACCACTGAGAGAGGGGCTAGGGAAATGGACAAAGACACACACACAAGGAGGGTGGGGAAGGAGAAAATGACACACAGAGAGGCTAGAGAAGAAACAGTGACAAACACAGAGGGGTTGGGGAAGGGGACAGTGACACACACACACAAAGGATGGGGAAAGGTGACAATGACACATGCAGAGAGGCTGGGGGAGGGGTAAGTGACACTACCAGAAGGGCTGGATAAGAGAACAAAGACATGCAAAGGGACTGGGAGAGAGACAAATAAAAAGGTGCTGAGGAATAGACACACAAAGGGGCTAGGGGAAGAAAGAAATACACAATGGGGCGGTGGGAGAAATAGTCAAACAAAGGTGATGGGGGGTACGGGGAGAGACTCAAAGTTTTTTGGGGGGAGGGGTGGTGGGGGGAGGGAATGCAAGTAGCTGGTCATGTCCAGGGCACAAAATAGTCTAGCACAGGTAGCCATTATTTAAGGTTATTTTATCATATATTTTTAAATGTTTGAAAGATTAGGTATATAAGGGTAATAAAGTGAGAATCCCAAGTGAATTTCAAATTAAAGGCCAAAGTCGCTGAACTGGTTGCATAGTGGACCTAGAGATTTTGTTTATCTTGGCTATTTTTACCTTTTTTTTGAATTCAATATATATTTTAGGTGTGCTTTATACCACACATAAAAGAAAGCCCATTTCTTCTTGTGAACGGACACAAGAGATCCTCATTAATTTTCTATGAATTCAAAATCCCCGTGACATATTTGTGTTGTTTAAGATATCAAGTTTTACCGCACCCTAAATATTTGATGACTGACTGGGGATCAATAACATAACCAGCTTCTTATATCTTCATAATTAACCACAATTACACAATGTGTAAATTCAGAGTTGGTCCCATGAGATAAACCCTTTTACAGACATTAAAAGTAAATCTTCCCAGTAAATAATGAACATCGAGGCTTGTATTTTAGCCTACAAAGTGATAGGCCATTATCTGTGGTCACAGGGGAAAACCGTCGATGATACAGTAGATCGTGCATAATTGAACAGTGGATATTGTACACCTTGCTTATTGTTTGTAAAAGAAACAGCCAAACAATTAAACTGCAGAATGAATTTTTATTAATGTGGAAAGTAGTCAACATTCCTTTTCATGCTGAATTTTATATGATATCAGAAAGACTTTAATGGGGGAAAATTACAAAATAATTAATGACATGTAGATGTAGGTCTATAAATGAAATGTATTGGCCCATAATTATTAACCTAAAGAAACAACAATAGTCCAAAACTGTATTTTGGGTTATTTAGTTTTTAGCCAAAACATCGGGTTTCAGTGCCACCAGTCTTGGGGTTTATTAGAATGTCACCAGAACCCCTTGATTGCATAATTTTCCCATAAGAGGTTGGCATATTTTTCTTCAATGAGGAAAAATAATAATGTATTCATATTCTTTTTATTTTCTGTTTTTCACAAGGCACCAGGGACCAGTGATAGTGGGTGGAAACAAATACAGGCACTATGGCCTAAGGGTAAACCTTATGGCCCCCTCTATCTCTCTATAAATATACTAACGCCTTATACCATATCCCAATGCCAAACCCTAAATGTTAACTGTTCTATAAATACTGATATAACTACAAATGAATTTGAATTAATTCAGATTATTGTGCAAATTTATATTTATAGACCTTCTGTATTAACCCCTCAACAGGCTGAATTAACCATGTACCTGCAGGATTAACCACATACTTCTAGCATTAAACTTGCACACTCTTCATTACAACCCCTCACAGCAATAGACCCACAGTGTGCTGTATTATTAACTTCAAACCTGGTGCATTTAAATTTACACAGATTATATAATCGGGGGTGTTACTTCTCTCTCTCAATATTATACGGGACATAGGGCTAACTAGGAATGGGTGCCGAAATCAGATCTGGGGCTTTTCAGACCCACTTGAGTTTCTACTCTGAGTCAGCCCTACCTAGACATGCCCTTGCTAGGCACTTCAAAGGTTCTGGCACTTAATCACTATGATGATCACACATGCACCATATGACTGCACCACCCGTAGTAATGCCAATGCTAGCCTTGAATGGAACAGCATAGTTCGATGGCCAGATGATGTCCGTGACCATAAAACACAATCCTAGGATGTTTTATAAAAGCTGAAATTTCAGATTATATAATACATGAAACTAATAGAAAGCAAGTTATGGAGACCTTCATCTGGGACCTGGATTTTTGTCATTGATACAGTGGAGGTCATAATAAATTATATATTAGAAAGTGCACTTCTCTGCTAAGGTACATCAGTATTGCATCAGTCTATCAAGGTTTAATACTTTAGATAAACTAAATAGGAGAAATCTAGTAGTGCTACAGTTTTTAAAAAATGATATGACTTGAATAGATATTACACTGGACCCCTATGAATGGTACTTAAAAAGTTTAGCAATATAAGTAAGTGAATATGATAAATGCGAAAGGAAACATTAAAGAATTTAAATGTTTGGATAATCAGTTAAATGAACATTAGAATCCCATGTTTCTGTATTTAGTGCTTAAATTTGCAGCCACAAACATATTTATTAAAAAATAAGATAATTTGAAGTCTACTTGGGCAGTTCCTTGTGTTTCATTATTGAAACCACAACAATTCAACAGATCTACTTTTGTTCTCTTCATGTGTAATAAATCCCTTAGATGTATTTCCCAAATTAGGAACATATTTCTTTAAGTGTATTCACAGTTTTGCTATGATTTGTTTCAGTTGTTGTGCAGTCTTCCACATCTTGAGCATCTGGTTCAAGACTCTATGATATTGCCATGCTTTGCACGGCAGGTAACATATAGACTGTACGCTAGAAATATGTTTGCATAGACCTTCATCTAAGTATTCAACTCACTCGGGCATTTACCCACTCAATGTTATAATCTGGAGTTACGATGAATGTTCGTAGGATTTTTAGAGACCTGTTTTACATACCTACCAAGCACTTTGAAAGTTAAATAAAGACATGTGTTGGTTGTGTAATTATTCACCCATGAGTCAATAATTGAAAGAACCATTTTGACAACAATACCACTGTTGGACACCTTTGTACATTTGGACCCTTCAACAGACCCTTGTTCTTGTAAAATTGCTCAAGTCCTAGAAGGCTGCATAAAAAATGTTCATGAACAACAATTTTCAAGTCTTTTCACAGGTTCTCAGTTTGACTAGACAATTCTGTAAGTATTTTTCCAAAGAGATGTGTTTGTTTTAGCCACTGCTCTCTGATTGCCATGAGTCCATAAAGCCCAGTTTCCTGTTTCTAGATATGATTGGCCCACCATACCTGGTCATGGAGGTTTGGTGGGTTGCCTTTTCTAGTTGCATTTGTGCCATATTCTTTGTAATCATTTTGATTTGCCGGTATTCCACTTTGGAATATTTGTTACATTCCACGGCTAGCTAACCAGATTTTGGTCTCCACAATGATGTTTGTCAGAGATTTGTCAGATATTCCGTCTGACAAGTATAGAACTTTCAAGAAATAGATGCATTTAATTGGGGTGGTAAACAAAAGTTTTATGGCATGGAATAAAAAGACTGCTTTCCTTTGCAGCAAGGATCTGCCTGTTTTGGCTGTACAACAAACGGTATATACTAATTTACAACGAAATTCCTTCTAACTAAAGTGCCAGTGGATTGAGTGATGAAAGAATTATGGCATGGATAAAAGAATTGGAAGTTGCAATGCAATTAGAATGAAAACGGGAAAGTATTTTTTTCGAGTTAAAGTACTGTGGTACAATGTAAAGGGAAGGGAAGGGGGAACGGTCATATATAAAGAATGTAACAAGTGTACGTTATGGATGTTTAAATTCTCAGTTGATATACATCATTAGTTATAGTTAGTAATAATAGAGTAAACATCCTTTAACTTTTTACACTACTTGTCCAGAACCCAAACTGTTAACCACTCCCTGGTGGATTTTCTAAAGACTCAAATGAATTTACAAAAAAAAAAAAAAAACAACAACTATGTGCCCTTTAATTATTGAGGATGTCAATCAAATCAAATCAGGGTCAGCAAGTTGCATGCAAAGGATGACATTTAAAACTTACCCTATACATAATGCACCTGTCATTGCGGACTATATTTATTACCTGGTATGTAATGTTAAATGTACATATTTTATTTTTTATACTATATTGTATATATGTTGTTGTAATACTATATTGTACCCTGTTGTAACAATGCAGTGTTTGTGGGCCAGGACATCAAACAAGAGAAATCTCAATGTATCCTTCCTGGTAAAATATTATCATGTTATACTTAAAAGAACACTATATTTTTAAGAATACAAACATGTATTACTAACAATATAGTGTTGGACTAGTTATTTAGGCCCCCTTTCCCTCCCCAGAATGGCATAAAAAGGTATTTTACTAACATTTTCCCCATCCCTGTGCTGGTCTCTTCATTAGCTGCCCCCATGGCTGAGATCGTTAATCTTGAAGCGAATCCAAGGCTATTGCACATTCCAGGCTCTGCACCAATCAGTATCTCTTCATAGAGATGCATTGAATGAATGCATCTCTACGAGATAGGAAGCACCTGTAGTAGCCATCTGAGTGACTACTGATAGAGGTGTTACTAGCCAGAAATGTAAACTCTGTCGCTTCTCTGAATTGCAAAGTCTGAAGGGACAGGCCATAGACACCAGAACCGCTATATTAGGCTCTAGTGGTTCTGCTGACTAGAGTGTCCCTTTGATTCATATACGTATTTTGTTTTTGGTTTTTACGGCTTCTTCTGTTTTTCCTGTGTTGGTTACTTTCTCTCACTTGATCTTTGAACAAAAAGATCGGAAAATGTTCCTAAAAGTGTACTGCAAAGAATATACATCCATCTTTTTTGAAGTACACCGATTGGCCTCTTCTCATTCCCTTTTGGTTCAATCAGTTATATACTGGATCTTTTGTACCAAACATCTGCTGAGTCATATTGATACATCTAAGGGATTTATTACACATGAAGAGAACAAAAGTAGATCTGTTGAATTATTGTGGTTTCAATAATGAAACACAAGGAACTGCCCAAGTAGACTTCAAATTATCTTATTTTTTAATAAATATGTTTGTGGCTGCAAATTTAAGCACTAAATACAGAAACATGGGATTCTAATGTTCATTTAACTGATTATCCAAACATTTAAATTCTTTCCCTCTTCTCATTCCCTTTTGGTTCAATCAGTTATATACTGGATCTTTTGTACCAAACATCTGCTGAGTCATATTGATATATGGCCAAATATTGGGTGTCTCCAAAGATTTTTCTATTTTCTGGTAAAATGGTCGAGCCTAAATTTCTTGCACAAGTTTAATGGACAATCTCTCACACATTTTACATAGGTAACAAAAAAAAAATTTAATAAAACATCTGCTTTTTATTGTGCACAGAGTTTAACATACCCAGCACAATGAATCATATAATATTATATTCTTCCTTCCAGATTGCATAAAGCATCGCTTGTATCTGGCCATTGTAATTTGTGTAAACACCGTGAGCGCACTTCCTTGCATAAATAGGAAAAAAATAAATCACTCTCTGCCAATAGTATGGTAAACATTAAATACAGCTATCTATATATCAAATTTCACATTCATTAGGGGAACTGTAAAACATAACTGTGACACACAGAGATCTGGCAACCAATTCCCGCATATAATGAGCTCTGCAACATGTTAGCCTTAGTTCAAGGGAAAAGAATTGTTCAACTGTAGCTGAGAGCTTGCTTAGACAAAAAGGGAACATTATTCAGGCTTATCCACTAAACCAGTATTGATGGCAGCTATCCCTATTTCCACAAAGCTTTTAAAAAAGTGCTATGCAATGACAGCAAAACACAGATTTGAAAACCTACCAGCTTGATCACCCATTCCATTAAAAAAATCCAGATATCTCTGTACTATAGCAGAAGTTCATTTTGGTGGGATTCAGTCTTCCCTGATGGAGCAGTTTCACATGTTTCCAAATAATAAAGGTTCACACAAATCTGTAATTGTTAATGCTTTGCATATATAATGCATAGATTCCTTCTAAGATACATTTCTATATATTTTTTTATTTTACTACGTGTTATAGACACTCCTCACTTACCGACCGGGTTCCGTTCCAACGACCCGGCCGCAGAACGAATTGGTCAGTCAGTGAGGAGTTAAGGGATTCCCTGATCTGCTGAGTTCTTCTATGTTCGGGGAAATTTCCCCAAACATAGACGAACGCACCAGAGCAGGGAATCCCTCTAATCTATGTTCGAGCAAATTTCCCCAGACATAGATAACAGGGATTCCCTAAACTGGTGCGCATGTCTGTGTTCAGGGACATTTCCCAGAATATAGATGAACGCACAAGAGCAGGGAATCCCTCTAATCTATGCTGGGGAAATTTTCCCCGAACATCGATTAGAGGGATTCCCTGCTTTGTTGCATTAGTCAATGTTCAGGGAAATATCTATAAACATTGAAGAACGCAGCAGAGCAGGGAATCCCTCTAATTCCCACGACGGTTCTCACTTACCACCCCGCAAGAGTGCTGGTCGTAAGTGCGAGCTGTCGTAAAACAGGTATGTCACAAAAAGAGGACCACCTGTATTTGCATATATAATTTATTTTGGGGGGAAAGACCGTGAAAGATATACTTTTTGACTTTTTTTTTCTCCAATTCATAACACAACCAACAGAGAATTGTATTTTAGAGGGACGTTAGTGGACCTAAGTACACATGAGAGGTTATGCCAACTCCTCTCAGATTAGTCTATGGACTCAGAATGGTAAGACATGTTTAACCAAGCAACACAAGGTTTAAAGTATAGCGGGGTGGCTGAAGAGCAGACATTAAATTCTCTGTGCACAGCCCCCGTTCTGCCTCAAGTCCAGAGTTCCTGTAACTGGTAGTTCAGTTATCAGCTTTTACTTATTAAAGCCTGTGAAATACACAATGGTGTTATTGGACACTATCAAGGTTATTTACTAATGTGAGAATTCAAAGTGATTTTAATGTGAATTTCAAATTCAAGATCAATATAATCGAAAATTCTGTTTCTCCCTAATATACCTCTAAGAGTTTTAGTCAAAACACCTGGTTGGAAATCAAAGGCCAAAATAGAAAAACATTTCTCAAAGTTGTGTGGTTTCTTAAGACAACTATTTGTGGCAGTTTTGCTCAAGTCGCAGTTTATTGAATAATACATAATATGCTGGATGATCCTCGGGACCAGCTCATTATGATGTTGATGTGAAAAAGAATTGTGAATGTAATTAGACTGCTATGTGTCCCTCTTCTCATAGCATTAAATGATTTACTTGCTTGCTCAGCTAAAGAAAGAAAGCAAAACAACACTGCATATTTAGGGGTAATTAACACTTCATTAAGAGAACATGAGTTTATCAACTGCGAACAGTTTAGCACAATAAAGAGGTGAAAGTGAGAATTCTTTTTTTTTATTTCTGTGCATGTCTTGTTATGGATTTAACATACAATAAAAGATAGCAATTTAAATCCAAGATACCACTTTGTTGAGAAAAACATGCTTAAGTGAACAACAAGATCAAACTTGCTGCCCCAAAAGGCATATATTGCTTTGAAGAAATCTTGTTTAATATCAGAAGTAGCAGTTTCTACACAGTCGTTTCTGAAATTATAGTATGTCTCTCTCTCTCTCTCTCTCTCTCTCTTTCAGTCTCTCTCCCTCTCTCTTTCAGTCTCACTCTCCCTCTCTCTTTCAGTCTCACTCTCCCTCTCTCTTTCAGTCTCACTCTCCCTCTCTCTTTCAGTCTCTCTCTCCCTCTCTCTTTCAGTCTCACTCTCCCTCTCTCTTTCAGTCTCACTCTCCCTCTCTCTTTCAGTCTCACTCTCCCTCTCTCTTTCAGTCTCACTCTCCCTCTCTCTTTCAGTCTCACTCTCCCTCTCTCTTTCAGTCTCACTCTCCCTCTCTCTTTCAGTCTCACTCTCCCTCAACAAATATGGGGATTCAGTTATACCATATGGCCATATTGTGTTAAGCCAGCCACTACTTCACATTACGCCAATATCAGTGGATCCTATACTTATTCCAACGTGGGAAACAAATTAAATACATGCTAAATAAGCTAAAGTGTATTTAGTGTGTTAATAATCTGTCGTAAGAGCACTGTAAATATATACAATTCAAAATAAATGTTATAATAACAAAACCAAAGTGATTATGTATGTGCTTTGACAGATATACTCACAATGCATATCATAAATCTGCTCTATGAAAATTATAATAAAAAGTGATATTACTATCCCAAATCTTCTCAAATATATACCCGTGATCACTTTCGAAGGGGACTCTGCAGCTGAGGGGTTGGGCAGGGTGCTCAACACACAAACACACAAACACACACACGGCCTTTACACAAAAATGGGGAACAAAATCTGCTGCTAAATGTAGTAGTATAATTATTTATTATTACAATGCCAAAATAATAAGATGCAGTGACACCTTTTGTTATTGGACTAATAATATTTATTAAAAGACCAGTTTTCGGGAGGTTTGTCTGTCCTTAGGGCAGAGATAATAAAAAAGTATCACTACATACTGCAACACTCCTTTTCAACATCTGAATTACTGGACTAACATTGTTACTGCAACTACTCTATAGGTTTCATTAAACATTGTACCAACATACTGAAAGATATTAGCACCAGTTTGAGATTTAATGCATCTTTTTCAGTAGTACATTTTAATTTGTATCAGTCATGCCTTTTTACTAGGTGTCCATGTATAGGTAACGGAAATGCACACCATCCCTTGTCCTGGAATCCTGGGTGCAAAAGGCTGGATAAGCCCCAGTACCAAAGGGACCAAATATAAATGTAGAAAAGAATCCAGGCACTCAAAGGTATTCCAACAAATAGGCAATTTTATTGGACCCAAGCACCAAAAAAACAATGTTTCGACCCCTTAGTGCCTTAAAATGCTATGAAATACAATAAGATAGTACAATAAAAACACCCCTTAGGGCCTTGACATGCTATGAAATACAATAAAAACAAAGTTTCAACCCTTTAGGGCCTTGACATGATATGAAATACAATAAGATAATACAATAAAACCAACGTTTCGACCCCTTAGGGCCTTGATAAAGGCCCTAAGGGGTCGAAACTTTGTTTTTTGGTGCTTGGGTCCAATAAAATTGCCTATTTGTTGGAATACCTTGGAGTGCCTGGATTCTTTTCTACATTTATTTTTACTAGGTGACTAAAGATTTAAATATACACAGGCATATTTTATATCTAACCTTTTAAACTCCAGTGCAGGACATTTTCTGAAACCCATTAATTGTATAGCTATTTGTCCATAATGTGCCCTTCCTTTGTTCCCAGTGCCAAGTTTAACGCATAGATCTTATTGTATTTCATAGCATTTAAAACTTTATTTACAGTGATTGGTTTTTGAAAAAAAAACAAAAAAACATGTCAGTCAGTCAACAGTGCCAACATCACAATTCACCAAAAAGGTGTTTGGGATATATCCAAATGTATAAAAAAAAAAACAAAAAACAAAAAAAAAAAAACAGAAATCAGATTTTTCATTTTGGCAGCAGAGTAACATCTGTCATTGTGATCAGTGACTCATGAACACATCACATTTTAAGTGTTTTACCTAACAATACACCTGAGTGAGTATTTGTTAGGTAGGTCAAGATGATGATGAAGATTGAGTGGATCAACATTATTTAAAAGCCTTTCCCCAAAAACTGACACATTTTCGAATATGGTTATATAAGACTAGAGTTTCACATGCAAAATGCTCAACATCTTCCCATCTGTGTTCAGCATATATTGTAAAATGTAGGCTTGGAGGGATACTATGCAATGGCTAGAAATGTATCTCTGAGGAAAAAAAATATATAAAATAAAATAAAAATAAAAAAAACACTATTTCCACACAGATTTTTCTAGCAGGAACACAAAATGTGTCATATCAATAAGAGCTGTCATCGTCTTCCTTCTCGCACATCTGAACACACAGCTATCTAGAACCGCAGATATACAGGTAAGAGAATATGTCCGAATGTCAAAAAAAAATCATAGATATCGACTTCCAAAAGACTGCATGATCATTTTATCATTATTTACAAAGGAGGATATCATTACAGAACCATGGACATAGCAGTGTACCCAATGCAGTATGTTTTGGGGTACGTAGGATTAGGTGATGTTACAGTCCAAAGAATTTTGAAGGCAGGTTCACCTTAAGTCTACGTATTCCTCAATATAAAACTATTTCCAACATCAAATCCCCCATACATTACCCATAACATCACCGATCTACTTACCCTGTATTCTCAGTATCCTTAACCTTCTTCTAAACCTCTGTGTAACCTTAACCTTCCTAAACCCCTTCTAACTCCCCAACTCTGATCTTACCATAGCTTTATTTTATAAACACCATTATTGTTAATGACATAATAGTGACTACATTAACAAAGAATGAACAAACGTATATTATTTACGAAGAAGAGGGTTATTGTGTGTACACATGCTACTCTAATGAATCTAAACACAATACATATACTTGTTATTAACAATCTATACCCCTAATCCATGCCATATTACCTGTACCGGAGTAATGGGTATCTGTGTTATAGAGAAACCACAGTGTTTATTCACCAATAGTGATGTCCCGAACGGTTCGCCACGGACTCATCATTGAGTAAACTTTGACCCTGTACCTCACAATCAGCAGACACATTCCAGCCAATCAGCAGCAGACCCTCCCTCCCAGACCCTCCTGTTCTGTTTTCAAATTTAGGACGATTCTGTTTTCAATTTTCGATAAAAGGTATTTAGAAAAAGGAGTACAAGGTAAATGCAATATAATTTTAATTGTCAACACAAAGCACAATGGAAAGTGAAACTCTGTTCCAGATATCAGCTTTCTGAATACAGTATCCATCAAAATAATGTAATGATTATTCAGTCTTAAATATTACAATCTTATCATTAACAAGATGCACAGATCTTTGCACATCCATAGCACTGCAAAATTCTAATTACCAATGACATTTTTACTTAAAGGGCAACCATTAGTGACAAGATCCTGAAATCTCAAATAACTTCTCCGTCTTCATTACATTTTCAAAGAATCTGTTACTTACGTGTATTATTTTTCATCGCAACACCTGTGAGTTAGCACATTGCCGTTTTAAGGGTCCTTTGTGCATTAGAATGGTCACAAGATGACCATTCCACACAGTTAAAATCACAACCTACATCCATAATATTCTGCCTGTTTAGAGACAAACACCACACTAAGAATACCAAGTCTGCTCTATCAGACAACATAATCTTTATTTAGTTCATTATTTCAAAATATATGTAAATATCACATAATCTAAAAATTAATGATGTTTAAGATAAGTTACATTTGCTTTAAGTGTTCATTTGCTACACTAATTTATGTGCAAATTACGGTTAATCCAAATTTAGGACGATCTGAATTCCGTAAGTATGAGTCAACATATAGACGAATAACCAAAAAAAAAAAACGACTAGCGCAATGGACAAGCTTGTTTGATTTGTTAGTTAATGGTTAGGGAACAGCCACTAAATGTTGATTTTATTCACAGATCACAGATAAGGAATACTATTTATTTTGTTGTACGCTGATTGGCCTATTTTTGCCCCATTTTGAATCGCTTTCCTGAATATATTCAGTGGACAACATTCAGAGGAGCCGAACTGCAACATGGACGTCTATCGGACTTTCCAACCAAAATTAAATTTTTTGACGTGATTCGACCAAAATTATTTATTCTACCTTGTACAAGTCTAATGTATTAACAAACTTAAAATTGTGGTTAACACTTTGTTTTTTTGGCACGTTTCACATGCAAATGCAAGGTGTGACTACTATAAATAATTTTAAATTACATTGTAAAATGTGTGTTGAGTTCATTTGAAATCTGCCTTTCATTAATGATGAAAGGAAATCAACATGTTTAATGCAAAGATCTTGGATATTAGAGTGATGCAAAGGGAACAAAAATAACGTCACTTATTTCTATCAAGAATTCTCCTGTAATAACAAACTAGGCAACAGTGTTCAATGGCAATCGGCAGTTCCTACAGCCAGTAAGGTATTGTCATGCATAAACAGGGGCATAAATTATCAGGATGAAAATATAATTTTGCCTCTTTATAAATGACTGGTAAGACCACACCTAGAATATGCTGTTCAATTTTGGGCACCTGTTATAAAGAAGCATATTAAGGCACTAGAAAAAATGCAGAGGTGGGCTACAAAATTAATAAAAAGGAAGTGGCATTTTAGTTATGAAAAAAGGTTAAATTTAAATCTCTTTTATTTTGAAAAAAAAGGGATAGGATAGCATTATACAAATATATTCAGTGCCAATGCAAATCATTGTCTGAAAATCTATTCATAAACAGGACTATATATGGGGCATAAGGTCACACATTTAGACTGGAAGAAAGGAGATTTAGTCTAAGGCAAAGGTAAGGGTTTTTACAGTTAAAACAATAAGGATGTGGAATTTTCTGCCTGAAGAGGTGGTTTTATCAGAGTCTGTACAGATATTTAAATAGCAACTGGATGAATATTTGCAAAAACATAATATTCAGGGATATAATTTTTAATTAGTAGGGTAGAAGCTTTTTGATCCAAGGAGATATCTGACTGCCATTCTGGAATCAAGAAGGATTTTTTCCTAGCTTTTTGCAAAATTGGAAACACTTCAAACTGGATCACCAACAAAACCAGCTGTGAGAAAGCCTGAACAGATGGATGCATGTCTCATTTCAGCTATGTAACACAGTAATGAGGTAACAGGAAGTCACTCAAAGGCCATATTCGTCATGGATTATGGCTAATAATTGATACCTTAACAGATGGTATATTAAAAATGTGTCCACCTTAGAACCTGTTTATTCTGTAAAGATTCTACATTAAACACAGATAATCCTTTAGTAAAGAAAAAAAAATGCACTAAATTAGTAAAATTACTTAATTGAATCCAGTCAATATCATTACTAAGATATGTATCACTACTAAAAATGACAGACACAATTTCTGTCAATTTTCAGTGCATCTAAAGATACAAAGACTCACAGATCGATTCACCAAAACCAATCAAGTTCCTTGTTACAACAAGTCATAGCATGTACTGCATTTATGGTTTGATGTAGATTTGAAGTGTTATGAAATCAATTGAGTTAGTCCACACAATGAAAAGCCATTGCAAATAGGTAGGATATATTTAGCTATTAAAAGCAGCTTTAGACAAAAAAGGAATTTCTTTGTAACATCAAGGAATACTTTATAGAAAAATAGATGCTTTTACAGAAAGAAATGAAAAAGCCTGCTGGCTAAATACATCAGGGATTTTAAAAGTGTTGATAACAGACACACTGTGCAAAGTTCCAAAAATGAAAACTAAAAAATTAGCAGAAAATCTTGACAGGAGTTAAAAAATAAAAAAAAGTAAAAGCAATTTCACTAAAGTCTAGGACACGTATCTCTTGGTACTACTCTGAGATTAGGTGTCCACGCCGTACAAGGTCTGTCTGACGCATTCCGCTTTACCATTCTTAATGCACCGTGCAACCTTGCCATATATATATTATATGCGGCAGTTTCCTGAAAATATTTCACACATCCATGTCAAATATTGAGACTCATTTAGAGGTTTCCAATCATAGCCTAGTCCTAGTTCCACGTATATTTCACTGGCCTCACTTTTACTTTCTATCTTATGTTCTTCCCTGGTTGCCCCTTCTATGCTTATAGTTTTCAGGCAACTCATACAGATTACAGCCAGAGAGCAGCTATGTGAGTTATCTCCTGGTTATTATATCAAATACATGAATGAATAAAAAGCCTTGCCGTCAGCTACCAAGCCTTAATAAAACATTCCTGATCAATTGTTAAAGTGTTTTTCAGGTGGAATGTTGCTGTTAATTAGTCATTTATAATCCACCACACCTTATGACTGTCTTGGTTCCTAAGGTGGGAAAGATCTATCGATGTTATAGCATCATAGGCAAGGCAAGACAGGAAAGAAGACTTGACTAGACACACTGTTAATGTGTTCTTTCCTGACTTATTAGGTAGGAGATTCATAGATGCTTATGAAGAGTTAAGAAAAATAGAAAACAGAAAGAAAGTGGATAACACATGTCACATTGTGGTAGTAATTCCAATAAACCATTCCTAAACATATCAGCCCAACAAATCAAACACATTGATAACTTCTTAAATGATGTGTAAGGATATATTGAATTAATAAGGGTTCATCAGTTAATTAGCCAAGGAAGGATTGTGTCATTACTGAACGAAGACCACAGATAGCGAGAACAAGCCTACTGATGATCGGTACTAAGCATGAAAGATGCATCTCAAAAACAAAACTATCTTGGCAATCTGCTTGCTCAGTTATGGAGTGCTGCCAGAAAATGTGGGGGATGTTGAGTTAGCGAAATGACAGCTTCATATCTAAAGTAGTCGGAAGAATTTTCTCAAATAAAGACCAGCGTGGAATTGGTAAAATATGATCATGAAGAAATTTTTCAGACGTATAAAAAAGCATACAGTCATCAATATAAAATATAAAAAAAATTATTAAATAAAAAAAAAAATTAAAGAAAGTCATTAAAAAATAGCCTAGGAGACAAGGCAGTCAGGAAATATAAAAAAAAAGTGTATCTATAACATACCTTTTTTATTTTATGGTTTGCTTTGTACAGCAACTGTACGTCCCCATCAATCAGTTACATGCACGCATCAACCACACTGAACTCACATATCCCCATCCATGAGCTACATTTAAAAACAAACCATACATCACGCATTAAATCCTCAGCTGCCTCAGCTACGTGAACCCGACAACCATACATCACTCATAAATCTCCGATACATTCTGTACTCGTATTACTAAACAAAGAGTGAATAAAAAGTTGCAATAGCTAACTATCCAAAATATCAGTGAAAAAAAAAAAAAAAAAGGACAATAAGGATATAACAATTAAGATATCCCTAACTCACTCTAATATCAACTGGCCAGAGAAACCCCCCCATCCAAGGAAACAGAGCAACAAACCTATAGGTAAGATACCCTAAATGGCCAGTAGAGGAGAGTTGGAAAAATACATAAATAAATAAAATAGATAAAACAGTAAAACACAAAGCCACTGTTTTATCTATTTTACTTATTTATGTATTTTTCCTACTCTTCTCTCCTGGCCATTTAGAGTATATTACCGGTAGGTTTGTTGCCCTGTTTCTTCTCACTAAACAAAGATTGTTGCTTACCCTTAATCTCACTTCTGACTCATTGAATTTCACCTCATTCACCTAACATCTTAGCTGATATTTAGAATTCATTTTACCCGACATCCTGCACACATGCTTTCATTCCCCTTTCCTTCTCCTCATGTAGTAGTTTCCTACCTTACAGGCTATCAGTGCATTTTTCAGCCCCATAAATCTTATTTGCTCTTTGAGCTATTTTTATTGCACTGGGCACAAGCTGAAGATTTGAACAATGTTTGAAAACTTTCCTATTTTAGGAAGTTTTGCAGATGCCTAGTGTCCTTTAAGAAGGAATTTTCGAATTTACATTGAGTTGCCACTCAGGCTGCAGAGCAAGCTGCCCAAGACTGGAGGAATGCTATTGGCCTCTCTATTCAAGGGCATCATAAGGTGATATCACCAGGGAGTGGGGTTACAGTGCCCACAGGAGAGAGAAACAAAAAGCCATCTTGGAAGATATACAAAGAGAGTACAGCAGCAGCACCTCCTGGCCCTGGCCAACTGTAAGTGTATAATATTTTTCTCTCTACCCCAATAGCCCCAGTGACTGCCTAAGGGCTTATTAGGCAAGGGGATTTACTCAAATATACAGGCTGAGACCTGAAGTACTCGTCCTGTAGCTAGTTGAAAAGTTGTGAAGCTTCAAAATACAGGACTAGGGCTGTGACTCTGATTTTAGTCAGTTTTAATCTGTATCTCTGTATTGTATAGTACGGAGAGTAAAGCATTGCTGTACTGTATAGGGAGGAGTAACCTTCTGGGGGAGGGGTCTGGTGCATCACCATCTTAAAACCTCATCCAGCCCCCACTGGGCAAAGAAATCCAGAAATAACAAGTTGCCAGCTCAAAATTTAAGACAATGGTTGAAACTAGAAGTTTGTACTAGCACCTTTTAATTCTGTATATATAGGTCTTATGTATCAAAATTTGTTTTTTCAATATACTGTTCAATAAAAATGGTTTGAAAAGAAAATTATGAAAAAATTACACTTATAATAAATAACTTTGAGTGAAATGTGGCTAGATCATAACATCTCATTTGGACTTCATATTAATAAACTATGATCTAAGGTCTACCCTAAATGTGTCCAACACTGTTCTAGAATAGTGGAACAAATCTACCTGTATTTGAGAAAGAAATTTTCCTTTATTTTCACATATAGAAGGTCAGATTTTTTGTTCATGTGGTAAATAATGGTGATTTTTTTTCCTCCCTGTTTTGAATAATGGTCATGGATAGTACATTGATATCTCCTCTCAGTTGCTTAATGCAGAGAAGTATCACAACCAACTAAAGTCCTCATTAAAGCGAAAGTGGATTCCATTCATAACATGGAAAAAGTGTTGCCTGGCAACAAATTAAATGTCTGAGCAGTCGGGCAAGGAGTTCAACTGCTAAAGCAAAAGTTTTGTGAATAAAACCGAAAAGAAATAGATAAAAGCTTTCAATGTTATCATGAATGGTCATTAAAGCCCCAGGGGTAGTTCGGCACCAAAAATCAATCTGCCTTTGTCCATGATTATCCAACAATTTCACAGTCGATAACTAACCAAGAAGATGACGATGCTAAAAAAAAAAAAATGCTAAATAGACATGGTTTACTGTGAGGAGTCCAGGAAATTACAGCTGAACAACTAACAAACACCCAAAAAAGCTTTTCTGTAGGGAGTTCAGACTTCCATGTTTAAAAATAAAATATGGTTGGTGTCATAACAATATTGTCTGCAACGACGCATGATGTTAACTGTCCTTGTCACTTAGCTGTGTGATGCTCACTGTACTGGACAACTGATCTGCTGTGTGCAGAAAATCAAAGATTTATTTTGTAAACTAACTGGGTAACAATTATTTTAATTGCTGATCATGGACATGCGGGTAGGATCTTCTTGCCACTGAGAAATATGCATGGACAGGAATAGAATACACATTTAAGAGCAATTTACAGTGTTTTAATTTTGGAAATGGCATTAATTTAAATGCCCAGGAGAAGTAGAACATTTTTTAGAACTGGGTCAGAGAGAGAGAGAGATCAACGCATAAGCAGAGCTTTGAGAAACAAGGGCAGTGTGTTAATACTTTATGTAAAATCAAGAAAATAATTTAACATGAGTACTAGCAAGTACAAATACTGGGCTGCTCTTTGCTACATTGATATTTTTAACACAGCTGGGGAATAATTTGTCTGGAGGTGATAGCTTCATTTTCTTCG
The DNA here is from genome assembly GCA_933207985.1 of Pelobates cultripes. Lineage (NCBI taxonomy): Eukaryota > Metazoa > Chordata > Amphibia > Anura > Pelobatidae > Pelobates > Pelobates cultripes. Next base: position 340,489,445 of record OW240914.1, on the reverse strand, counting down.
TTTTACATGCTCTGTTTATAAGCTGAGCCTTGAGATTGGTGAAAGGGTGAACGTAAAATAGCAGAACACTGTCCATGGCAGCTGGACACGAGACTGATTTTATGGGCACATTAGACATTGTTTAAATCTTGAGCGTACGGCCTGTGCAATAAAAAGAGTTCAAGTGGAAAATAACACGTATGGGGTGAAATGAAACAAAAAGACCAAATTGGAGGAATCCCCTGATTGCATTTAAGGTGAAACTGCTACACGAAGAGGGAGAAAGGGGAATAAAAGTGCCCTGTGCAGGATACATTTATTTTTTAAAGTCGACTTCGGCGTTAGGCGAATGAGGTGAAATTCAATGAGTCAGAGGTGGGAAACAACAGTATATGTATAGTGATTTTACCATAGTATGTACGATTTATGAGTGATGTGTGGTTGACAGTTACATGTAGCTGATGGATGGACATGCATAGGTGCATGTAATCAAAGGGTGAAGATTTATGGGCTTGATGTAGTTGTCAGATGCATGTAGTGGGGGATGGGTTTGTTGTTGGTGTTGTATGGTTCAAGGATGCATGTAGCTGAAGGATGGGAATATATGGATGAAGTGTGGTTGATGAGTGCATGTAGCTGAGGAATGGGGATATATGGATGACGTGTGGTTGATGAGTGCATGTAGCTGAGCAATGGGGATATATGGATGACATGTGGTTGATGAGTGCATGTAGCTGAGGAATGGGGATATATGGATGACGTGTGGTTGATGAGTGCATGTAGCTGAGGAATGGGGATGTATGGGTGCACAGACTGTAAAGCTCATTTGAGCAGAGTTCTCTTCAACCTATTTTTCCTGTATGTTTGTGCAATTGTCTCAATTTTTTGTTAAATCGCCCCTTCTAATAATATTGTAAAGTGCTATGGAATTTGCTGGCGCTATATAAATACCAATAATAATATTAAGTGGTGGGACTTCATAGGTGTTATGTAGTAGACAGGTGTATGTAGCTAAGGGGTGGGGATTTATGGGTGCTTTATGGTTGATGAGTGCATGTAGCTGGTGGATTGGGTTTGATGGGTACAGTGTGGGTAATGAGTGCATGTAGTTAACGGGTGAGAATGCATGGGTGCTGAATGATTGACATGTGAGTGTACTTTATTGTTTAGTGAGCTCAATGACACATTAAACCAGTTGAAAAGGTGGGACATGGCAGTCAATAAATTAATGTTAATGTGACAGAAATTTGGATACATATCTCCCAAGACGTACCCTTTTATCTTTGACTTGATGTATCAACTCTACTTGTCCATGTTGCACCATTCTGCTTGTTCCCCATAAACAGTACAGACAAACCGTGCTCAGCTTGATCCATACCTACGTTATTTCCAGACACATGTCCCATTTATCATACATGTCATTAATAACGATGCAAAGCACTGGTTCACTAATGGATTTAATAATAATTTCATCTCGGAGCGAAGAATACAGATTTTACCCTGTCAAATATATATTTGGTATGAGAATGGGATATTTATTTTAAATTATCTTAAAATTTACCATCAGTGCTCCTGCTTTTCTGAATACCCCAATTAAAAACTACATTAAAAATCACCCCTGAATCATGAATCTGAGGTGATCTTGATGCTCTATTTCCCCAGAATACATGCTCCAGTCTCTCGCTATTCATTTATATATTTGAGGTGCTTTTTTTCCTTAGGTTTCATTTTCCAGTCTGCTCTACCTTGCTTTCCAATATGGCTTAATGTAAGAGTCACACAAGCTATCAATTGCTCCTTAACAATAGAATGTACATCAACAAGCAGGGAAAACAAAACCTGTCCCCCAGTCCTTTGTGTAATGAGGTCTGCAGCTAGTAAATTATGTCAACAAAGAAATAATTAAATGGTAAGCAAAGAGCTACAGTAGAATGGCAATAGAGAAAACCTAATTAACTGCACCCTACTGCACAAAAATGATTATGTGATCAGAAGAGCTGGTTCAGAATCAGGAAGAAAAAAAAATAAGGACAAATGGAAATGAATGAACGCACATGATTAGCAAAAATGTATGTGTGTTTACAATAATGAAATGAATTTTGTTTTAGCTTTGCAGCTGTGTTAAATATTCCCCACAAGGTTCCATAGTCCCACTTGAAAGTGTCTTTAACAAACTTGGATTCATATGAAAATTCAGAGATGATGAGAGTCATTTCTCCAATGCCATCTGGTTGACAGACAAAGCATGGTTTTATTGCAAGCAGCTTTGGATTTGTACCTGATTTATCTCCGGTGTAAGAAAAGCACAGAGTACATGTTAATGTACTCTGATTACAAAGAAAAAATGCCCACTAAGGGAAACTATAACATCTATTCTACAAGAAAGGCCAAATTAAGGGTTAACTTGTAACAATGCAAAATATCACTGGTTTCATCAATGAAGCACAGCAAGAAGAGGAGATCATGCTTAAAGGGACAGTTCATGCTCTGCTCAATACTGAGGTTCTGTGTACTGAGAGGGAGGGGTGAAAATCCATCTACTCACATAGTATGTTAGAGGCTTCTAACAAAAGGCTAACCATTTCTCATTGGGTAACCACACTGCCCTTTCAATACAGTCATATACAATAAAATGTATTACATATAGAATCACTAGAACATACATGTTCTAGCATTTTAGCCAGCATATCATAGGAGGTGGGTGCAAGATGCTGATATTAATGTGACAAGAATTAGCATTTAGTCATATGTACTTAATGGAAAACACAGATACATACATACAGGATACAGATTGAAAGAGGATATGTGCTCTCCTACATGTTGCACCCAAGAACAGATATAGCTGTATTATTTGGGGATTCACGGACTGTGTAATTAATTAATTGTGTTAGATGAAGAGATTCCCTCATGTCTCCCAGCAATAAAATAAACTGCTGCTTTTATTTTACATTGTCTAATTATTATTATTTTATTATTATGTATCCAAACGTCAGATGGAATGCCATAGAACCTTGTCGATGACGGTGCTATTTTTTATTTTCATCCACTGAGCAAGACATGTTTTCATAAATAACAAAAAAAATAGAATTAGTAACCCTTTATGTTCCAAAGGGAATGTAACACAATCCTTTATTCACACATGGCAATCGCTGGGTAATAATCTATAGGAGGTATGTGCAAGGCTAGATCTGATCTACTTTATGCATGCACCAGGTTACTAAATGGTGATACAGTGGGAATGGGGGGGGGGGGTGTTCTAATATTCTTAAAAATAAATAAATAAATAAAGCCGTTTTTTGCTAGATATTTACCAAGTGTGCATAGCACTGACAACAATGGAAGATGCCTTTGACCCATCTATGGTACATACATAGCCCACAGGCTGTTTGTGACAAGCCAGGCAGAACCTGTCTAGTTACTTAATTGCAAAGACATTAACCCTATGTTGATCAACATAAGTAGCAGCTCATCTCCCCACGTTCAGTGTAGATAAGATCAGCTAGCATGCCCAATAACAGTAGCCACAGACACTGCACCCACACACAGCCCTGCATCCATTCACAGGAGGGGTCTTTGTTGCAAGGGGGTATTCATGTATCCTTAAATCACTTACCCACTTGACAGATCAGGAGCAGCTGAAAGCAGCCTAGATTTAACATCTCCCTGGCTTTTTCTTCTTTGTGAGGTTTTCAGTGAAAGGGTTGATATTGTTTTTTGTTTTTTTTTGCTATGTATTGCAATGCAGATCCAGGCACAGAATGTATTCCTCAGGGAATGTGTCACTTGCTTCTAATAGAGCTTCATGGCTCCCATTTGGTCCCCAGGCTGCCTGCTCTGTACCACTGGTAAGAGAACACACAGTGTAATGGGCCTCCCAAGCAAAGGCTGCCTTGCAGGCAGATTAGACCTGCCTCAGATTCAGATAGGGTTAACAGGAGCACAAGAACACACCCCCAGCAGCCCATTGGCTACTTTCTGCAGATTATCAGCTGTAGGTTTGGTAAAGCACAGAGCCCCATAGAAGAGGACTGGCTCAGATATTACAGTAAGCAGCCTCACCTGTACTGACCTGTAAGCACCTACAGGCTAGCTGAGGATCATGGGGAATGTAGTTCACAAACATCTGGATTGTCAGAGTTTGCAGTCACTGCTCTCGAGCTTCAGCATTAGGTGTAACAAGTCTGGATACATTTCGCATCTTTCAGTTACATTTATTGCAAACTGTGTCTAATGCTACAATCTGTAAATTGTAATTCTAAATAGATTAACTTTAAAAAATAATGCAAAACAAAAGGGAAAGGATGAATCATTTTCAATGAGTAGTTTGCAAATGATTAGACGGAGAAGTGTATTATTCTTGCAGTTATGTCAAATAGATTTGCTTTCTACATGTTAAATTATGTGTGTTATTATTTTACAGCTTGATTTTAGTGCTATAATATTAGTGGAATAATTCTGATGCATTGAGATCATTCTAAGGATTTTGCAAACTATGAATTTATTTACTAAACAGAGAATGTTTGTGAGTTGAAATTTGAATTGTAAAATTTAGTTCAAAATAGTTTTTTGGGTTTTTTTTAAGAAAAATCCTCTGCCTCCGCTATAATCACTGCTTTATTTAAATTTACCTTAAATTTGTTCCATTTTGGTTTTCACTCACCACCATTGCCTATTTATTGAGTAATCACTTGTTTTTAGTTTTGGAAGGTAGTCTTGTAAAACATTTGTCTCTAAACCAAGCGAAAATGACAAAAATGTGAATATACTATATTTGAAAGAAAAAGTAAACAAAAATGGGTCTGGTAATTCCTCAAAAACAAAATCGTTTGGGCTATTGTGACCTTGACATTTGAAATTCACTTTCACTTTGAATTCCAGACAATTCTCACATTAGTGAATTACTCTGTATAAGGGTTATAGGTCAGGTTATGCAAAAGAATGCAATGATTTATATAATTGTGTACATATTTAAATGTAAAAAAGAAATCCCTTTTATGGCTTTGCATCTGGCTATGTTAAAGAACTGGTTGTTAGTTAATTAATATGTACAAACTGACCCCATCAGCAGCATGCAGAATTGATTGACAGATGGCAGATTTGACCAGCTTGAATCATGGGAAGCTTCAATCAGTTCTAAAATAAAGGTGAACATCGAGCCTTCTCCTTACTGTACACAGTTAGGCATGAAAGGGTGGTTTTGCAAAAGGATGCTATAGTCAGGAGTCACTGTGTAAACATTGGTAGTTTAAGGGCATAAATGCCAGCTCAATCCTAACATTTCAATTTTCTTTTGATTCCCCCAATAATTACACTTAAACCAAATGATATTTGATTAAAATGTCTCCAAAAAGTTACTGGAACTCACCAAAGGTTCTTCTCAAAAGGTTCATAGAATCTCCTAATAAACAAGACTTAACCTCATATCTCCCTCCACATTCTTGCTTCATGCCTGGGTGTGAAGAGTTTTTTTATATAGTGAGGAAAAAAAGTGTTTGATCCCCTGCTGATTTTAAACGTTTGCCAACTGAAGATTGAGAACTGATCAGTCTATAATTTTAATGGTAGATGTATTTTAACACCGAGAGACAGAATAACAAAAAATAACAAAAAAATAAAAAATTCAGAAAAACGCATGTCAATAAAAGGTATAAATTGATTTGCATGTAAATGAGTGAAATAAGTATTTACCCCTTCAACTTAGTACTTGGTGGCAACTCGAACCTTCAGCTCCCTCCACAGATTTTCTATGAGATTAAGGTCTGGAGACTGGCTAGGCCATTGAAGGACCTTAATGTGCTCCTTCTTGAGCCACTCCTGTGTTGCCTTGGCTTTGTGTTTTGGGTCATTGTCATGCTGGAATAACCATCCACGACTCATTTTAATGCCCTGGCTGAGGGAAGGAAGTTCTCACCCAAGATTTGACGATATATGACCACGTCCATCATCCCTTTGATGCGGTGCAGTTGTCCAGTCCCCTAAGCAGAAAAACACCCCCGAAGCATAATGTTTCCACCTCCATGGTTGACAGTGGGGATGGTGTTCTTAGGGTCATAGGCAGAATTTCTCCTCCTCCAAACATGGCGAGTTAAGTTGATGACAAAGAGCTCGAGTTAGGTCTCACCTGACCACAAATTTTCACCCAGTTCTCCTCTGAATCATTCATATGTTCATTGGCAATCTTCAGACGGGCCTGTACATGTGCTTTCTTGAGCAAGGGGACCTTGTGGGTGCTGCAGTTTTTCAGTCCTTCACGGCGTAGTGTGTTACCAATTGTTTTCTTGGTGACTATGGTCCTAGCCGCCTTGAGATCATTAACAAGATCCTCCCGTGTAGTTCTGGGCTGATTCCTCACTGTTCTCATGATCATTGAAACTCAACGAAGTGAGATCTTGCATGAAGCACCAGACCAGACTGAGGGAGAATGACAGTTATTTTGTGTTTCTTCTATTTGCGAATATTCGTACAAACTGTTGTCACCTTCTCACCAAGCTGCTTGGCGATGGCCTTGTAGCCCATTCAAGCCTTGTCTAGGTCTAGAATCTTGTCCCTGACATCCTTGGACAGCTCTTTGGTCTTGGCCATGGTGGAGAGTTTGGGATATAAATTATTGATTGATTGATTGATTGATTGATTGCTTCTGTGGACAGGTGTCTTTTATACAGGTAACAAGCTGAGATTAGGAACACTCCCTCTAAGAGAGTGCTCCTAATCTCAGCTCGTTACCGGTATAAAAGACACCTGGGAGCCAGAAATCTTGCTGATTGATAGGGATCAAATACTTATTTCACTCATTCAAATCAATCTATCATTTTTTTGACATGTGTTTTTCTTTTTTTTCTTTTTTTTATTCTGTCTCTCTCTGTTAAAATACACCTACCATTAAAATTATACACTGATCTTTTCTTTGTCAGTGGGCAAACGTTAAAAACAGTTCAAATACTTTTTTCCCCTCACTGTATGACTAACTAGTAACAGGGAAGAGCATTAATTATGACAAATGGCCCACCAGTAAATAATAAAACAACTACTAGTACTTCATCCATCCCCTGGGCCGCTGCATGTGGGTTGGTCAAGAATGGGGTAGAGCTCTGGTTTTCAATTGATGAAACATAGCCATCCCCACCCCCTCAAAATGTGTTACATACATAACAACTTCAGAGTTGTAATAGGTTAAATACTGACTTTTAATGAGTATTTTCCGAATATGCTGGCATTATGGCAAGTCTCTATTAGCATTTAATCAAAATTAGTAAGTCATTTTAGCTTCAAAGTTGCAATATATATAGTAGGATTCGTAAACCAAGGCTGCAAGTACATCTGGCTTTCTTAAAGGATCACTATAGGGTCAGGAACACAAGCATGTATTCCTGACCTTATAGTGTTAAACCATCTAGCCCCCCTGGACCCCTCATGCCTCCATTAAATATAGCAAAATCTTACTGTAACTCTGCATGCTGTTTGCCTCAAAAAAAACAAGCAGTCTGCTGACATCATCAGAAGTGGTAGCCTGATCCAATCACAATGACTCCCCATAGGATTGGCTGAGAATGACAAAGAGGCAGATCAGGGGCAGAGCCAGCATGGTTCAAACAAAGCCCTGGCCAATCACCATCTCCTCATAGAGATGAATTGAATCAATGAATCTCTATGAGGAAAGTTCAGTGTCTGCATGCAGAGGGAGGAGACACTGAATGTTTGGATGCATTTTAGGCAGCCATGACCCAGGAAGGATATCTAACAGCCATCTGAGGAGTGGCCAGTCAAGTTATCACTAGGCTGTAATGTAAACACTGCATGTTCTCTGAAAAGACAGTGTTTACAGCAAAAAGCCTGAAGGTAATGATTCTACACACCAGAACAAATTCAATAAGCTGCAGTTGTTCTGGTGACTATAGTGTCCCTTTAATTAAACAAGGAAGGTGTAGTAGGCTGAATCAGTGAGCACAGGTTTCCCCCCTGAAAGTAATTGTACGCAGATTCTCCATGTTCAGAAGGAATCCATGTCCTCTTTATGACAATATTTTACCAACAGCTCACAGATATTGTTCCAGGTGAAATTCTAGTCTCCATACTATCAAGAAGGCCATTCCATACTCCATAATCCAAGTAATGTACCATAGAAATTTCTTACTTTCATGTCTGCACATTGTGTTTATTTCAGAGCCACTACCTGGCATCTGAGCAGTCAAAAGGCTCTAAGAGCCTTGTAGTCCAAATAACATTTCCATAGCCATCTTTAGAGGTTAGAATGTCTTGGGTGGAGAGTGTGGGACCCTCCTCTGGAGCCTGGACACTTGAAAACTAAAATAACCTGTTTTGTATCAACTTGGCTGATTTTGAAAAATATTGTGATTACAATGGACCACTGGACAATGGTGGGACAGGTGTGAACAAAAAGGACAACTGGAGGTCAAAAGATTAATTGTGAAGTAGGGGGCAGTGGGCAACAGAAGGAAGTACAAAGTCTATAGAAATAATTGTCAGACTACACAAGGGTCAACTGCACCAACAAGTAAATGTCATAAAGGCCTCATGGGGACAATGGAGGAATCCCAAGTGTGAATACTGAGACCACAGGGAGAGGTACAGTTGGAGGTACAGTTGGAAAATCTGGAGGAGAAGGAAACAAGGAACAAGGACAGGATATGATAGACCACATGAGGAACAATTTGGACTATAGCAGACAACGTAGGGCACCAGAAGGATGGACCAAAGGGTAAAGAAGGTGCCCTAAATAAAAACAGAAACAGAGGAGGTTCTTAAAAGAATCACAAGAGGAACCATGAGGAAGAAGATATTGTAATATGACGACATGGTAAACAAGTATATTTATTTGTGTGAGCTTAATGTGCGTACCTCAAGTATTTGCACAAATTGTATTATTAAAAAAAAATATTGTGAAAGCTGATTTTCTTTCTATATAACGTTTTGCAATGACAGATTGGTTTCCTCTGCCATTTGTTTTTCTTTTTTTTTTTTTACATTTTAAGTGGACTACTGTGTTAAAAAGAAAGTTTCTCCAAAAATACACACAACAGCTGCTTGGATTTTTCAACAGAGCCAAGAGGTATTTTACCTATGCCGTAGTATGGTTTTTTTTTGTCCTACAAGTAAACAAATGTAGTCTTGTGGTAGTAAAATTATAACAGGAGTAAGGCCATGTGTTGATACACTAAGTGGGAGGTCTGGCCCCTCCATGTCTACCAGTGCCAATGAGGTCTCATGACTTTACGTACTGTCACAAGTATCTATTTTGTTTACAGCTAATTACTGTCATGCATTGTAATTATCAGAAAAAAAAAACTTGCCACCAAATTAGAGAATTGTAAATGTGGATAATTAGCCACACCAAAACAAAAGTACTGATACCTAAAATCTTACAGCTTGTACAGTTTGTATGTTATAAAATTAATATTCATCTACCAAGCAGTTTCTGCAAATTTACTCCTACACTATTTCTGCAACTGAATGTTGAATAAGTTAAAATGAAAAATTGTTGAATGCTTAACTTAATTCTATTTTCTTTTATTCATCTAGTTATGGTAGCAGGTAAGGCATAAATTAATGTAACCAAGGTAAATAGTATTTTGGTGTTTTATGTATTAAAGCCAAAACGGCAATGATGGGACTATAATGATGCTATTATATATAATCACAATATTACCCTATATTTCACAATGTTTTTTTGCTCGGTTTATCACAGCTACCGATGGGGAAATGTCCATGCTAAATCTATAACTGTAGGCTCTGTATTATCACATTTAATAAAGGAGCCAATATTACTTGAATCACCTTTCTTGTAAATGACTTGTACAAAAACAATGTGAAAAGAAAAAGTAATAAACTAATGAAATGATCATTAAGGAAAAAACGTAATTTGTTCACCTTTAATGTAGGGCTTTATACACCCCATTTTATCAGCGAGCTGTCAACTAAACAGTGAATTGTGGTAAATTCAAAACAAAATTGTAAAATTTAGAACAAAATATTCAAGATGAAAAGATACATGAATTGGAGAATCTTTCAAAATCATCTAATTTGACCTTAAATTTGCAATTTGATCTTCACTACACCTCAAATCCCTTTTTAGTTAATACACCCAAACATTATGGGCTAAAACCCCAGGCAGAAATATTTATATATTCATCATCCATGGGTGTTGGATGAAATAGAACTTAACAGGAACGTTGGCACTGCAGTTGGCTCTTAAGGGGTACAATTCTATAGAGAGTCTAGTGACATGTACAATTGCATTTGGATATATTTATTTTATGGTTAATACATTTAGCAATCAATCTTCATTTTTGATAGAATGAGTAAAAAGCTCCACTTCCTTTAGACTCCCCAACTCTTTGTTCAGTACATCAAACTCGTCATGTTTTAGTCATTTGTGTGTTTTGTTCATCTGTTAAACAGTGCTGAGGGCAGTTGTTAGAGCAACCTAGTGTAGACAAGTATCTGTCTGATAGGGGCACCTAAATTGACTACAAAATTGAATTTTCTCGATTTTGTTTATATTTTGGTATACTTTGTAATTTTGTACATGGGTAAGTGTTTTATTTTATTTGTAGAGGTTTGTGTGATGTATTCATAGCAAGCATTTTCATCTGAAAAGCACCAAGAAGTTTGGCCTAACTATGTGGATGACAATCCAAACACGGGGTGAGCTCATGATGTTCCAGGAAGCCTTGAAGATATTATCACCTCTGTTGCAAAATTTAAAAAAGACTAATTCTCTAAATACTTTGCCTTCAATGCCAATTTGCCAAAAGTGCATGAACGACACACTATACAGATGCTAAAAATGTACCTGGGTCCTTTTTTATTAGGTTGAGCACTATACCTAGCTGCTTAGATAACTTCAAACAAGACACCTTTTATGGAAAGCGGGGTCCAAATAAACCGAGAGATTTTGAATTCTCCAATCAAAGAAGACAAGTAAAATGGGACATATTACCCAACAAAATGTGGAACTCTGAGCCAAGAGAGGATCATTTTGACTTATTATAGGATTTGTATAATATAATTTATATAATAATATCTCTATTAAACCCAGAATAGTTCTTGAAATATTTAATAGCAGGACAAAATCCAATTAGATGATTTATATTGATATGTGAAAGTGCTTAATGAGGAAGTAAGTGCACCTTTTCATTTATCTCCATTATGATGCTATGAGTCAAAACAGGAGTGAAAAAAAATATTGGGCAGGGAAAACAGTGGAGGATGGGAGGAGGGTCGTTAAGGTTCATTGAATATTATGGTTTTCAAGTCAGCATGGCTTTATGCTTTTGGTGAATATACAATGAGAGCTTATTTCTTGTACCTTCCTTCCACAATAAGTTACCATGTGCAGGTAAAATCTTATTCATATTCATTGTCGGTCTACAGCAAACCTTATACTCATGAGATATAGGCTCAAAATATGATGTCTTCTTTTTCCATAAATTACGCTTGAGATTTAAATCTCTAGCTGTTTCTACAGGCTTCATGTTGTACAATGTTACAGACATTATTATTATTATTCAATAATTGTATTACACATGGGACAGATATCTGGAGAGGTTGTTTGGTGTTGCATATATCTGTGTATGAATCATGGAGTTCCCTTGGGTTTGGCTTTATTTCACACATGCCGATTCAGCAACAATCTTTTGACCAGATTATGACTACAGTTTTCACAAGGGGAAAGTGCTTTTCTTTGCAATATATGTAGTGGTATTCTGTATTATGCAGCTTTGTGTGCTTTACATCTGGCAAATTATGTCTGTAACGATCTGTTCATTTATCAGTTTGCAGAAATATGCATTATCGATAGAATAAAATCATATAAAAAAATCTGCAATTTTTCACCTAAATACATCTATGCATACAGTTTCTAGACTTGTGCATTTAATTTCAGATTAATTTAAGGTGGTTCGGACTAATTCTGTATCTCCAAAGCACCATAGGGACACAGAGCTGAGCAAGTGAATGGCGCGATGGAAAAGCATTTTCGTTTGCTGCAGGTTTCGGGTTTCAGAGTACCGATAGTGGTGCCAAAAAAAGTTGATTAATCGGGAAAAAGATGATTGCTGGTTAGGGTCCCTCCACTAAACAATTTTATTCACAGATCAAGTGAGAAGTGACCAAAACAGGAAAAAAAAGAAATCGCGGCAAAAATATTTATGTTTATATATTTATACAGGGGGTGACAACCATAACGTTTGTCACGGGCCCGGCCGTCCTGGGGGGCCTGGACTGCTTTGGCAGTCCAGGGCCCCACAATTACTCTCTGCACATATATATATAGCGATGATCGCTATATATATGTGCAGTGCAGGTGCAACCGCGGGTCCCCGGCTCTCTGTATTTGCAGAGGGGGCCCAGCGGACCGCAGCTGTACTTTACAGATCTTCCCTGTCTCTAACTCCTGCTAGACGTGCGGCCGTTAGAGCGTTGCCACGGGTTACCATGGCAACGCTCCGCGTGGCGTGCACACCACGCGGGAGTTAGAGAGAAGAAGAGAAGAGCTGTAAAGTACAGCTGCAGTCCGCTGTGCCCACTCTGCAAATACAGAGAGCCGGGGACCCCACCGGACCACCAGGGATGGAATATTCCCCCTTCCCTGGACCAGGTAAGAAACAGGGAGGGGGGAATATCTATCATTACATTACATGCATACGCTAGTAAACACACACACACACACACACACTCTGCATTCACTGCACTAACACACACACTGCATTAACTGCACTAACACACACTCTGCATTATCACTACACTAACACACACACTGCATTCACTGCACTAACACACACTCTGCATTATCACTACACTAACACACACTCTGCATTCATTACACTGACACACACACTGCATTCATTACACTAACACACACTGCATTCATTACACTAACACACACACTGCATTCATTACACTAACACACACTCTGCATTATCACTACACTAACACACACTCTGCATTCACTACACTAACACACACACTGCATTCACTGCACTAACACACACTCTGCATTCACTACACTAACACACACACTGCATTCACTACACTAACACACACTGCATTCATTACACTAACACACACACTGCATTCACTACACTAACACACACACTGCATTCATTACACTAACACACACTGCATTCATTACACTAACACACACACTGCATGCATTACACTGGCACACACTCTGCATTCACTATACTGACACACACTCTGCATTCATTACACTGACACACACTCTGCATTCACTACACTAACACACACTCTGCATTCATTACACTGATACACACTCTGCATTCACTGCACTAACACACACTCTGCATTCATTACACTGACACACATTCTGCATTCACTACACTAACACACACTCTGCATTCATTACACTAACACACACACTGCATTCACTACATTAACACACACTCTGCATTCATTACACTAACACACACTGCATTCACTATACTAACACACACACTGCATTCATTACACTAACACACACTCTGCATTCATTACACTAACATGCACACTGCATTCACTACACTAACACACACACTGCATTCATTACACTAACACACACTCTGCTTTCACTGCACAACACACACTGCATTCATTGTACTGACACACACTATGCATTCATTACACTGACACACACTCTGCATTCACTACACTAACACACACTGCATTCACTACACTAACACACACTCTGCATTATCATTACACTAACACACACTGCATTCATTACACTAACACACACACTGCATTCACTACACTAACACACACTCTGCATTCATTACACTGACACACACTCTGCATTCATTACACTAACACACACTCTGCATTCACTGCACTACAACACACACTGCATTCATTGCACTGACACACACTCTGCATTCATTACACTGACACACACTCTGCATTCACTACACTAACACACACTGCATTCACTACACTAACACACACTCTGCATTATCACTACACTAACACACTCTGCATTCATTACACTGACACACACACTGCATTCATTACACTAACACACACACTGCATTCACTACACTGACACACACTCTGCAGTCACTACACTGACACACACTCTGCATTCATTACACTAACACACACTCTGCATTCACTGCACTACAACATACTCTGCATTCATTACACTGACACACACTCTGCATTCACTACACTAACACACACTGCATTCATTACACTGACACACACACTGCATTCACTACACTAACACACACTGCATTCACTACACTAACACACACTCTACATTATCATTACACTAACACACACTGCATTCACTACACTAACACACACTCTGCATTATCACTACACTAACACACACTCTGCATTCATTACACTGACACACACACTGCATTCATTACACTAACACACACACTGCATTCACTACACTAAAACACACACTGTGTTCACTACACTGACACACACTCTGCATTCACTACACTGACACACACTCTGCATTAACTATACACACAGTATCCACTACACAAATATCCTGTATTCACAGTACACACACTACATCCACCACACATTCAAACACTCTGCATTCACTATACAGAGACACTGCATCTAATACACACACTACATCCACTACAGACAATGCATCCACTAAACACATTGCATCTAGTACACACAAAAACTAAATCCACTACACAAACACACACTACATCCACTACTCAAACACACTCTGCGTTCACTATACACACTGCGTCCACTACACAAACACACACTCTGCATTCACTGCACAAACAGTATCTAATACACACAAACGCTACATCCATTACACACATTCTAATTCACTTCCACTATACACACCACATTCAGTCCTGCATCATTGTCAGTGGACTAGGTAGGAGTCCTGTGGGCGTTCTGACCTCCGGAAACAAGCTACGGAAAATCAAATGCTACCAAGGACAGTAAACATTAATATCTTCTCCACAAGCATATGGATCATGGATTTGCTGGTAGCTAACTTATCCTCTTCTCTGTAATCACAAAGCCAGTCCTGCTGTTGTCTACCAATTGTCTATGCCACAGAAGTCATTGTACTGTCAACGGCCCCAAACTGACTATAGTTTTAGTAATGTGATATAGCTTGAAAAATCTTCATTTGTCCTGTACGATATGCACATTTGTAGGAGCCCAAATATAAATATTAAAATAGTTTGGCAAGTGCCCTATGAATAACTATTGCTAGATTAAAATTGTTCTTTTTTTGTTTCAAAGACCATTGTAAATGAATAGGTGCTTAGTCTGTCCGATAGTTACATCAGGTCTGATTATACAGTACCTCTCATTTGACTGGCATAAACGCTGCAAAACTGCTGCATCTCTTATAATGATTGTACCTTTTATTTTAAATAAAACTGGTGGAGAGAATATTCTTCAATAGACTGTGAATACATAATGTGCTTGCACAATGGTACAAACTGAAATAAAAATGGCAAAATTACCATGTAATAAGTTAATAACTCTAGGATCATGGGAATAATTGACGTTATTAGTAAAAATTGAGTTTACAAATGCATTTGCTTTGTAATTCTGAGTCTTAGCTAGTCACAGCTGACAGTGTTAGGCCTGATTACCCTAGCGTTTGTGAGCTGAAAAAAGACTTGGATCTCATGTCAATAGGATTTTTTCAAGTTAAAAAAATATAGTTACCCATTTTTTATGTTTATGTTAAAAATATATAATGACTCCTTTTTTATATTTATGTTAAAAAACAATTAATTACACATTTTTAGATTTTATGTTATGTGTAATTTCCAGTTAGTAGATTAATTAAAGGATAAATCTCATAAATTAAATTTTTTTCCCTGAACTCTTCTCATGCTTTTAAGTGGGATTATACCGGCAATAGACGATTTTTATTTATTTTTATTTAGTTGCATCAAATGGTCAAATCAAAGAGATGAAAACAATATAAAGGACTTAAACAATGAGTCATATTCCATTTTCCTATTGTTTGAATCACATAACAGTTTATTAACTAAATATCATTTTTTTTTGTAGATATGAGAAGGGAATTGCAAATCAGATCTCAGCATAACTGGAATGGAAGATAAGAAAAACTTAGTTGAGTTTCGAGCTCGGCAATTTTGGTTTTAAATTTGAAGTTCCAATGTCAATTCTCCACAATTTCTGATTTTATAAATAAACAGCACAGTTTCATGTCACTGTTGGTTCAGATCTGTTGAGTGAAAAAGCATGCGCAAAGTGAATTCTCTACACACCATAAGCACCGTAACAAGTCAGCCTTTCGCTGATCTTTTAGAAAATCATTGTGTGAATGTCTCTCCGTTCAACACTGGGTTCAATGCCATGACAACAGATGGAATTTTTGGTTAAGAAAGAAGAGTCTTTTAGAATCCCGGCACTTATAATATGAATGGTAAAAAAGATAGATCCAAATGACTAGAGGGTGAATGACAAATGGATGAACCTTTTCAATGCCGAATGTGAGTTCACAGTGCCCTGGCAATGCCTCTATAGGGTGAAGTGTTCAATAATAAAATCCTCTATATTTTCACATTTTCTTATTGGGTGTTCTGCGGATTTTGCCGTCATCGGTAAAACATCAATATAGTCAGAGCTAGTTTTAAGAATGTTTATTTGTCAATACTTTTTATCTTTATTTTAGGATAACAAGCAAGAGGAGATACAAATTGCTGTTTATATCTAAGATTCAAATGCACAGAGAGAGAAAGAGAGAGGGAGTGTTTTTTAAAATAAAGCTGACGGTTCTGGTGGGCCCATATAAACAGAAAGGTTGTTGGAGCAGCAGCTCCAGGTCCATGCTTTAAAATCGGTCCAAACAGCCACAAAATATGCTTTTTTGTGAGGATTCAGAGGGGGGAGGGTTTCAGCCAAGGAAAATCAAGTCTCTTCCTTTCATAAATGGCATAGTATCAAGGCGGTACAATTATATCACTGGGAGAGCAGGAGAACACAGTCAGAAAATCTGGAATGAAGCGCAAGTTTATAATAAATATAATAGTAATCTGCATTGTGCTTCACTCCAGATTTTCCAGCTGTGCTTTTTTTTGAAACGTGAAGGATATTCCACTAGGATAGAAGCTACATAGACACTGCATAACAAAGAATTGGACTGAATTAACGTACTGGACTTGTTAATAAATAATTTGTGGTGTTATTTACATTTGGATTTTAATTATGAAGTAACCAATGGAATTTGTGGTTTGTCAGGGTGGTGTATTTGTGCAGTACATCAGGGTGGAGCAGGAGAACAGCCTCACAACTGTAGCCCAAGGCAGACCAAGGCAGGGCGCGTTGCTAGGAGGCTGTGGAGTCCCAACTGAGGAGCTCAATAGCCCTGGATCTCGTAGTGGTGGTGGTGTGACTTTTTTCTCCATACTGCTCTCCCTTGTAGTCTTCCTTTCGAATCTCTCCCAGGAGAGGAAGTAGCACACTTGTGTTGTTCAAATAGATACGCATGGAATATGACACTCTAACCATGCTCTTGCATCTCTATCGTTGTACTGCTTCCACTCCTGGCCGGGACTCAACCAGGATATTGTTAAGGAGAGCATCATGGAGGCAATACCACACAGATTTAGAACCTGGATATACATGGCCAGCCCTGAAACGTTAACTGATTGCTGCCTACATTCCACCTCTGAGCAGTGCACAGCCAGGTAGGGAAGTGTGTCTTTGCCTGTGTATCCGTGTGTATGTCTGTACATATCTGTCTGTTTATGAATATGTCTGTATATGCCTGTATGTGACTACCAGTGCTTGCCTTATTTGGTGTCTGTGCTTGAGTCTCTGGGCATGACTGTGTCTCTATGTCTTTATGTATGCATCTGTGAATGTGTAACCAAAATAGTGGAATGTTGTTTGAGTGGAGAAAACCGACCACAACAAACGAAAACCCAGTGGAGCGCTGAATATATACACTTACTATTATATTAGGGAATAAATAAAACAGAATGTCTAAATGGGAGAAATAGACAGAATATGGTGTAATATGTCTAAATACATTAAATAATATGTAGTCCGTAAGAAACACACTCACATGGTGCTGAGCCTCATAGGGGTAGGCTCAAGTCACTTGCGCAGAGGTATTTTCAGTTAATACCAAAACTTCGTCTGTGTAGAGATGTAGAGTACTCAGAAAGGAGAGATAAAACAAATATAGTGAATTACCCTCACTGTGAAAGTGAATAAAATATACCAATCACTGCTCACCTTATTGAGAGCCAAATGACTTAGAGATAGATTAAAAATAATTTATTTACCAAAATAATGGATATAGAAAAACAAAATAAGAAATACCTTAAGTATTATAGTCCCAAAATAGAAGATATGCCGCCCAATATTGTCAGAAATCTGTGAATGTGTGTATTTTAGTTTGTGTTTGTCAGTGTGCAGCCGTGAGTAAGTTGAGAGTCATATATTGCAGTTGTTTCTGAAGAACCAAGCTTGAGCATTGAGGACGGTTCACTAAATAAAATTTGGGGCTCAAGACTTGAATATTTTATAACCCTATTATTTCCCCCGACTCTTGTCAGTTTTATATATTAAATGAATGATGATATCCGTGACTGGCCTGCAACAGTAGTCATGTAATTTTTATTTGTATCACCATTTCTGCTCCCTACTTTTGTTCTGATTATTAACATTATGAATCAGCAGCAGTCTGGAGGCACAGTATTACAAAGACAGATGGTCCATTGCAAAATAAATGGATCACTATACCCCAGCCTACACAGAAAAAAATAAAATTTAATTATCTTTTGTATTTTGAAATGCACATTTTTCAACCTGTGCTTGCGCGTTAAAATGCGTATTTTGTATGGAAAGTCTTTAAGCCTTTAGAGGCATATTTAGATAGCTGCAAGAATTAATTATACATAGCATGCTTAGTCTAACTTGTTCACACAAATCTGTTTATCTGTCTGTCTAGCTATTTATCAATCTACCTATCTTGCTTCTGCTTGTGGTCTTTTTCTATTGAATCACGGTTGGGCTCATAAATGTCAAGTTGAGAGGGTTACCTGGTAGTCTGAAAAGTTATGAAGAGTTAACCTTGAATTTTTAACAGGTGCACCATTTAGAGATTGAAAATGAACTTGGACGGTGATAAGAACGCAGTCTAGAAAGTCAGAAAACAGATCAGTATTGAACTGCAAATCTACATAGATCAGATAATAATATCTTATATATCTAGTTGGCGTTGTTTTTCAGATGAATCATCAATGGCTAAAATAAAATAAATGTTTGACAGCAATACAGTTGTTAATTTTAGAAATGACTATATTGACGCTCATGTTATTAAAGCCTATATAGGTTTATTGTGCCTTCTGATTTGTGATATCTCCTCACACAGGGTATATGAAAGTGGGCACATTTTGTACAGATCAAAAAAAATACTAATAACAAATATGGTACTTCAAAATAAAATTCAAATGGATTTTGTAAGGGTTGGAGCTAGAGAACAGATGATAGATATTATCAGATATTAGACTGGCATAACATCTGTTTAATTCACTTGTACAATGTGGGTAAGAGTTGTATTATTTTAAACTGCAGAAATAATAATGTACAAAATATTGATGTAAGATGTAAAATAAAATTGTTTAGTAAAATTGTTGCACGTCGTGTTGAGAATGTTGAGACAGGGTTTTTGGAAATCTAATTTCTTATTGTTTATTTAGATTTTTTTTTCTGTTTAACCCCTCAAGGACACATGACAGAAATATTCCATCATGATTCCCTTTTATTCCAGAAGTTGTGTCCTTAAGGGGTCAAGGGTCCTTTTTAAACTCGTCATGACTGAGCCTATTCCAAAATAACTTCATGACTGAGGCCTTTTTGGCACTTTTGCTATATGCTCTTTGCCCTGTAACGTAATGTCTTTTCTTTTAATCCAGCAATGCTATATATTGTTTTTTAAATGACAGATGGTGTTTTCTTTGCATATGTTATAAGTGTGCGTATCAGCCCATCAGCATTTTGGCACTTTTCGTATAACCCCATCACCAGCCTTTTGCCAAATCTGATGGTTATATTTAACATTTTGTGCTATTCACTCACTTTTCATTTTCATGAGAAATTTAACAGACTATGTGTGTCCAACTACCATAAAGGTCCGATACTTGCACCAAATATAGATATCCCCATGTAGACCTTTTCCAGATGTTTGGGAAGGCATAGTTTCAAATTAAAGACATGCCAATTTCAGTTTTCAAGTTTTAAGTTATCATCGGTTCCCTTACTGAGACTGTGTCCCTTTTGGGACAATAAGGTGGCAATTTACCTTACCTTACCTCATGGTATACCCTTTTGTAAAAGTATACAACTTTGACTATTTAAAATAGGGCATATTGAGTCTTTTCACTTGTCCGTTTCCTCACCAGTATATTCTGAATTTAGAGGTAAATACGTATCCTTTGTCATACTACATCAAAAACCTAGATTTGTATTCTGCTTCTGTGAAAGTCCCCTTTCTCTGGATTTTATATCCCAGAGTGATTAAAGCTCCACGCTGCTGTGTTATAGCTGCCTCATCCAAACACTAGCCAAGACTTAGTGAAGGGTGAAAAACTGATTTTATTGTCACACAGGTCACACTTTTATACCGGGTGTCCCCAGGGAGAACAATGGTATTGCGACATCCTCGGCAGCTAGGTGTCTGTACCTGAGCAGGATATGTAATTAGCGGACAGCTGGGCACCGGGGTAACAAAAATACATAAAACTTAAGGTCCCCGAGCCCACCTCCCCACAAACATTCTATGCCCAAGAAGGTCTCTTCTGATTGCCCATTCTGCCCAAAAAAGAGCTCAGATCAGAGTTCCACAGCACTGGGTAGAAATCCCAGTCACCTAATATGATGGCGCTCTCAGTCAGTACTTGGAACTCCCTCAAATCCTTGGTATCGTTGGATGTCCACCACCTCCTCTGTCACCCCTCCAAATAGCAGCCAGATTGGTTGTTTTTGAGACCAAGAGAGCCCTCGTTAAAGTTTAATAGGACTGTGGCAACCCTGCAATCCAATCAGGAGTTTCAGAGGTTTTGCAGGTGGCTCCCTGTCAGGCATACCATGCCTCAGAGGCTCCCCGGCTGGCCTACGCGTGCTCCGAGGATGCAGAGAAGTAGTGCTGGGAAACATAAGTTGGAAGTGCCAACAATAGTGATATAGTCATTTTTGGAAAGAGTTGGTGGTTGGGGACTTGTACCAGTCCTAGGTGACCAGGCAGTTTGTTAGAGCCTGATTACATCAATTTCCAACTTTGCCAAGTTTTTCATTAGATTGATTAGGAGACATGACCTACTTTTTGACATGGCTCATAGCAGGACAAAAGCTAGAGGTAGGATCATAATAAGTAGGAGAATGGGATGGTAAAGGATGAGGTTAATAACTGGTTGCAGACAACACACTCAAGAAGCTTGTAGAGGTAGGGAAGCTTGGATGGTACATGGGAGGACCGGATTACAAATGAGCTAAATAGCTGACATTTAAAAAAAAATAGAGATATCAGACAGACACAGTATGGAGATAAAAAAAGAAAATATATGGTAGCATTATAACAGGATGAGAGTGAGAAGAATAATTATGAGGTGTGCAGTCTTTTATAGTAAGAGTCTTATTCTAAAACATAAATGAAAGAGGACAAGAAATGCAAGGAGAGATGGAGATAGATGGATGTCTTTGTTTGCACCAATATTACTTTCCTCTCTCAAGTCCAGCAAGAAAACCTCTACTTCATATTCATTATCCCCAATGAATACAATTCCTTTATTGGTTTTGTGGCTTAGAAGTTATTTTCATGCAGTATTTTATTTAGGGCAAATAGTTTTGGCACTCTCTTTATTGGTCAGATATGTAGCACTGGTAAGTACCAGTAAAAAAGATTTCTCTCCAGTCAAACATGAGGTGTTGGAGCTAATTATTATTCCATTTGGATTTAGGGAGAAATAACCCTTTAAATTGTGCTGCGCTGGGAGCAACTGAGGACAACTTTGAGAAACGCAGACATAGACTACGATGCCAAATATTTTAAAGAAAGGAATCCTACTCAAAGCCAATAGCATTGTGTCTACAGAAAAAAAATCTGTTGGTGTATCCTTCTTCATGGTGGACTGTTCATTACCACACTTAGCAACTCACATGACCTCAGGGAGTTCTATTTCCCATTCTATCTTCTCACAAACTATAACAAGTTACAATAAAATAAAATTTCAATTTTCCAGCAACAAACGTAAATATATACATGGTTGGACAGCATTATGATAACAAATATTTTCTTGACCTGATTTATAAACCAAAAATATTACTTTCTTTCCATACAATATTTAAAAGAAAACATTTTTTATTAACCAATAGCCACACATTTCAAAAGAAGCAATATAATATAGAAAAAAGAATTCCAAGAAAATATATGAATGCAAATATTTTAGAATATTCAGTATTATTAACATTTTTAGAATTATTCTCTAAACTGAGAATTGAGTAGAATTAAAACAAGGATTGCAAATTTTTAAGTCAAAATAGATGAAGTGGACAAATTCTTGAGATGACCTGTTATTCTAGGCAACTCCAAACTAAACTTTGCAAGTAAAGTTTCAATTCTCCCCAATTCTCTTTTAGTAGATAACTTTTCATTAAAAAAAATTTGCTTTTTCTCACTCACCCATTCCATTAATAATAAAAATACAGTTCCCCACAATATATAAACTTTTGATACAGAACTCCCTGTTACAGAATTCTACAGTTGTCTCAGCTGAAAATATAGAAATATTAGCTCTCTCCTCACATATACCGTCTGGGCTTTTGAGAAATGGTTATTGTCCCCAAGTACAACAGTGTCTATAGAAGAGTTGGATCTTAGACTTAAAGAGAGCCTTTCCTTAAAAAGGGGGTTACTGCAGAGGAGGGTAGCAGGAGACATTTTCAGAGCATCGTAGAAGGGGCAATCTAATCCTCTTTGCTGGTGCATCTGTTCTGGCAGTTTTGCTCCACAAATCAAAAGGCATCACATTAATTAAGGTTCCCTTTTCTTTTATTTTTATTCAACTCCTGAAATGTGACCAGTATGCACAAAAAGGTTCCAGCCCCTTTTAGACACAAATATCTAACAGAAGGGTATGCACTTTGATTTGTTGTGTAGTTTCCGCTTACTATTCTTTGCTGCCTTTTTTTTTCCTCTTTGCAGAAGGACTTTCTTTTTTAGCAGAGTGCAGTACATTCAGAAAGCCTTATGAAACAAAAGCATTCAGTTCTTGGTGAGCAACAAACTCATCTTTGTTCAGCAGCTCGGTTAAGGAAAGAAGGCCGATTTTATGCAGGTTTCTATGGCCTGTATACAAAGGCATTTATCTGTATGCAAGCTATTTGGCAACCTGGCACTACACCATGAGATCATCTTTTCTTAAAATAAGCAGATTGTGTTGAGGCCTTCAAATTCATAAGTTGTTTAATATATAGGTCTTATTCCATCACGCAGATGCTTACATTCTTTTTATAGTTTGTCGATCAGAGAAACTAAAAGGCTTGTGTTTCTGTTACCATGCCACTCCTGTTGTATGAGACAGATCGGGCAGATAACAACCTCATTCATTTGTTAAAGCTCTGTCCCTTGGCATATTTAGAGTACTGCTAAGTGTGTTCATTCATCAGTTCTTGTGGTTTTATAATACACTAAAAGACAGATTATATTTTAGATGCCTCTGTGTTACATTGAATTGTCATCTATTATCATGCTGTCGAAAACTATCTAACTTGTGAATAATAGGCCAGTACAAGGCAGAAATATAAACACAGGGCAGATATACCAATCCACAGAGTGGTCAGGCTTATTGTGGTTATACAACAAAGGTGGAAAACACAAATAGGCCAGGATAGTGAAAGAAAAGCCGATATCTGGGCAACAAAAGTGATGAAACCAGCTAAACTAAGTCAAATCAGGTCACGAGAGGAAAAGAACCATAAGTAACCTAGTCAAATCAAAACTGAGAAAACAATTATCTCAAGAATGCATTACTGGGCTATCGGAGACCACATGCACCTTACTAAGGGAAGAAGGGTTTAGGCAAAAACCTGCGTGTCTCGGGAAGATGGGAGCAAAACGATGCTGGTTAGACACATCACTTGCCAAGTGTTGTAAGGCTCAACTCCTATAATTTCAAGTTTTAATGGACTGTCTACCATCAGAACTGCTGTCAGTGGAGTGAGAATGGCATGGAGCATCACCCAGGAGTGGAAGAGAGTGAGGAAAGAACACAGCTGTAACAGGTAATTACACATATTCTAGTCATTCACTGTGTTACAGTAAAGGCCTGGGGTATAAATCTTTTTATCTATATGCTTCTTGAGTTGCTCAGGGAATCCAATGTATCCATCCACATTCTCTTTTCCATGAGAGCACTCTTCCTTCTGATTACAGCCTGACTTGTATGAATCAACTGCTGAAATATCTTTCCTATACGTGGCACATAGAAAGAGGGCTGAAGAATGTAAAGCAATGAGCAGGTCACAAACATGGAGACACAATGTCTCTGAAAACCCACCTAATGATGGAGTGGGAGATCACTCTCCCTTAGTCTCATGGCGTGCACACTGTGATAATGCATGCAGGAACTACATATGACATTGTCTCTTGCTCATTTATTCATTACTACAAGAAAGAGCACTAACGCAGTGGAAACATTATGTAAGAAATACAGGAATTCATAATTTTTTAACATGTCATGATATATGAAAATAGTTGTTGCAGGGAAGCAGTATAGAAGAATCCTATTTATAGTATTTGGTGTCAAAAGACACTATTTGATGTCAAACAAGGGACATTGGAATTTAGTAAAATAAATAAATTAAACAGAGTACAGTATAGTAAATGTAACAAACTGAACATACAAAACTAAAGGCGCTGAAACATGCCGGTCTTGGACCAACACAGGAACTGAGGAACTGGAACAGCACCGAAACTGAACACAAACAAGAGGATCACAGTACCGGAGTTCTGCAACAAACCATGTCAGTCCTGTAACAAACCACATCAGTCCTGTAACAAGTTACGTCAGCCCTGTAACAAGCCACATCAAAGCATGATACAAGTGTAACAAGTCACTACAGTCCTGTAACAAGCCACATCAGTCCTGTAACAAGCCACATCAATCCTGTTACAAGCCACATCAATCCTGTAACGTCATCCTGTAACAAACAAGCCACATCAGTCCTGTCAAGCTACAGTCCTGTAACAAGTCACTACAGTCCTGTAACAAGCCACATCAGTCCTGTAACAAGCCACATCAATCCTGTTACAAGCCACATCAATCCTGTAACGTCACTCTGGTCCTGTAACAAACAAGCCACATCAGTCCTGTAACAAGCCACACCAAGCATGTTACAAGTCACATCAATCCTGTAACAAGCAGGGCCGGACTGGCCTACCAGGATACCGGGAGATTTCCCAGTAGTCTGTCTGCCCATAGGGCCGCTGTGTGCTGCGATCAGCCTGCACTCCCTCAGGCCACGGCCAATCGCATGCTTTTGCAACCAACCACAGACGCAAGAGCATAAAGTATTTGTCCACGCCGGCCACCGGATATAAACTACCCGCCGGCTGCACGGCAGCGGTACTTTAGTGCGCAGAGTGGCTGGCTATCTGCAGACCAGGCCCGCCACTCACTCCTCCTTCCCTCCTGCTCGCAGTACCTGCTTGAGCAGAGAAAAGATTGTGTAGGCCAGGCTGGAACTGGTGGACTCATCTTGAGGTAAGGGAAGATGTACAGTATTTTAGATTGTGGGGAGGCCAGTATTAAATTGTGGGGAGAAAGCAGTATTAAATTGTGGGGAGGGAGGGCACTGTATTAAATTGTGGGGAGGGGGGCAGTGTATTAAATTGTGAGGAAAGTGTATTAGAATTGTGGGGAGGAAATGTAATTCAATTGTGGAAAGGTTGTGAGGAGGGGGCAGTGTATTGAATAGGGAGGAGGGGCAGCGTATTAAATTGTGGGGAGGTTGTGAGTAGGGGGGCAGTGTATTGAATAGGGAGGAGGGGGCATTGTAATACATTGGGAGGAGAGAAGGGAAGGGGAGGGCAGTGTATTAAATTGGGAGGAGGGGGCAGTGTATTAAATTGGGTGGAGGGTGGGCAGTGTATTAAATTGGGAGGAGGGGTCAGTGTATTGAATAGGGAGAAGGGGCAGTGTATTAAATAGGGAGGAGGGGACAGTGTATTGAATAGGGAGGAGGGAGGGCAGTGTAATAAATTGGGTGGAGGGGGCAGTGTATTAAATTATGGGGATGGGGGGCAGTGTCTTGAATAGGGAGGAGGGGGCAGTGTATTAAATTGTGGGGGACAGTGTATTAAATTGGGAGGAGGGGGCAGTGTATTAAATTGGGAGGAGAGGAGGGAAGGGGAGGGCAAGGTATTAAAGTGGGTGGAGGGGCGCAGTGTATTGAATAGGGAGGAGGGGCAGTGTGTTGAATAGGGCGGAGGGGGCAGTGTATTAAATTTTGGTGGGCAGTGTATTAAATTGGAAGGAGGGGGTCAGTGTATTAAAATGGGTTGGGGGAGGGAAGGGGGACAGTGTATTAAATTGTGTGCTATTGGCCTGGTATGCAATTATTTCCAGGACTGGTTTTCATTCCCAGTCCGGTCCCTTGTAACAAGCCACATCAGTCCAGTAACAAGTCACATCATGCCTGTAGAGTCATAGGGTAGCCAACTTTTGCATACAGAGTTGTAGGTCAGAAAGAAGAATGGGCCTAAAGCAAAGAGTATATTGTAAAAGAAAACACAAGACAACATATTGAATCTAAAAATCAAGGTTCCTGGAATGGCAATGTCAAGGCAGAGGGGAGGCCAGACAGGCTGCTTCTTTCATGTGAGCACTGCCCAGGGAAGATATAGGGCAGAAATACCCAAGAGATGCACTGGAGTGAGGGTGTATATACAAATAATAAAATAGCAGAGGGATCAGTGTCTCAGAAACTGCTACACTTGGCTGAAATAGGGCAGAAATGGTTAAAAAGCACACACACAATCTCTCCTCTCCATGAGACACTGTGGTGACATTTAAAGAATTTGGGGCTTCACACAGTGAACCCCAGGAGTTGCCATGCCATGTTATAAACCAGCTGCATCTGCAGTCATCGATAAAGGGGGAATGGGAACTGCAGATATAATTCTGACGGATACATGTTTTTCTAACACATTAATCAGTAATCCTTAAAATGAAACCAGATTATTATTTATTTTTCTTGCAACAAAAACTAGAGTCCGCCACCTAACTGCACTATCGACCAGACCCAACCGATGAGATAGCAATTGCCGGCTCTATGTTTTATTAATACATTGTCACATTTTTTTTGTAGCATGACGTGCAGGTGAGGGATTCAATAGCATTCAGCTAGGAAATGATACATATGTTGGAAATGAGGGCTCTTCACGGATCCACCTCAATGAAAAAGATAATCTGTGTAACATTTCTACTTTTGTTTGGTCTGTTAGCGTTTCTTTTCACTAGCTATGCTTTGTCTAATGGATTGATCTTTCCACAGGAGGTGCTCTGCATTCTGAAAGTCAGAACAAAGTCAGGTTTTCAAATATCTTCACTGTGTAGAAGGTAGCAAACAGTGGACATGCAAGTGAATCGTATTCTCGTTCATCAGCTTTAATTTCATTTATATGAAATAATACTCCCACTTGTATAATTAAATTATTTGTATTTGTATATATTCAATGACGACCATTCTCCTTATCTGAATTTTTTTTAAATATTTCTAAGGATAGAAAACTTTAAAAAAAGATTGATTTCAGTGAAAAACAGGAAATAATACTGTTGCCATGGTTACTACTACAGAAATAGACAATTTTCAAAATGCAAAATGGAATATATTTTTCACATTTAACTAGAAAGATCAGCTGTACATAATATGTGAAGAAGCAAAATGATATATTACATACATACATATGTATATTACAGGCCAACAAAATATATTTTATATACCGCATTTTTCTTTTGTCTATAAGACGCCCCCTTCTTTGAGCCTAAAATGAAGAAATATATATTTTAAGCATCTATAGCACTGAAGTCCCTACTTGTCCTGAGCCCCCTCACACTCTGGTAGGTCAATCCTGTCCTGCTGTTGGTGGCAAAGATGCATTCTGCCCGCCGTACCCTACGGGGGATGTCCGGGGAAGGCCTCACCCTGCGGTGTCCATATGTAGTCTGTTGCTGTGAGGTCTTGGCGTGGTCCAGAGTGGTGCGATGAAGCATGCGGTTGCGCAAGATCTCCCAGACCCACGCACACAATTAATTTCACAGAGTCAGCAGTTCGCAGAGGTGTACAACACAGCCTATGTCCACAGGGATCTGACAGTAGCGAACCCAACAGTCAGCTGAGTGTTCTGTCAGCAAGCAGCAAAGTATTTGGCTTAATAATTAGATTTTTGAAAGAGCTCCAGCCACATGCGACCAGCTTGGTTGGCTGTCGGGCCCTGTGCACAAGTGCTTTTGTTTGTTTTTTGCAATCCGTGCAGTGACATTCCGTTTATAAGACGACCCTCAATTTTAGACTGAAAATTTTTAGAAAAAAACAGTCTTATACATGGAAAAATATGGTATATAGAGAGAGAAATTTCATAAGCTGTATAAAAGGTTTGATTATATAAAAATAACACACTGAAACTCACACATCTGTCAAAGTGCTTTTGGACAATCTTCTAAAACCAGGGATCACCATGGCAGCCCACAGCACACCTCATCTCCTGCTGACGTGATAATGCAGAGCATTCACTTCTGATGTACCCTTTCAAATCCATCAAAACTTGAATGGAAATGATAGCAATCATCATTATTTACATTGAAATGTAGATAATGCAGAAGTGAAATTCCAGTTTTGGGGTCAAGAAGAGCCTTGTTTTGGGGTGAAAGGAGTGTCTGTTTTTGACAATCTGTTCAAAGATTATTTGACAAGACATGAAGAAACTGTACCATAACCACACTTAGATGTAGTGGTTGTAGTGTTTAGAGTGTCCCTTAAAAAACCTTCAGTGGCCAGACAACTTACATGAACTTGTGAACATCAGATGTAAAGGACCATCTTATCAGGACAGAGTAAATCTAGTACATGCTGACTGTTTAAAAGGGCCGCTCTCTGAGAATTTGACTACCATTTAATACAGAGTGAGCATTGCCATTAAGTTAATATAGTTTATTCTGTTTAGCTACAAGAATGTTTGTTAGCAAAAATTTACTTTACTTTCTGGGACTCGATTGGTGAACCATTCAAAGCTGGAAGACCTTGTGTTCAGACAGGATCTGGGTTACTATATACCTCTTATATCGAGGGCTCTTCCAACTATCCACCAGACTCCTTAATTTATCTACCAGGAAGGATGAAGGTAATGTATCAGGGATTCTAATCTATCTCACTGGAGTGATTATTCATGTTATGTTTCTATGGAACTTTTTCTTATACCTGGAATTACAGCCCTTCTTTGAAATGCATTTATTGCTTCTTACTACCTGACGTCAAGTGCATTGTTGTGCATCATTCAGTATTATGGAGTAAATAGCACACATCATCACAAATTAAATGTGTCTTGTGTTATAATACAAACTAAATGGGTAATAATATAGGCAACTCCTCACACCCAAAAGAAACTAAGATACACATCCTAATCTGTAGTGGGTGTGTTTACAACACAATTAATTTGTGAAATATGCTTTTAGGCGCAGTAACGCTGAGGAGGATAACCTACACTGAGTCAGTCTTAATCAGAAAATTAGAAGTCTTTATCAATCGAGAAAAAACATTTCACCTAAAAATACCCAACTAGCCCAATTAAAACTTGCTAAATTATATAAGACATCACATAAACACATGTTTCTCAGTTAATGGAGACATCAGGGTTTGAGAAAATAGAATGGTATTAATGATTCTGGGTTGTGATAACTAGTAGGATCTTAATGACTTGATGCCAGATACAATTATTATTTTTTACATACAAGGCTATAATGTAAATATAATATTTTGAGATCTTGTAGGAGTTCTGTTTCTTGGACTCAGTTTCACTTATATGAATTCATCCAATATGTCACATTGTTTTTTTTCTTATATAGGATAATTAAGATATTAATAAGATATATAGTTTTTTTTCTTAAATAAGATAAATTGCAATATAACATTACCATAACATTCTAAGCGAATGCCAAAGATACATTGCACAGAGCATTGGAACAGACTTGCAAGGCAGTAAGAGGCTAGAGTTTTGAGAATTGTACTAAGAACTGACCAAGATGTGATTGCAATATATTCACCCTAACAACCACCTTCATATTCGACTGTGGGCCATGGTTACCACTGGGGCTTTCCAGTTGGCCAAAACACACACAAAATAGTACTTGGCAGGAAGATGACAAAGTGATAATTATACCATTATAGAGCTAGAATCAAGAACAGCTGATTGAATTGACATATTTTGCACAGAAAGTACAATAATAAGGACCAGCGAGAAGGGCAATAATTATATGTAATACTTGCATCTAGGCTTGGAATATTTGACTTAGTACACTTGACTGGTACTATGCAGCGCTTACCACAAGTAGATGTACTGGACTCGATAATGATGGTAATAGCAGAGCAGATTATTATTATTATTATTATTTTATTATTTATATAGCGCCATCAGATTCCATAGCGCTGTATGACAAGGATATAACAATAGAGGCAGGATAATTAATGTCTGAGTAGTTAAGGATGAAACAGACCTGGTTTGGTACACACCTTATAGCATAAATAGGGATCATAGTCAGGGGCACTCCATGTTCATGCACGGCACGGAGATGTACAATTAAGAAAAGACTCCGCTCATAGGATAGGCATCATCTGGTTTTGATGGAATTAAGGTGTTATAATAACTATGTAGGAGCAATGACACAGTCAAACACATACTAAAACAATCTTCCAAATAAAACAGAACCCAAATGATCATATTGACAAAAGACAACTACACTATGCATAAATATAAATAAATAGATAGTAGTGTTTTGGTAGAAATTGATGGTAAAAGGGTCAAGTTAAAAAAAAAAAATAACCCATATGAAATAATCTTAGTTACTAACTCTTCAAAAAGTTAAATTTTATGTTTGTTTTTTCAACTGTTAAGGTACTAAATTAGCTTTAATAAGACACCAGTAATAGCACACTGTGAAAACTCTACACCTAAATTGTCATGGGATTGTCTAAGTTTTAAAAAGGCCAAAACATTGGGGGTTCTGTCTCCACTCTCGTTGGATTATTCTGAAGGTAACAATTATAGTCTAGTGGGTATATGTTCTCACATATTTATAGCTATATGCATTTCTACATTTATTAATACTGTATGCTGTTCTATCTTCATTAAGTCTTTATATACTATCGAGTATACATTGTATGTCTATTTTTGTACTAATAAAGAGTTATTTAAAAAAATTAGGTGTGCTATGGTGTTTATTTGTGGGAACCTAGTTACGTAATAGGGATATATTATTAAGTACCCTATACCTAGTGCATTTAGTGTTTGGAATGTTCAATCTGTACTAGGGATCGACCGATATTGATTTTTTAGAGCTGATACCGATAATCTGTGAACTTTCAGGCCGATAGCCGATAACTTGCTGATATTATGTACATTTACCATTTTGAAAAAATAAACAATTTCTAAAGGTAAATGCACAAAATATACATGCCACATGTAATGGATGCAGTGTGTTTAGACAGGGGAGCTGTGTGTGTTTGTGTAGTGGATGCAGTGTGTATTTGTGTAGTGTGTATATAATGAATGCAGGGTGTGTTTGTGTAGTGTGTATAGTGAATGCAGTGAGTGTTTGTGTAGTGTGTGTATATATAGTGAATGCAGTGTGTGTGTAGTGTGCATAAAGTGAATGCAATGTGTGTAGTGAATGCAGTGTTTGTGTAGTGTGTGTATAAAATGAATGCAGAGTGTGTGTGTGTTTGTATAGTGTGTGTGTATATAATGAATGCAGTGTGTGAGTGTGTTTGTATAGTGTGTGTATATAATGAATGCAGTGTGTGTGTTTGTGTAGTGTGTATATAATGAATGCAGAGTGTGTGTGTATACAATGCAGTGTGTGTTTATAATGAATGCAGTGTGTTTTTATATAATGCAGTGTGTATGTGTGCTTGTGTAGTGTGTATTTATATAATGCAGTATGTGTGTATGTAGTGTGTGTTTATAATGAATGCAGAGTGTGTGTGTGTGTGTGTGTGTGTGTGTTTGTGTAGTGTTTGTATATAATGCACAGTGAATGTGTTTCTGAAGGGATGAAATTTGTGTAAAATGGAGGGGCAGGAGAGGGCATTTTTAATTTTAATTATATTTTTAATTATTTATGTCTTATTGTGGTTTTTTTTTTGTCCCCCCTCCCTGCTTGTTACCTGGCCAGGGATGGGGCTATGACATTCCCTGGTGGTCCAGTGGCATGTACTGAGTAGTGGGGAGCCCACAGCAAGCTGTTACCTATCCAGCTGCTCCTCCAGCTCCCCTGTGTATCTTGCAGCTTGCGTGGTAACCCGTGGCAATGCTCTGACGGCCACGGGTCTCGCAAGATTTACACAGGGGAGCTGGAGGAGCTGCTGGGAAGGTAAGTAACAGCTTGCTGCCGGCCCCCACCAGGACCGCCGGGCTTGTCATGAGCCCGGCGGTCCTGGTATGTATTATCAGTAATATCGATATTTCTATTGGCCGATAATATCGGTAAAACGAATAATCGGTCAATCCCTAATCTGTACTCTAGAGTACTCCTGACATCATTTATTTACCCCTTTAAATACTGCCCTGACTTCTAAAATGGCCAGTAAACCTATGTAAGGTTCATTACTGTTCTCGGATCATGTAGTTAAATACACATTTGTATTTATTCCTGCAGTAAAATACACCATTTAGACATTGTATAACTTAATTGCAATGTTGTGTTTGCATGGGAGAGAAATAGAGAAATGCCACAAATGTTGGAAAATGATTGGTTATAAAATGGAAATTATAAAAATGCGTCAAATCGTCTACACTTAAAAATATTCACTTGTTGGTCATTGTGCATCTTTGACTGTCAATGAATCTAAAATCCAAGAATACCAAATTTCGACCCATTTTGGCTTGAATTAATACGCTCTTTCTTTTCTTAGACCTACAGTAGTATTGTATCTACTTTGAGGAATGTATCTATAGATGCATCAATCATGTAACAATCATTATGGAAAGAAAAAATATGTACATTCAATAGTTTCATAGTACCCCATAGTAAACAATACATTAAGTATATATAAATGAATTAAAAAGCCCAGTTTGTCCACAAAAAAAAAAAATAGTATTCTATTTAAAAATTGTAAACTGTTTTTAGGAATTTCTTTAGTCACACATGACATACCAAACGTTTTTAAACAGAAAAGCAGACTTGAATTAGTTAATTATATTGTATAAAAAAAAAAAACTATCTGACTTCGAAAGAATAATTTATAATTGTATTGTATAATGTTAGTGCACATAGAAGGAAAATATGGTTGAACAAAACCATAGCACATCATACCAACATGTCATTAATCAATTCACCTGAACATAACAAATTGAGCCAATTAATAAGTTAATAACAGATTGAAACAAAAAATATGGAAGTCAAAGTTAAAGGGACACTGCAGGCACTAGAACAACTTCATCTAAATTAAGTTGTTAAGGTGCCAGGAGGTCTCTGGAGGTACTCTTACTTCAAGGGGTTGAACCGTTCTCAACGGTTTAACCCCAAGATTGCCTCCAGTAGCGACGTCCATTCCCACCGGGTGCATTTTTCAGATTCAGGAAGCATGGAGTGCTGATGGGCAGAGTCGACGCTGATTGGCTGAGAGTGGTCAGCTGACACTCTCAGCCTGTCAGTCACTCCACATCCACAAAACTGGCTTGGAAACAAACATACCTTTTCCAAGCCATTTTTCTGAATGGGAAGTCATTAACTGACTAAGAGCGTCCCCTGCCCAATGGAACTCTCTGCTTCCTGAATCTGACAATTCTGAAGCCAGATGTCGCCTGGACAGGAAGAGTGGAAATCGGAGCTAGAGGAAACTTTGGGGTTAAGATGTTAGAGAACAGTTTAACCCTTTTTTAAGTAAGAGTACCTCCAGGTACCTGCTGGCACCATAACAACTTTATTTAGGTGAAGTTTGTTTGGTGCTTGGAGTGTCCCTTTAAGTAAAAAACAAAATATGAAAAACCTTTGTACTAGTATTATTTTATATGTAATATTTACATTTCTCCTAAAGCACATATCATACAACTAGACATATCTGACCATGTGGTAGAGTTACTGTAATTAAAATGTCTAGCACGGCTCAGCAGTGTACTGAACAGAGTCACAGGTTATCTTGGGTAACAGGATTATATTAGGTAAATACACTCATGGATTTAGTTACTACATCTTAGTTCCACAGATGCTGTTTTTTTCACTTAACCCTAATGTCTGACAGCAAGCTTCAACAACACTTAGTAAGGACAGAGCTTCAGAAGCTTGTCTTAGGCTTAAGGACAAAGGCCATTTCTGCAGTTTTTTGCTATTTGTATTCAAACGCAATTTGCATCTCTGTCATTTATTGCACCAACACATATTATACATCGTTTTTTAGAGGGCAAACAGGGCTTTAACCCCTTAAGGACACATGACATGTGTGACATGTCATGATTCCCTTTTATTCCAGAAGTTTGGTCCTTAAGGGGTTAATTTCCTCCCCTCTGGCCCCTACCCCTGAGCAGTGGGTGGGAGCCCTAAATGAAAATTTAACCCCCCTCCTCCCAGGTGACTAGGGGTCCCTAAACCCCTAGTCACCCCCTCCCCCCAAAAACAAACCTCTACCTACCCTCCTCCCCCTAAAAATAATGAGGGGGGGACCTTTAACTAAGTACTTGTAAAAATAAACATAAACTTACCATTTGATGTTTCCTTTCTTCTAAAATCTTCTTTTTTCAGCCCAAAAAAAGCGAAATAAAAATCCATAATAACCGACGGAATAAAAAGAAAAAAAAGAGCGCAAAAAAAAAAAATCCATCTTAACCCATGGAGGGCTCCGCGCAGACTGAGCTCTGCAAGGCGGGGGAAGGCTTATAAAGCCTTGCCCCGCCCTGCAATTAGGCTCAGAGCACTCTGATTGGTGGGTTTAAGCCATCCAATCAGAGTGCTCTGACAGGTAAATGAAGAGACTGACAGGTAAGTCTCAACATTTACCTGTCACAGCACTCTGATTGGTTGGTTTGAAATCCACCAATCAGAGTGCTCTGTGTCATTTTACACAGTGTGTGAAAGTTCTTTGGAATTTTCCCACGCTGTGTAATTTGACTCATAACACTCTGGTGGATTAAGTAACCAATCAGAGTGTTATGAGTCAAATTACACAGCTTTATAAGCCTTCCCCCGCCCTGCAGAGCTCAGTCTGCGCGGAGCCCTCACCGGGTGAAGATGGATTTTTTTTTTTGCTTGTATTTTTTATTTATTTTTATTGTGTCGGTTATTATGGATTTTTATTTGGCCATTTTTGGGGCTGGAAAAAGAAGATTGTTGAAGAAAGAAAACATCGAATGCTAAGTTTATTTTTATTTTTACAGGTATTTAGTTAAAGGTCCCCCCTCATTATTTTTAGGGTGAGGGGGGTAGGTAGCAGTTTATTTTTGGGGGGAGGGGGGTGACTAGGAGTGTGGAGAACCCTAGTTTCCTGGGGGTAGGGGGTTTAAATATGTATTTGGGGCCGCCACCCACCGCTCAGGGGTGGGGGCCAGGGGGAAGGACATTAGGTCCCCCCAATTTGTATTTAGGTCCCCCACCCACCGCTTAGGGGAGGGGGCCCGGGGGGAGGACATTAGGTCCCCCCTTATTCTTGTTTAGGGCCTCCCTCACTAAGGGGGGCAATAGGGGGGGCAATAGGGCTTGGGAGGGGGGACCTTTTTTTTTTTTTTTTAACAGTGAGCAGACCACAGGCTGCTCACTGTTTAATAGACATGCCCCTACTTGCGGTATAGTAGGGGCATAATTTACTAATACTAAGTAATCTTTACTTAGTATTAGTAAATTTGGCTGAAAGACCAATTTAGGTCTTTCAGCCTTTTAGTAGATAGCTCCCTAATACCGTGGGAATTAGGGAGTTATCTACTTACTCATTCTTGTCATTACATGACTGGCTAAGTAACTTACATTTTATATGAATGTATGTTACTTGATTTTTGTAAGTGTTGCAAATGCTTACAGCTGAATCCTGTCTATGTTTGTATACTTTATTTGAAATTGTATACAGTGTTACATTCTTCTTCTTTCACTGAGTAAGTATATTAGTACTTAGGCAATACTGTGCTTCGGAATTTCGGAACTTAGGCACTTTGACACCTCGGAATTTCGGCACTTTGACACCTCGGAACTTCGGCAACTTCGGAACTTCGGCACTTCAGCACTTCGGAAATTCGGTAATTTCGGCACTTCGGAAATTCGGTAATTTCGGCACTTCGGAAATTCGGTAATTTCGGCACTTCGGGACTTCGGCAATTCGGGACTTCGGCACTTCGGACATTCAGAAGCATCTGAATGTCCGAATTACCAGAAATTCGGCCGAATTTGTATTCGGACCGAAATGAATTGCACATGTCTAGTCACATATACATAGATACATTCTCATTAATTATATAAAAAAGCAAAAAAAGTGAAAAAAACCCCCCAAAAAATAATATTTTTTCACAGTTTGCATACACGTCTGCATAATATGTCCAGCTTAGAAAAAGTAATTCAAAATAAATACATTTATGTATCTTTATTTATAGAGTACATCATATGTATAGGATTTCAGCTTATTTTGAAAGCTACAGGTCACAAAATACAAAGACTAAAATAAAATTTAAATTTGCAACAATTTTAGAATTTGGTATGTTTGTCTTGTAGGTTTAGTAGCCATCACAGAAAACAAAATTGCCACACAAAAGTATATATTTATATAAAGTAGACATCACAGGCTATTTACCTAAGGTTAGTTTGACACTTTTTATGTAACCATTTCATCGCCAATCTCTGCTAAATATTGGAGTAAAATTTTGTTTTTTCTTTATTTTGGCTTATACACAAATAACAAGGTTTTTGTAATGTGTATTTCGTAAAGCTGGTGTGTGCTATTCCTGCACATAACCCCATATTGTGTTGAGCGACATCTGCTGAGTAAAACGATACCCCCATTGTATGCCTTTGGAACTTTTCTGTAAAACTACAATGCCATATAAGAGACAAGGCTATTTCAGTTTCTATAGTTAGTTTTCGTAGATGGATTTGACGGGCCCATGTCTCATTTTGGAGTATTCTAGCAGTGTGACTGTTCAAATAACCCCACAAAGGCCTTTCATTTGATAAAGCAGATGCCCCAGGGTATCGTATATGGTGTATATTGTGCCTTAACTTGTCACCATTTTTCACCAATTTATGTTTGTGTTGGGTGGGGAGAATGCATTTTTACATATATGTTGCATTTTTGCTGAGTATTTCTTACACTTAATATGTACCACTGTCATAAAAATCCCCAGATTATACTCAGTTACACCTTCTGAGTAAAACAATATGCCTAATGTATGACCTGGTTAATATTTTGTGAAGTTACAGTGCTGTAAAAGAGACGTGACAAGTTCAGGTTTTTAAGTTTGAATTTTCATGGAGGGTTTTGATGCATCCGTGTCCCACTTTGGAGCACTTGAGCAGGCTACATATTCCAACTACACCATAAAGACATACCATTTCTTAAAGAAGACATCCCAGGGTATTTCAAAAGGTATATTTTGAACCTTAGAGTGGGATAATTTTTCCGCCAGCTTGTACCAAGTGTAGTGGTTATAAGCGTTTTTTCTGCCTTTTTGACACACAAAGTGAGTTTGCACAGTATATGTTGCAAACCTTATATATGCTACGACTGTATAATACTACATATGTTGCTCAGCTATGTCATCTGAGTACAGCAATACCCCAGTATGTACTTTTGCCAGGTATATGTGGATGTTGAAGGAGCACATTTGAGACGCAGCCATTCCGGTTTTTTTCTAAATTTGAAGTTTTACGCTGTGTCCATGTTCCATTTTGGAGTAGTTTAGACGGTTGGTTATTGATACTTCCCCACAAATACATGATATTTATTAAAGAATACACCCTGGGGTAATTCAAAAGGTGTATTTTGAACCTTGGTGTGGGATCATTTTTTCTCTAGTTTGTTCCAGGTGTAGTGGTAATGAGCATTTTCAAATTTATTTTTTTACTTTTTAAAACTTTTCAACTTTTTAAAACTAGTTTTTAAACTTTTTTGCTTATTAATTGTTTAAAACTTTCTTAAAACTTTTTTTTACAGATTTAACATTTTTATAAGCTTTTTTTTTTTTTTACCGTTAACCCCTAAAAAGCAGTAAGCAGC
The DNA here is from genome assembly GCA_933207985.1 of Pelobates cultripes. NCBI lineage: Eukaryota > Metazoa > Chordata > Amphibia > Anura > Pelobatidae > Pelobates > Pelobates cultripes. Next base: position 340,451,006 of record OW240914.1, on the reverse strand, counting down.
ACTAACGGTAAATTCCCCAATTTCCCAGAACTCCCACCCACCCCAGCTAGCAAAATATATCATTTTCAAATATTTAAATTAATTAATTAAATAAATTGAACCCCTGAGGGTTAAAAAAAAAAAGTTAACCCGAAGGGGGTTAAAAAAAAATCGGGTCACAGTATAATACTGTGATCTGTATTTTTATCACTGTAGTTGGTGAACAACTGGCAGAGAAGGGTTAATTTTTATTAGGACTGGGTAAAGGAGGGTGGGATTTTTTTTTCTTTTTAAAATTTTTTTTATTAAAACATGTTTTTAAACTTTTAAATTTTTTAAACTTTTATTTAACTTTTTTTAACGTTAACACCTAGCTAGCCTAACACCCAATTTCCCACTAACTTCCACCCACCCCAGCTAAATATATTATTTTATCATATTTAAATTAATTAATACAATAAAAAAAAAAGCAGATCACAGTAAAATGTACAGTAGCAAGAAAAAGTATGTGAACCCTTTGGAATGATATGGATTTCTGCACAAATTGGTCATTAAATGTGATCTGATCATCATCTAAGTCACAACAATAGACAATCACAGTCTGCTTAAACTAATAACACACAAAGAATGAAATGTTGCCATGTTTTTATTGAACACACCATGTAAACATTCACAGATCCGCTGATCCGTCTCCCTACACTTCACACAGAACCCGGAAGTGCAGGGAGGCGGATGGTAAGTCCCTGCAGCACATGTGCTCGCTCTGACAGCCTGTCAGAGCGAGCACTGCTGCAGAGGCAGCGCGATCGGGTGCTCCCAGTCTGCTTCTAATACAGAGGCAGACCGGAGCACCGTTAACCCCGTGATCACTGCGGTCGCGTCGATCAGGGGTTAACTTTACCACATGACGGACCTGGTCCATCATCCGGCGTTAACCCTATCCCCGCCATTACGGACCAGGTCCGTCATCCGGCGGGAAGGGGTTAAAGCATCACAGTCCATATTTGACCTACACATCACATGAAAATATCAAAAGCTAAAAGCAGAAATATATAAAAATCTAATCACATTTATTAACCCCTTGATGTATTTATTTTTGCAATACTTGCATATTTTTATTGTCATATTACAATTAATTTTTTTTTATAAATAAATTACTGCAGATCACATAACATTTATTATTCTCCTGTTACATATTTATTTTTTGTTAAACAATTCATCTAAAATATTAAATATGAATATGTTCACATTAAAAAGCGGGACTCACAGGTCTTAAAACTGTCAAAACTGAAATGCATCATACATAATTACATGTACAACAAAACAAACAAATATATAAAGATATGCGCCAAGAAAACATACAAAACAGTGCTGTCAGTTTAATTATCTGTATGTTTGCATTTAAATAATAACTGTAATTTTTCTGGTATCATAATCATTTATTCACTCGGGAGTTCTTATTATCAGTGCAGCTATTAGTTAGACCTGCTCTGTCCTGTTTGCTGGGATTTTAATTAATTCATTTTTTAATAGTAATGTTGTCCTTAAAGGGACACTGTAGGCACTGTATCTGCTTCATCTCATTAAACTGGTTATAGTGTCTGGAGTCTTCTGGTCCCATCATTTCTATCAGCATTAAACAGTTTTTAAAGTTTTAATGTTTTAATGCTAAACAAGAGTCCCCAGCAATCCATCCCCTCTGTGCTGCTTTGGCTAATAAGGAAGTATTAGCCTGAGCAGAAATGGGCAGCTGTGATTGGCTGAGAGTGTCAGCTTACTGCTTTTAGCCTGTCAGAGTTCCAACTGACTGTATGAATGGTTATGACAACAAGGAAGTGTGTAATCTCTGCCTTAGCTACACATACTGAAGGGGCCGGACTGTGGGTGGCCAGGGGCTCTTATTTTGTGGCATACTGCACGAACATGGTGCAATACTGAATGGAGGGACAGTGCCAGGGCACTCCAGGCACTATAACCAATTCAAAGAGATGAAATGCTTATAGTGACTACAGTGTCCCTTTAAGGAGCTGAGAGACAGAAACAGTAAGTAGTTGTGGTAAAAGTAAATACAGTAGTATTGTTGTTAAGGCACAAGACATGTTAAGCATCTGTAAGGCTGGCTCTGACTGGCCTTGTTTTCTTTCCTAAACACACATATTGTAAAATAAAGATGTTTTACTGAAGCAGCAATGTATAGCCTACTGTAGGCTTTGTTCTGTTGTACCTGCAAGGAATCCATCCAACATTTGTCTATTTTCTTTCTAAAAACTTCTTAAACCTTATGTTGTTTGTCTGTTTAATTGCGTTTCATATCAAAATGAAACATTTCCAGCTATCCTTTGAGTGTTGACCAATATCAGAACGTGCAAATGTCCATTTTCTGTTTCTTTGGACTGGAAGTTGGAAGATTCTCTGCAAATCACAGACTCTGGCTGTTGACATCACATGTTCATGATACAATACAAAGATGGCTGCTTCCATTCTGAAACACTGACATATGTTCAAGTGGTAATTCCAGGTAAACCTCCAAGTCAAAGAAAAGTGCAAAATCTTTCACTATCTCACAGAAAAATATTACAATGGTAAATTTCCACCAATGTCACTATATAGTGCTTAAGTGAATGTTTAAGTGTTTAGTAGGTGTAAATATATATAAGAACTTCCCTTTTAGTTATGGATTTTAACCCGAAGATCTCCTCAAATCTTCCACAAATACATAGGCAAAGACAATAGGGTTTATCCAACTATAGGGAAAAAAAAGAAAAAACACAGTGCAACTACATATAACACTAAGAGAGTAATTTTTGTGCCAATGGGTCACTCAAACTTTCATTGATAAAGCAGGGCATTCAGAAATCAATGGAGATCTCAGGCAGTTCCTTGCTTCCAATGACTGGTCTTGCAAATCTCAGCAGTAGGTAAAATAAAGTGCATCCAAACCTCCAAGTCACAATGGATGACTGATTAACAGGTGTAGAAATATTTTTGGTTAAAGCTATAATTTTACTGCAAATTAAAGTGTTACCATTCATTAAAGTTAAAGGTTCCCGTTTTTTCTTTTTTTCTTACAAAGACAATTAATGGTGTAATCATCATGTTGAGTAGACACTGAGTATGATTAATGTTTCTTAGACTAGTAACAGTAATGTCTCCATAGAAGAACATTTTACATAGGGATATACACTAACAATTTATTGGGGGGAATTCCCCAAGAAATTGCAAAATGTAGGCCATTTTATTTTCTTTACAGAGGCACTCTAAGCACTAAGACCACTAAAGCTCCTTATAGCAATTTCAGTGGTATAAGTCATCCTCCAGTTTTCGGTCAAGCTATATTGGAGAGAAACCAGGGTGCTCCCAGCTTCTATAGCCCAATTCTCCTAATGATGCAAGGATTAATGACACTTCTGCAAACATATTAATCTGGCCAACCTTGAACAGCAAATTCAATCTGAGAGTGCCAGTGGCTCCAAAACACTTTGACAGAAAACCAAAGAATGGAGCTGGTAGACTAATTTCAAAATATCCGTAACATTGAGATGCAGTGGTTATGGTGGTCATTGTGTTCCTTTAAGTTAACAAAAATGCAAAATAATCTGTCTGACGTGAGCTATAATCAAAATCAAAAGTATCTAACATTAACATGAAATATATTACAAGATATTAGCGTATCTCTTCTTCAAATTAATTTAATGATGAACTCTGTAGGGCAAGTAAGAGAAACTACAATGCTCTTCCCCTGTTTTTGAAATTGTTGAAACACAAGATAAAAGATAAAAGAAAGGCTTGTGAATGTTAGGGTCTTTGGTTGAATACATTTGCACTTTGCTTTACAATACAATGACAGGGTATGAATAACTCATCAATCACGGAGAATCTTAAATACCGAATACCACTTGGTTCTACAACATGAATCGTAATGAGAAGATTAGGAAATGTAGTGTGCACATGATATTTGGTAGTGGCGTGAATGATTGTAAATGATTATGCAGTAAAGTGTCGCTTCCCACCTCTTACAACCATTCATGCAGCACCAAAGAAGCAGAATTGCAAAGACAAAAATTTGGGAAAAAAATACTACGTTTTAATATTGCACAGTTAAAATGTATCTCGTCAAATTATCCATCGATGTGTTTTTTAATATAATGTCTACAGAAAAGTAATAAGTACTGTTTTAATTCATATATTTGTTTTTTGTTTTTTGCTTTCTGTTAAATGTCTAATTTTCGGTGAGGCTAACACTTTTTGCAACATCATGATATTGTTTGTCATTGTTTGGAGTTTTATTGAATGTTCTTGATATGAGTTTAGTTACAATGCAAGTAGAACCACAAACATTACAATCCGGAGGAACGCTTGCAGGGGCAGATCGTACAATGGGGACAATGCATTCCCTCTCAGCACAGTGCGGATTTATAATGAAGACAGAGTCTCAAAGACAGCAAAGTACAGAGAAAAAAAAAGGTGAAAATACTGCATTTTGTAAATGAACGCTTTGTACTACATGTGTAAAGAATAAAACTGAATAGACCACAAAAGGTATTGAAACCTGGATTAAATTTTTACTTACAGTTTGTATTGCGTGGATATACAATTATTGCTATTTTTTTAGATCCATAAAGAGTTTTACTTTGTACATTTTTGCAAAGTTAACATTCTAATGCAGATTATAAAAGGAAGCAAACAAAAATTGCTTGCTTACTGATAGAATGGAGCGTGTGATGGAGCCAGGAAACTTTAAGCTGTGGGGAGTGGCGCACAATTTTCTACCAAGTTCATTAGTGGCATGGCTTTGACATTCTCTTTCATGTTGCAGAAAAGCCCAAATGCTGAGAAATTCAGTAGCAAGGATTTCCCATTATTCCACCAGGCCAATTTATCCACAAACCCTTCAACCGAGTTTGAGTCTCAGAGGTTTTTGATAGACAATTTCTTTTCCCTAAAAACAATTATGTGCAGTAGGTTGCAGTGGCTCTGTTACAAGTAGATTTTAAACAGAATAACCAGATAACCCGAATTATACAAAATAAATTATAATAAAAACTCTAAATTAAAAACAAAACACTTCTTTGCTCCTTTTGGTACCCAATTAAACCTGCCCATTTAGAAACAGCTCTAGATTTGGCGGCCCTCTAAGATGCTATTAATTATTAGTGTGCTTTAGATCATGTTTTCTACTGCTGTACAAAACTTTGCAATCACGATCAGTCAGTAGAAAATAGAAATACAATTACCCCTCACAGTCAAAACTGCCAATGCCACGACAAGGTCAAATTTATATTTTATTATGTTGTAATTCCTTTAAATATATATATTTAGTGTGTGTGTGTGTGTGTGTGTTGTTTTCACTCTCCTCTTCTTATAGTTCTGTTTTTATATTTTTTATTTATATTTTATTTTTAAATATTCACTCTTGAGTGTCAAGTCTTTTGTACTGGAGAGATATTATTCCCCAGTCTGCAGCCAATGGCGTCTTTCTAACTCCAGTCAGTTGCTGATTTTGTAACTTGTAACTGCTAAAGTGTTTTATTCATTTTACAGAAAACAGGAAGCTAGGTGGGTATTCAAATATGTGTAGAGAATCCCCAATCTATGAGATATTAAACTGCAGGTAAGTTGAAATTGATTAGTTAAAATACAGTTATCCATTAGGAATCAATAATCTAAGATCCTATAAGGTGTTAATCCATAGAGGACATGTGATGGTTTTGGAAACTAATGTGGTGAAACTTGTGACACATATGACCAATATTCCCAAGCTGACATCCATTGACCAAGGGCGGTCCCAAAGTAAGACCTCTCATGATGTCAGTAATATGTCCATCGATAGCTCTTCATCTAAGGCTTTGGAAAGGAGGGGGATAGTGATCAGTATGAGTTGGTGGACTCATAGAAGACAAGGAGGTACACAGTTTCCTTGTCTTCTACATAAAGGATCAAGGGGTACCCTAACACTGTGTAAACCCAGCAACTTAAAAATACAGCAACCAAAAAAACAAGAAATAATTCACTGAAATATATTCTGACCCTTTGTATGATTAATCCTAAATCAGGAAATCTTTAATTTTACCCACCTCTACCCACCTCATTATAATCATCATAAATACGGGGGTGTGTTCTATCTTGTACCCAGTAAAACTAAAATAAAAACAATATTTAAGGGACACTCCAATCTCCTAAACCATTTAAGCTTGCTGAAGTGCGTTATGTGTAAAAAGTGTGTCTTCTTTTTCCATTTCACAAAAAGTGCAGATTTCACCAGAAAATTACACTTTTATAAATTAGCCTTGTTACAAACAACAGCTGTCAATCAGACAACCAGTCCTGTTACTTCCTGGTTATTTAGCTCAGTGTTGCTAAACCCAAGAGGCAACAATTGCCTTGCAAAGACTTCTCATGGAGCTGCATTGGGAAGTCTGTGATTGGCTAGCCACATAAAGTCTGGGTGTGGATAGAAGGGGGCTTGCAAAGGCTGCAGACAAGATACCTGCACCTTTTCAAGCTGTTTTAAGATAAACCCCAAATAAAATATGCTAATTAAATGCAAACATGCATTCATATCTAATAAACAGTGATTTATTTTATTTGCGCAGTAGTGTGTCCCTTTAGAAAGAGGGTCCCACATCCCCCGTCACGAACATGGAGTGCAACTAGACAAGAGAGTAATACCAACTCGTTCTGGTTTATTGTGTTTCATTAATACTTTTTTTTTTTTAAATCTACTAAGTTAGGGCTCGTAGGCTGTTTATAGTCACATGTGGATGCTTGCCATCCTGTGTTTTATTCTGTTCAATTATTGCAGCAGTGTGGCTACTGATTACATGGCAGTATTATACAGTAAGGTTAGAATGCATATCAAATATTCAACAAAATAATTTAGCATATATTTATGTGTCTTGGCAAAAAATAATGTAAAAATGATCTGACATTTAGTTAGTTATCACATCCTGATTATATATAATTTTAAAAATATGTAACTCACCTATTTAAAATAAAGGTGCAGACCGAGTGTAACTGGGCATATAATCATAAATCCAAATCCCACAGATGCAGCTGTTAAAACATTTATTCTAATATCCGGTGAATTTTCTCTTATATTCACTGCATGGAATTGATGTCTTGAATACAATATGCACCTTTTTCTTTTTTGCATGTTCCTTGTTAGAATGGGAGGGCTTTAAAAGGCTGCAGACAAAAGATCTGCAGCTTTTCCAAACTGATTTTAAATACTCCTAATGAAATAAAAAATGCATAACAAAAATCATGAATAATTTCATTGGAGGTATATGTGCTAAACAGTGATTTGTGTGTATGTATTTATATATTATTTTGTGTTTTGGGCAGTGGAGTAAGTAATATTTATGATACTATTTCTGCTGTATTCCATTTGTTCATGATGATGGTTGGTGCTCCGAGAGGAAAGAATAAGCCTATTATGTGCACAATCTGTGTTCTATGCTCCATGGTAATTTCAGGGTATGTAAAGGACAATATTCTAAAAAGAGCTACAACATATTAATTATTATGTTACATTTCTTATCCATTGTTTCACAGACAAGGGATGTGGTTTTATCTAATTTATAATTAACAGAATACTTTATCTAACCCTCCGGGACACATTTTGATTGCTAAATGCTCTTGGTGATTACTTCCTAAAGTTTTATGGTTAATTTTAATTAGTATATTTCTGTAATACTTACCTTTTGGCTATGCAACAAACAAAATGGGTACAATTTATGTATTTACAATTTAATAAAATGTGTATTCTTGACTATATGCAAATCAAGAGCCATTTTCCTATATTTAAAGTTTGTTTCCATAGCAGCAGTCTAGTAAATGTTCTTAGATTTCCTCCAAATATTATTAAAGTCACATTTGGAGAATATTTAAAAATACAATCCATGAAGCGATCTCTCACATTCCATTTTTAAACATTGAAGGTAGACCGGACAATTATCGTCTGAGAAACTATTTCAAATAAAAATCATCAGATTATATTTTATGCTAAAATGACTTGACTGTATGTTAGTATTGGAAAATACTAGTAATTTTAGCATTAACATGCACTAGCATAACTAATGTCCAAAGAAGAGTTTAACAACTATTGAAACTACTGCAGGATAGTGATATCAAGCATGACTTCCAATGGCCTTGTCAATTATGGTAAACTCCAGTTGTTGCACAATATTTAATCAGTAATTACAGACACAGTGGCTAGATATATTCAAGTGTCGTATTCTAAAGATGAATCTAAAGTACTACTAGTTGGGCAATCACCATGGAAACCAATGGAACCAACAAACACATTCCATCAGTTACCGATGTTTAGCTCAGAATATTTTGATAAATCTCTTCAGAGATTCTGAAGGCACAGAGGAGAAGGTAGGTAGGTTTGAATTGGTATTGTAAGGTTCTGAAGATCTACAATTATGGGAAAAAAAAGATTAAAAAAACATTTACACCTGACAATGTTCTACTTAGTAGGAGTCAATGGGAGCGACAAATACTCTTAACAGTGCTTGTCTTGTGTAGGTGTTTATTAGGGTCAAGTTTGGACTGTCAAATCGGACACATTACTGGCCAGAGAAATCAACAACTATTATGAAAAGAGATGGGGGGTTGGGGAAAGTACCAGGAGTCGTGCGAGTTGCCATTTGTGTGTAGTGGTATCCCCATCAGGAGTAGTGTTGCCCGCTGCAGCTGCAGTCTGTGTATGATGACCTCCTGCAGGGCCTTGGTCCGGTGGGTGAACAGAATGAGGACAGAGGATAAAACTAAGTACAGTAAAGAGATATGTAATATACGTTTCGTGGTGGGATGTGGTTCCATAGTGTTGGTAGTTACTGTACGAAAGTCTTAAAAGTAAAAGAGGAAGGAGAGGTAGTGTGAACAGGGACAGATTGGAGTCTCCAGGAGAGTCTCCCGGGCACATCAACATTCTTTATTCACCATTAACTTGCAAAAACACAAAACTATCAGGGTTATTTACTAAATTGAGAATTCAAAGTGAATTTCAACTTTAAAGCCAGAGCAGCTAAAACCGAGAGCATAGCTAACTTCTTTTCCAATTCAGCTATTTTGATCATAAATTTGAAATTCACTTTATATTCACTATTCACTTTGAAATCTCACCTTGGTAAAATATGCTGTAAGAGTTTTTGCGAGACAACATTCCAAATCCAGTAAGATAAGGAGGAATTCTTCTTTCTTGTCTGCTGCTGTTTAACAGTGGTGATATTTTAGTTGTAAGTTATAAACACAAATTTATTTACCAATGGGTATCACACTCTGCATCACACAATGGTACTGGCAAAATGCACAAAATGTTTCTTTGGACTTACAGGTGTCTTGACTTAGACTCACTAATCGGGAAAGGTGTCGTTGAGGGTTGAGCCTATACTGAATAGGGAGTGCCACACTTAATTATATAATATTATAGAAAATTAGAGTTAAAACTGTTTTCAGCATGACGGCACATTATTGCTCAAAGGTGGAGGCCCCGTGAAGGAAAAAAAAGGAATGGATAATTACTCTACATCCTTTATAAGTAACAATACCAGGTTTCCCGTTTGTGCCTAAAAAATGGATGCAACAATCAGGATTCTTCCAAATCAGTATTTTTTGCCTAATTTTCCAGTCTGGTTTTGAAGTCACTACAGTTTGTATTTAGTAATTAAAATATGTAGAATTGTCTTATGATTCACTGACTGGTTTATTTTTTCTTGTGCATCAACCCGACCCCCTCTAGTTTGATCGCTGACAATAAGTATGAATATATTAACTCTTATTTAATTTCTGCTATGTAGCGTGGTTTTTATTTTCCAGTTTGACAACTGTGACCTCAAAACTATTTTTAAAATAATGATCCATTCATCACGTTTTGAAAATAAATTGATTTTTTTTTAAAATGAAGTACAAGTAAAAATACAAAACACACCTTTATTATAGGACAAGATCTTTAAGTCATTTACCTGCACCTTCGGGCAGACAGTATTTTAAAACCAACAGTTAATGTCCATTATCTCCCCTGCTTCACTCTGTGCATAGAAGCAGCGATGACTCTTCAACCTATCGTTCCTGTAAGTTTTTGTAAATTCCTATTTATAGTTAAATCCCCCCTCTCATAATATTGAAAAGCGCTACGGAATCTGTTAGCGCTATATAGATGGCAATAATAATAATAATAATGACTATAGAAACTGCATATAAATGGCTGAAGAATCCTGTTATAAACTAAAGTCAGGGTTACATTTTTTCTCATTTTCTTACATGTACTTAATTTTACAAATATATAATTCCTTTCAAAACTTGATGAAAGGATTATCATATTAAAAAAAAAAAATAGTTTTGACTATTTATTGTCCAACCGTTTTGCAGTTGTCGTTGTTGATGGTCACTCTCACCTCCCTTCAATAATGTTCAACATTGTTTTGTTTTTCTCATTACTAATGTTAGCCATACAGGGATCTCTGTATTGTAATAAGACTATGTATTCAATAGTCCACTCTCTCATATGTGTCCGCTTGTCACTGCTTTGCGTTATTTAACTTGTAAAAAACAATCAACGCTTGGGGGAAAAAATCGTTTTGAGGTGACAGTTGCCCTTTATTTTTGCGAGTCTGCTTGTGAGCATACGTTTCTGTTTGTATCAATTTTAATACTGATAAGACATGAAATAGAAAGACATTTCATGCCAAGTGCCACTTACTGAAAGTGTGTTTCTGATACCAGTGGCACTTTTTACCAGGATATAACAATTGAAAGTGAAAGTCCAATATATACTTTTATCACTATTAATATAGGTATTAATTTATCTGGAAAGAATAAATACATGTTGTTCCAGACAAGGGTGTGTTGATTCAGCTGCTTTGGTGCCTTAATACCAGTTTCTTGCTTGACTGCTTCGAGAAAAGTAGTGTGTAATAGTACAGTCACCTAATTAACTAGACAATTAAGAACATTTTTTACTTTCCTCCCTTGGCTGCTGATGGTGTTCTCTGCAGGGACCTGTATGGAGGAGAATAAAAGAGAATGATAATATATTTTCATGATGTGATGACTTACCTCCTCAACAAATTTCTTATTGATCTCAAAAGTTCTGTTTTTTTTAAAAATAATGTTATAGAATTTTAATTCCATTGGATAAGTGGGTTCTAAAAACACTCATCAAGGATTCTCAGAGGTTCTGGAGTAAACACTATCACCATTGGAACAGTGGGATAATCCTTAGATTGTGAATCATTGCGGTTTCTTGAGCACTGGTTTCCATTAGAAGGCTCCAATGCTAAAAGTCTTTCACAAACTTACTCCATGGCACAGGGCATGTTCATAAGGATTTTAATAGTTTTTATTAGCACCTGTTGCTTGCATCAGCAGATGACTTATTTCTGAAAGGGGTGCATGTCTTTTGTTCAGATAAAATAAATAAAACAGAGTCCATCCAGCAGTAGAGATCAAATAGTAAAATGTCCAATAAAATACATAAAAACATTTCACTGATATATGGATAGGCCGTGTATACAATCCTCAGGCGTTAATCCGTCCGGGTTGTAGGTAATCCGTATATGTGAAGATAAAAGCACAACAAGCTTCCAATGGTATAGTATTGTAATTAAAAGAATAAGCGAGATAAAAAATGGAGGATAATACACTCACATTTGATGGAGCTTTGGACCAGCTCTTGGATGAAGGGCACTTGGCGGTATAATCCCAGCTAGAGGATATACTGTGGAAATGGGTCTGTCCGTCCAACTTGATTACCGTAGTATTCCGCAGAATATATAAAAACAGTAATAGTGCTCTCAGTTTGAAGAGATAAAAGGAAAAATAAAATAAAATAAAATATACTCACAATGATAGAGCAGAAAATACTGCTCTATAGGTACAGCCCTGGTGGAATAATCCCCACCTGACTGGCAGCTCCTCCCTGTGTTTCCCAGCACTGTATCCACTACCTCTGCACACAGCAGCTGCTCAAACCTCCAAACCAATGTATGTAGTTAGATAAGGTGCTGCATCACATAGCTATTTTGTTACATATTGATAGTTAAAGTACTTGTTAGTGTGTCAAGGCTAGAAATGTTTGCAGATAAAATGCCGTGTTGGGTTAGTAAGAAGCATTCTCCAGGTAATGATTTCATCCAAGTATCTTGCTGACAAGATTGGCAGCAGAATATGTGAATTAAATCGGTGCTGTCAACCCCCTCCACTTAATTTGTATTTCATGAAGTTAAAATCTTTATGAAGATACTCACATTGGCTGTTTTGAAGTCATACTAAAATTTAAACTCAGTCAAAAGATATACTAAGACGAAGTAGGGAGTATTTTATCTTATGTTTATTCCCTACACCTAACAGAATGTGGAAAAAGGCAAAACTCTGGTCATCAAATGTTATCATGTCCTCCAGATGTCACTAGTGAAGGCTATGGGAGGGGGGATACATTACCTGTGGAGGATTCTGGGATTTTAGTTTGATCCTCCATAGACCTCAGTGTTGTACTCTTGCACATGTGTCATATTACAGCACTGACACAAACTCCTGGAGGATGATGCGTAAAGTGCAAAAACCCTAGACGGCGACAGAGCCACTTTAAACCTTTTTTTTTTTTTTTACCAGACTTGAGGCACCCAGAGGTCCATTGAGCCATTAGATACTTGATGTGTTACATTTAACACATTCCTGTTACTTATATCCTGTGTGGGTGAAAAGGACTCCACAAGTAAATCCCAGATGGATTGTTGTGTTCGGGCACAAATTAAAAGGCATTTGATATGTTCGTACCAGCTGAAACACATTTGGGTACAAATCTGCTGACTACTGACAATTGTAATAAATAATGATTCAACATTGGTTGTCAGGCATCTATGTTTCTGTTTCTTTATATTAATACATTCTTATTGACTAAAATATAGAGATAAAATTGTCATTCACTCAATTTGCTACATTTAAATGGTGACATGCTCTTATTTGTGAAGATGGTCAAGAAAAAAGAAAAAATATATTTCCCATAATGGTGATAAATCAGGTTTTAGTTTTTTAAATTGCAAACAACAATCTGCACACCACTTGTAATAGGAAATCATAAGTAACAGTCTTAGTGGTTTAGTTACTGACCAGTGAATAATAAAATGGAATGCTATGTAACGTTCAGTCAGTTGTTTACTGACTAAGCTCTTCAACATGCTGCGTGTGAAACAGCGCTACAGGTGAAAAAACCTCTAAGGATCTCTGTTCTCATCCTATGGAGTATCTAGAGGTAATGAGTGCTGTTATCACAGCATGTGGTAATGGTCTTGCTGAAATTCCCTTTATATTTCACATAAGGAAGCCAGTGACATGTTGACTTAAAAGCTTGAAAGTAAAAAACATTTTCTCTAAATTTACTATCAAAGATGTGTTTGAACTTCAAATTTCTTCTACATATGGATCACCTCTACTTCAATATTCACAAATATTAGAACAATATCACAGAGGGGTCCTTTCATAAATCAAAAAGTTGAGGATTCCTGAAAATAAGAATTCTCTGCTAGATAAGTCCATGACCTTGGAGGTTTTTTTTTACCAGAATATGTTAGATTGAAATGGAGCTCAGTAAAAAAGGACTGAATTATAGCAGTATCATTAATAGGAAATTGGGGCAACATTCAAGGAAAATGAGCAATCACCAGGGATCGCCATTAGAGTTCTTCTGATGAGTTTGTTGGCTTCCTCTTAGAATTTTGCCCCATTCTCCTCACAGGGACGTTTTTATAAATTGCCCCACTAAAACACAAACTATATTTGAGATTAAAGGGTAACGTTCATTTCTCAATATTTTTAACATTAGGTTTAGTTATCTCCTATGTTTAATAAATGTTTTTACAAATTAAAATGAAATGCAAAAATGTACACAGCTGTGTTTACCCTGATCCTTTAACCCCTTCACTTAAATGTGTATGTATGTTTTATACTTTTGTTCATACTTTCACTTGCTTTGCATAACAAAATTTAGTCTATAGGGCCTTGTTTGCCTCAATTTATACTAGCGTTCAGCTAACACCATTAGCCAATGAGCTGGCCCTGTACCATGCGCCATGGCCTCTTCAATGTTTTGAAATGGTCCAAGAGTACAGTTTTTCAGGATTCTAAACACTGAGATATTTTATGTTGCTGTTGAGATGACTACACATTCGGCACCTTTCATTCACCAGCCAGTAATGAAAGTTAATATCAAATCTGTGCAAATTCTGTACCCATGCATTCATCTTTTTGCTGAGAGTGTTTACCCGGCAAACTGCAGAGTAAAATGCAGACATAATCATGATAAACACATGTTTTTTTGTTTTTTTCTAACACACATTAGTTCTTACCACAACAACAGAGTGGATATTTGTTTTACAACAAAATCTTTGGAGTGTGGGGGTTGTTGCCCCACCTGTCCGTACTGATCAACCTCCAGTGCATCCTTTGTGGGATTTGTATATTTAGCTGTGAATGACAGACAGCTGGCTCATAAACAATAGGAAGCTATTTGGAAAACAAGACATTAGACTTGGCTATCTCATTTTTGGGTTATCGTAATAATAATCCAGGAATATGGCAGTAACATCCAGTTTTGCCAATCCAGTTGTTTGTGAACTGTAATTGGTGAGCGTAAAAATATTTAATTGTATTACCATGCGTTAATATAATACAAATATTTCAGTTGACCTACAATTTATCATGCCCACATACCGTATTGCCCATATTTATTTATGCCCTCATCCATTTCATGCCACACTGCCTACATTTACTTTGCCTGCATTTCCTGATGTGAGTATGTGCTGTGCATCCTTATGCACTATGTGTGGCTCCGTTATTCTTGGCTATACACAGTTGACATTCAAGGAGTCCTTCGGAAAGCATAAGGGAGCATAGGCCCTGCTCCTGACTTGTCTGAAGTTGAGGTGCAATGTCTGTGTGCGCACAGAATTTAAATTATAAGTTCTTTTTATCACCGAAAAAGAAAATAAAATTTTTTTATACAGTAGATGTATCCCCAAATATAGCATGCATGTAACTAGTTTTGCTTATTTTTGTGGGATAATGAAAACTTAGTTTGCAAAAGCTGCAGATCTCGTATCTGCAGCTACTGCAAGTCCTTTTTCTCTTTTCCCCAGTTCAGACTTTCTCATCTTTTCTGGCGTCTTATTGGGAGGATTTGTGGACCAGCTGTCCAATTACAGACTTCTCAATGAACTTGAATTACAGCTCATTGAGCAATGTGTCTGCAATGTAGGCACTTTGGGCAAGTGCCTGCCACTTGAGTTTAGCTTCAGAGAGTTAGGCTAGCCAGAGAAAGGAAAAACATTCCAGCTGTCTGACAGGCAGAAAGGTTTATCAGGATTCAGTTATAAAAAAAAATAAAAAGAGCACACACTCTTCACATGCAGAGCACTTCAGCAAGCGAGTGTCCCTTTAAATGTATGTACTGATATTCGTTTTTACCAGACTCCAGGACTTGATTTGATATGTTTTTACATTGCTAATTTTATCAAAATTGTTTTGAACTGTTTTTACACAGTTATTTTGAATGTTATCTGTGTGTGCTGCATGAGTCTGTGTACGCTGCGTAGGTGTGCAGATTGCGTTACTGTGTTACTGTGATTGTTGTCGGAGTCATTTTCTACCTGTGGTGTTCTGTCTATGTTTGTCACAAGTCAACACTGTTTTCTACCAGAATATAGAAACATAGAAACATAGAATGTGACGGCAGATAAGAACCATTCGCCCATCTAGTCTGCCCAATAGAATATGACTAACCTATGTCAGAGAAAAAAAATGGGTAGAGAAAATCGTGGGCTAATTTTGGGGACCTTACTGCTGGTACCTGTGACAAAGGTAATGTATTAACAAGGGAAGTTCTACATTTTATGTGATTGGTATCCCTGCTGCCACCTACTGGGTGACATTGATATGCATTGTGTTAATGCCAGACCAATTACTAATGTTCTATTACTCACAGGGTTATTCAGAGAGAATTCAAGGTGAATTTCAAATTTAAGGTCAAATAAGCCAAACTGGAAAAAAATCTCTAAGTCAGTTATGCTTTCGTTATGGCTACTTTGGCCTTAAATTTGAAATTCACTTACAATTCTCGCTTTATTAAATAAACCTACTGGGTCTCATTGGGTACAATTGTAACTCTGATGATTGTGCACACAATAGAAAAAATAACTGTCTTTGCCTTTTCAGTACAGCCATATTATCCTGTGGTTTTCCCAGGTTTTTTAATGATATGTCCTGTTCGATTATTGGTTAACTGCCTCAAACATCCGTGGGTAGGGGGTCTTCCTCCCTGACCTCTAGGACCTTATATGAGATTATGTAGTGTAATTAGTATATATGGCCTTCCTGTCATTAGTACATGATTTCTGACTGTCTTCCCAGTTGGATAACTGAGTGTTGGGTCCTTTGCCTTTGTGTATAAAAGATAAAACCAGCCCATGCTTCTGTCTGCAGTATGCCAGTGTTGTCTATGTCTTTTTATATATTGTATTGCAACAAGCAAATTTTGGATGAGAACTGGAAGCTGATAAAGAAATTACGGTGACCAGGAGCTGAGAGTGAGCACCCAATGAGCAGGGAATCTAGGAGCAGGTAGTTCAATGCAAGGAGTCCATGAGAAGGGAGCCCAGAAGAAGGGAGCCCAGGAGAAGGAAGTCCAGGAGAAGGGGTTCCAGGAGAAGGGGTTCCAGGAGAAGGGAGTGCAGGAGAAGGGAGTGCAGGAGAAGGGAGCCTAGGAGAAGGAAGCCTAGGAGAAGGAAGCCTAGGAGAAGGGAGTGCAGGAGAAGGGAGCCCAGGAGGAGGAAGCCCAGGAGAAGGTAGTTCAGGAGAAGGGAACGAAGGAGAAGGGAGTCAAGGAGAAGGGAGCCAAGGAAAAGGGAGTCCATGAGAAGGGAGCCCAGGAGAAGGGAACCCAGGAGAAGGGAGTTCAGGAGAAGGAAGCCCAGGAGAAGGCAGTCCAGGAGAAGGAATCCCAGGAGAAGGCAGTCCAGGAGAAGGCAGTCCAGGAGAAGGGAGCCCAGGAGAAGGGAGCACAGGAGAAGAGAGTCCAGAGCAGGGCGTCAGAGCAAAAAGCTTAGAAGCAGAGACCCCCAAATCAGTGAGTCTATGAACAGGGAGTCAAAGATAAAGAACTCCAGAGCAGGGAGTTAAAGGACCACTATAGTGCCAGGAAAACATACTCGTTTTCCTGGCACTATAGTGCCCTGAGGGTGCCCCCACCCTCAGGGTCCCCCTCCCGCCCGAGGCTCTGGGGAGAGGAAGGGGGTTAAAACTTACCTTTCTCCAGTGCTGGGTGGGGAGCTCTCCGCCTCCTCTCCGCCTCCGATCCTTCCATTCGGCTGAATGCGCACGCGCGGCAATGCTTTCCTATGGACGCTTGCGTGCTCTCACTGTGATTTTCACAGTGAGAATCACGCAAACGCCTCTAGCGACTGTCAATGAGACAGCCACTAGAGGAATTGGAGAAAGGATTAACCCATTTACAAACATAGCAGTTTCTCTGAAACACCCCAAAATCTTGTGGAAAGCCTTAGAACGCAATGTCATAAATGTCCCTGTTGGTGTAATGATCATGTGTCTTAATACTTTTGTCCATATAGTGCAAGTAAATATGGAGTTAAATGATGAGCAGTGAGAAATAGTGTCAAACTCCTTAGAGACATATAGAAATCTGATGAGGTAGGTTAAAATTTGAGAAAAGTAGGGAAAATAGACATGTTGCAGTTTGGATGGTCAAGTTATCAGAACCACCTGTCCTAATCTATATGGACCAACAAAGTTCTAGTGCAGTGATACTCTGTACAGGTACCATTGTTTTCAATAAAATGATATTAACCATATCATGTACTGACTTAGCTCTGCTGCATTTCCAGATACCCGCAATATTCATTGAATCAATCGTATCTCGTATAAAAAAGCCAAACATTAAGACGTTAACACAAAGACTGAACTCTGCTACAAAATAATACCATAGATTAATGCACAATCAACCATTGTAAGCTTTGATATAAATATGTTCAGAAATGTACCTTTGATAATATCCTTGTCTGTGGAGTACACAAAATAAAAGTCTAATAGTGTAGCAGGTGGGATGCTCTGTGTAGGAGAATGCTAGCCTTAAGTGCCATAAATTTGTTTACGTGTTCTTTTTAATTCCAGCCTTCCAATGTCATTATTAAATGAGGCTTGCTAAGCATTCTTCTGCTTTTAGATACCATGGAAACAGTAACTGTTGTTCTCTAGTCATTTGGAAACTTGCAAAGAAAAGAAATAAGCGGTGCCTCTCTCAAAGTCTTTTCATGGCTGTATAGCTGTTGTATAAGGATTGCTTGAGGTTACAGTGCTGCTCACTGGTTTAAAGTTTTAAAGCATTTTCCAGATATTTAACCTGTTCTTTGCCATGTTTCTTTTATGTTTTTGCTGAAAAGGTAGCATTTATTAAAAAACCTGTTTAGCATATTAAACGGAAACCATCATTCCTCTAGCATTTCTGGCCCCCTAAGCGGTTAGCCTGAAAAGTTTTCTGGGGAATTCAGTAAGAGAAAATTGTAGTATTTTATCCAGAAAATTATGAGCCACAACAAGCTCCTTAGTAGCATCTTCTAAAAGAAAGATAATTTTTGGGGAAAAAAAGATGAAAGGATAATGACTAGATGTGAAGTGTAAAGCCTATGCCAGAGTCAGTAGATAATACCTTACAAGGATTTGTGGACGAGCTTACTTTCAACTTCCAAGGACAACAGAGGATAAGGTATGTAAGTAGAGGCGATTGGAGCTCAGTTTTAAAAAGAATGAACTTTGGAAAACTGGAAAAAAATATTTTTGGAGATGAAACAGAAGCTGGTGATGCGTTTAAAATAGATGGAAAGGAGATTGTGGAGAAAGTGTATGCCTGGGTGTCTTCGGCATATAGACGGAACTAATAAAGAACTAATACGTTTACCATGAGATTCGGTATAGAGAGAAATTAAGGTGCAGGGGTGGGGTCAGGGGTGGGGAGGCTTTGGGGGCAATAAGAGAATCTTGAGAGAATTCCCCTGGGACAGGTCGAGGAGAGAAGGTGTTATTAGAAAATCAGGCACCAAA
Source organism: Pelobates cultripes (assembly GCA_933207985.1). Taxonomy (NCBI): domain Eukaryota; kingdom Metazoa; phylum Chordata; class Amphibia; order Anura; family Pelobatidae; genus Pelobates; species Pelobates cultripes. Next base: position 340,431,914 of record OW240914.1, on the reverse strand, counting down.
GGAGTGCTGGGAAAGATGGGACATGAAACTCAAAAAGATAGTTTCACAAAAGCCAAGGGACTAAGAGGTCTGGAGAAGAATTTGATCAATTGTGTGACAAGCAGAATAAAGGTCTATAAGAATTTGTATGGAGCAGTAGCCTTTGCATTGGCCATAATTAGAATAGTATTCCCTTTAGTTGGAGCAGCTTCTATAGCATGCAGGAGGTAGAAGCCATATTGAAAGAGACTGAGGAGAGAGTTAGTTGTGAAATTTTGTCAGGTATGTACATACCAGTCATTAAAAAAGTTTTAAGTTAAAAGTAATTAAGAATATAGGGCAGCAGTTAAATGTAACAGTTGTTTCTATAGTGATAGTAGCAGGGCCGTCTATAAATTTGATTGGAACCTGGGCAAGCATTTACTTGGGCCCACTGGACCATGCCTCCCCTCCCCCTCTCTTGTTGTGCAATCACACTGTCCACCCCAACGCAGTGGCAGAATTAAAGTCTAGAGGAGGCTGGCACAATAATTTTTTGGGAACCCTTATTACAAGGGTGGTCAAACGGTAGATCCTCACCTGTTGCGCAACCCAAAAAATGCTTTGACAGGCTCTACCATTTTCCCATGCTTGCAGGGTTGTATTTAGCACTGAACACTGTTTGTGTGTTTGTAAGCATGTTTTTGTATGGAGTATATTTATATGAATGTAGGTGTGTGTTTGTATGTGGTGTCGGCGTTTGAATGTAAACATGCATTTATGTGTAGTGTTGGTTTTTGAATCAAAGCGAGTGTTCATATATATAATTTTGGTGTCTAACAAAGAGGTGTGTTTGTATGTAATGTTGACGTTTCAATGCAGAAGTGTATTTGTGTGTAGTGTTGGCTTTGTATATGTTCAACGTATACACATACACTTTCACTCGCATATTGTGATACGCATACACAATTACACACACACTGATACACATGCAGATATACAGACACATGTACACAGACTGACACCTATACAGGCACAGAGACACACACCCTGACACACAGATACACACACTGCCACATATGCAGATACATATACACATACACACTGGCTACATATATATATATATATATATATTTATATATATATATATATATATATATATATATATATATATATATATATATATATATATATATATATATTTATATATATATACAGATATACATACAAACACACTGACTACTTAAAGACATACTGACATACACTGACAAACATACTGATACACACACAGACACATACACTTACAGACACACAGACACACACAATGACAGACATAGACTGACAGACATATTGACACACACACAGACACATTCACTGACAGACATACTGACACACACAGTCACATACACTAACAGACATATTGACACACACACAGACACATACAGACATACTGGCACACACAGACACACACACTGACAGACATACTGACACACACACAAGCACATACATACTGACACAGACATACTGACACACACAGACAAACTGACACACAGGCACTTTTATAGCCATTCTCCAAATTCACACCTTTTGGGTGGAGGTGGGTGGCTTCCCTGAGGTCCAATGTGGTGGCTGAGGTGGTTTGGAAGTAGACACTGGCACTCCCGGCCCATTCCCAGTCCTATCTGCCCTCTCCTCCTCTCTCCCATGCTGGCAACAGCTTCAGTTAATCTGGGAAGAAGTGTCTTGCTGGCTGTCACTTTCTCCCATGCTGCTAAAAAGAAAGGGGCCCGATCAGCACCCGACCTGGCCCCTGCTGACAAATCCCCACTCGATGGCCCTATGTGTATGGGCCACCTAATGGGCCCCCTTAGTATGTGGGCCTGGGTGCAGATGCTCAACCAGTATTGGTGGACCCAGGGGAGAAAATAGAATTGCTGCAGGCAGCAGGACCATGGGGCAGCTACTTTGGGCTCCCCAGGAGTAACTGGGCTCGGGGCAGCTGCCCCGCTTGTCCCGTGTTAAAGACAGTCCTGGATAGTAGCATTTAGAATTAAAACCACCCTAAGGTGCAGATATCCAGGAGCTTAGAGATAAATAGATTGAATACTGGTGTAGAAGAAATGAAGTATATATGACTTCATTTCAGTTAGAGCATATTCATTTTACTGTTTTTATTCCCTCTCACATAGTCTGTCGCTTTCCTTCGGTAGCTTCAGAATCTTTTATTCACTGGATAGTAGCATGTTTAAAAGAATTAAAGGTGACACAACAAGAAATTAAGCAGTTGAAGTGTGTTAAGGTGGATCAAAGGCAAGGGAATAAAGATCTGATAAGGTATGTAAAAAATGGGATCAAGGAAGCAGGTGGTGAGGCAAGAGGAAATTACTACAGACACCTCCTGTTCAGTAACTGGAGTGTAGGCATGAATGGCAGCCAGGGCCGGCTCACCCATAGGTCCTGGTGGCGCCATGGCTCCAGGCGGCACTTTGACAGGCCCAGAGGTAGCTTAGGCACTGCAAGGTCCTCAGTCCGTGACTGCAGGCCCGACACCAGGGCCGGGCAGCGGCTGGCACTGTATACCGCCAGGTACAGGGCCCCTCCGACCAGTCTACCTGGGAAAGAGCCCAGTGCCTCCGGTCTGCAACTCCTCTGGCCACAGAGCTGCAGACCATGTGATCGATGTCTAACAAGCTTCTAAAGCGTTGCCGTGGGTTATTATTGCAACACTCTGGGTGCTCGCAGGACCTCTAGCACATGGTCTGCACCTCTGCACTTGGCGAAACTGCAGACCGAAGAGCTGCCCACCGGACCACCAGGGAATTTATTGCTGCAAACTAAAGGTATGTCACAGCCTCCCCACTTCCTGCCTCCCCCCCCCAACACAGTCCCCTTTCCTCAATTCCTCACACTGTTATCCTCCCACACCATACCCCCCACTGTTACCAACACACACATACTGCCCTCCCTCTTGTCACCAACACACACACACAGCCCCCAACACACACACTGTCACCCTTCCACACATCGCCCTATTTCACTGTCACCCTCCCACAAATTGCTACCCCCACACCAGCCAGTGTGAGTGTGTGTGTGGCATATTACTGTACATGTAGGTCTCTATGTGCAATGTACAGAGAATTGGTACATGTCAGTTTATCATAGTGTTATATGTGTGAGGATGGCACAGTGTGAACAGAGAATGGGTACGTGTGTGTGAGTCAGTCAGTGAGTGTGTGTCTGTGAGTGAGAGTATGTGTGTCTGTGAGTGAGAGTGTGTGTCTGTCTGTCAGTTAGTGTGTTTTAAATCAGTTAGAGTGTATGTGTATGTTATTTCCTTAATTGATCAATCATGTTAGCTGCACATTTATTAAATGAATGGGTTATGACTAGGTGAAGCAAAGAAATAAAGTTACAAAAGAGATGCTTGAGATTATAAGGTTGGGTGAGGAAAATATTGAGCGTAAATGTTAAAGCAAATCTGTCACTTTTAGTAGTCTTTGAAAGGTGACATTTCCTATTAGGGTACGATGGCCATGGGCTGCAGTGCAAGATAGGTTCACTTACCTAAAGATGTCCCTCATGGCTGCTGTTATCTTCTTCAACTTCCAGGAGCCATGACAGTTCTCTACTATCGAGCATATGTGAAAGTACAAGAACTGAAGTCTGTTGGGATCCTTTGGAACTGTGGGGGCCTCAATAGATCAAGTCTCATAGTGAGCGTGATGATTCCTGGACAAAATTCGACATCAGAGCTTTGCCTTTTGTCAACTTTTGACAACCTTTGGTTTGCCCACTTGAAAAACTAGCCCATACTTTGTTTTATTGTCTCTTTTAAGTGTGTTGGAATTTTAATAAATCAGCATTATATCTTTATGAGATACTCAGTCTTGACGGAGCTGTTTTAAGAGGTGTGATCTAAGAGATGAAATGAGGTGTGAGAATAGACGTTGAGACAGAGCAGCATTTGAAAATGTGTTCCTTGCTAAAACTGTAACTACTGTAACTTTCTAAAGATATAGGCAGCTATTCTTATTTATATTGTCATATTCCTTCAACGTCTAACCAGAAAACTGACAACGTAAAATGTCTGGTCATAAAACGAGTAATCTATGACACGGGTATGTAACACAGTATTGCCTAAACAATCTTGGACCAGAATAAGCACATAAAAGTTGGCTTCTTCAATATTACATTTTGGGCTGTTTTTGTTACCATCATTAAAGTTTATTAGAATTGTATTATTTAATAAGCCTTTTACATACTATAGTTGTTGCAATAATTTACCAAAGTGGGTATCCACAAGTGGGTATCCACTGAAATGGCTGCAGCTAACATGTGTACAAATATAATAGATAGGAACCAGCGCTTATTACAAATAATTTAAATAAATACAATTGGTTACAAATATTTACAAACTAGCTGCTAAACATTCATATGGTGCTTCCAACACCTCAAACAACAAAATACTTGAAAAACAGGGAAGAATGTAGCGCTTATAAGGATCAATGGTCACTTATTAGTAGTCTCTGAGGAATATATACGGGATCAGCGACCAAGTTCCTGGAAAGGAAATAATCGCATATAGTGTAGATGGTATATTATAAAGTAATCTTTAGTATAAGAATATATAAATAAACTCACAAACGGGGAGCTGTAGACTCAGCTCTAGTTTGTATCGCTTTTGGATCCGTTTAGGCGATCCTCCCCTTATCGAAGTTATATCACTGCTGGGTCCGTTTGAGTAGTCTTCCCTCTTCTTTGATTAATTTCCAATATTATGACTCTTATCAAGCCATACGTTGTATGGTTAACGGCAAGGTTATACAGAGACAAAATCTGCCGTTTATATGTGCGAGGTTCTTGCTAAATTGTACCGGTGTATGGGAACGTTGTATTGATTTATCCAGTTGAAAAAGCCACAGTATAATGGCGAAACGCGTTCTGGTTTCCTGAATTTTAGCATATTGATGCTCTTTGTTTTATTAATAGATTTTAGGCATATTTATGCCCTTTTATTTTGTAATAAAGTTAGTTTCTATCACAACTTGGATTTCTGGATTCACCTAACCCACCTGCCTTTTCTTGATGGGAGTGCAGTCCCACACTGCACAATACGTGAAAATTGAGTCAAATTTCTTGACTCCAGGCTTGATAAGAGTCATAATATTGGAAATTAATCAAAGAAGAGGGAAGACTACTCAAACGGACCCAGCAGTGATATAACTTCGATAAGGGGAGGATCGCCTAAACGGATCCAAAAGCGATACAAACTAGAGCTGAGTCTACAGCTCCCCGTTTGTGAGTTTATCCATATATTCTTATACTAAAGATTACTTTATAATATACCATCTACACTATATGCGATTATTTCCTTTCCAGGAACTTGGTCGCCGATCCCGTATATATTCCTCAGAGACTACTAATAAGTGACCATTGATCCTTATAAGCGCTACATTCTTCCCTGTTTTTCAAGTATTTTGCAGCTAACATGTGACTACTCGGCTCCACGGTACAAAACTGCTTTACTGTATGAATCTGTCTGTAGATGTTCGATTATTACTTACTTTTTACATGTGTGTAACATGGCCGCCTACGTATTCATGGCAGAAGTAGGTTGAAGGCAGTGGACTAGATACTTGGATATAAACTCATATCCTGTTAATCCACTATCTATCCACCCAAATTGATCTTAACAGAGCAGTAAGGAGCCCCAATGCCCACTTGATCCCCTAACCAAAGGATTGGGTACTTTAGACTAATGGATCATTCAAACCATTAGACCTCCTGAGTCTCTCTACTCTCCATTACAAAGGGTGAAGATACAGCTAGAATCAGACAGTTGAAATTATAAATATTTGATTAACTGCCCCTAAGAATACATGCTCAGCTAAAACTACTAGAAATAAGGATATTTCTACACATTGTTGCTCAGAGAAGGTTAAGTGATGGCAACCTAACTGGAGGATTGCTTCAAATATGCTGTTGTTAAATGTGCTGCTTATATTAAAAAAAAGTTCAAATAATTCAAACAATACACAGAATTAACATTCGGGGACTGAAAGCCAGTCTTGTGAAGTCTCTCAAATTGTAAATAAATGGATGAAACCACAAAGAATTTTAGAAAGCAGAGACAGTAAATGCATGTGTTCTGCACATGCCTACAGTCACACATGACTGTAGGCATGTGCTCTTAATGCACGTGCTCTTAATTACATTAAAATTACAATGAACTGGAAGAATTAACTGTGTGTACCATCTGACATGCTAGAGCTTTCATTGCTGTGATAAAGCAAATAGCGAAAGCCTTGCTATCACAGAGCAGGTTACAATAACATGATTTATTTTCCAGTATCCACTGCCTATCTAAATGATATACAGTTTGTTTATCAACCAGAAAACAACATAGTTTGTATTATAGGTCTTTGACAGGGCAACAGAATCATTTTAAACATGTTCTAGATGTTAGGCAAGTCCTTTCAATAGCATTTAGAAAGGATGACAAAGCTGATCATTAAGTATAATGTAATACATGTTAATATTATTTTTAAATTTGTTTTATATAATTTATAACTTTAATTTAATATTAAATACATCTGACATTATTTCTTAACAAATTGGCTTCTTTCAGATGGATCTCATGCAGCCATGGAGATTTATGGGGTTATTCCGTAAAGTCCAAAAGGGGCAAAACCATCTGGCTGCATGGTGCCCATCAAACTGCATTATCCAGACATTATTCACACTTTTCAGCAATGTCCGGATTTAGAAAATTCAGGCCCCAAACCCTGCCAGATAGCTAGATCCAGACAAAAATTTTCATACTAGGCTCGGAGGCTTCAAATCTATGCCAAGATTTAAATTTAAAAAATCAGAACTATTATCCCAGTGGCTCCTCGCATTGCAAGCAGGGGAGGGCTGGCAGCCTTAGGCCTGGGGGGCAAAACCAGTCAAGTGGCCCATTGCACCACCAAATCAGTTCACCATCCATGCCCACCTTTTCCTGGTTTTATAACGGATATTGATGTTATGCTAATCAGTAGCTCTTTGCCATACCGCATCTTCACGGCTCCAGGCACTGCTTGTTGTGAGTGTGAGCCACTGTAAATTAGGGGCAGAGGGCACTTGCACTGCGGTAAAGATGGGGCTGGACAGGAGGAGAGTGCAGTGCAATCAGTGCACTCCCCTCCTGTGGGTCACCAGTAGACTGGTGCACCTGCCAGGATCAGTGCCGGTGCAAGGATTTTTGCCGCCCTAATCAAAATAAAAATTTGCTGCCCCCCCATGTGACATCACAATGCCCCACCCATATGAACTAACGCCAGTGCTGCACACAGTGTGTGTTTACATTAAAAAGCCTGCAGGGACCAGCTATAGACACCAGAACCACTTCATTAAGCTATGGTGTCCCTTTAATGTGAGGTACATTATAGATTAGTGTCACTAATAATATACTAGATTGCCTACTTACAAGCAGATGAGGATGATGATGGGCTGCAGTTTGGCTCCACTGGTCTGGTGTAGAACAGGATCTCTGGAGGCTGTTTGCAGCTGTGGTCACAAAATTCAATGTTCTGGGAGAATTGGAAGCAGCTCCATTTTTGGGGCCCCTTACACAGCTCAAGGTCTGGGCCCCAGGGCCTGACGGTGAGTATGCCCATAAGGCCCACTCATAAGTCCCACCCACCCATGAGTTCGCTCACAGGGAGTGGCGAAAAAAGGTAGCATGGGCTGTGCTCGTCTGTGTACGCACAGGAACCACCGAAAGTTGACCAGCCATCCTGACCAATTCTCTGGAATTGTTTTGGGCCACCACCTCACGGCTGGTCGGTCAAAACTTTGTTCGAACCTAACTCTCATTCTAACGAAACCAATAAGAGCGCCTTTTGGATATGTTGTGCGCTCAGATTGGGGCTGTTCGGGAATATAATTTTTGTGGGGTTTCTCTACTGTTTTCATGTATTTTTGTGATATGTAAAAATTGTATGTAAGTTTTCCTATTTGAGAGATAATTGCATTACCTTAATTGGAGCTCAATTATCTCTCACAACACAATGGCTTGTGGGAAGGAAACCCCTGTGATTTTGTCTTAGAAACCTCATGTTAGGGGCACTGTATAAAAAGCCGAGTGTGGCCTAATAAAACTCAGATTGCTTCTTCTACCCAATACGACTGGTTACGTTCATTATATTGGGGAGACTCTACACCACAATAGCATTATCACCATATTCAGCACATCTGGAATTAGGACTAGTGGAGGATTGAAGGAATAACAGCAACAGACTAGCAAATCCGTGACATGGGTGATTAGTCCACATAAATGTTTTAATAAAGAAGGTTTGAAGGTTCTGAATAAATCTCCTGGAATAATATACAAAAGATTTGGCAAGACTGCAGGGCCCCTATGCTTGTTGGACCTCCGGGCAACTGCCCAACGTGCCCATGCGTTAAGACATCTCTGACGTCTATAGCTCTATTGTTTATTACTCCAGTTTAGTAATTGTATCAGAGAAAACCATAAGGTTTACCTGATATGATCTCACTACCATGTATCAATGCTGAATGGAATTTTGTTACTCTAGATCTGTTATTTAACCCCTTAAAACCGGAGGACGTACAATTACGCCCTCTAATAGGCGGCTCTAAACGCCGCCGGGCGTAATTGTACGCCCTCCGGTTTTTGTTAACTTACCCGGTCGCCGGCGGTCCCACGCCGGCGATCGCGGTGGGGGGGACTCCCAGGGAGCCCCCCCGCGGCAGATGCTTCTCCTTCGGTGCTCCCCGGCCATGTGAGAGTGGGGTGCTAGCGAGGACCCCACAATCACATGGCCGGGTAGGCTGCCTCCTGCATTGCCAGCAGGGGGGCTGCCTGTAATGACAGGTGGTCCCCCTGCTGGCTGAAAATAAAATTAAAATTACATTTATTGGTGTAAAAAAATAATAATATATACTTAGATCATATGTATATATTATATATATATATGATCTAAGTATATATATATATACACATATACACACGTACACCGTCTAGGTGTATTTTACTATTAATATATATATAATTATATATATATATATATATATATATATTAATATCAAATTACACGTAGACTGATACTGATTAAATATATATATAATTATTGTTATATATATATTTATATATAATATAAAAAAAAAAAATGTTAATACGTTAAAAAATAAAATTAAAAAAATAATTAAAAATAAATAATTAAAAAATATATAGATGTGTGTTATTTTGTTCTAACTGTTTTGTGAAATTAATATATATATATATATATATCAAAATACACGTAGAACGAAATAATATATCTATATACATAAATATATACGTATATATCACTATATATATATACCTATATATAAATAAAAATATTTTTAAAAAATTATATAGATATATACATATATATACACATACGTATATATATATACATATATTAATTCTACATATATATTTATGTAATATTTTTACATAATTAGGTATCTTAATTAATTACAATTAGCGGGACCTGCCTGACAACCTATGCCGAAAGTAAAGGGAATTTAATTTGCTAGCACTATATTTAACCCTATAACTTTCCGAGACACCATAAAACCTGTACATGGGGGGTACTGTTCTACTCGGGAGACTTCGCTGAACACAAATATTAGTGTTTCAAAACAGTAAATGTATTACAACGATGATATCGCCAGTAAAAGTGAAGTTTTTTGCATTTTTCACGCACAAACAGCATTACACGGACAATATTATTGCTGTGATACTTTTACTGTTTTGAAACACAAATATTTGTGTTCAGCGAAGTCTCCCGAGTACAACAGTACCCCTCATGTACAGGTTTTATGGTGTTTTCAAAAGTTACAGCGTCAAATATAGGGCTTGTGTTTCATTTTTTTCACATTAAAATTCGCCAGATTGGTTACGTTGCCTTTGAGACCCTATGGTAGTCCAAGAATGAAAATTACCCCTATGATGGCATACCATTTGCAATAGTAGACAACCCAAGGTATTGCAAACAGGGTATGTCCAGTCTTTTTTAGTAGCCACTTAGTCACAAACACTGGCCAAAATTGGCATTTTTTGCATTTTTCACACACAAACAAATACTAACGCTAACTTTGGCCAGTGTTTGTGACCAAATGGCTACTAAAAAGACTGGACATACCCCATTTGCAATACCTTGGGTTGTCTACTATTGCAAATGGTATGCCATTATGGGTGTAAATTTCATTCTCGGGCTACTATACAGTCTCAAAGGCAACGTAACCAATCTGGCAAATTTCAATTTCAAATGTAACGTGCTATATTTGACCCTGTAACTTCCCAAAACGCCATAAAACCTGTACATAGGGGGTACTGTCTTACACGTGAGACTTTACTGAATATAAATATGTGTATTTTATTGCAGTAAAAGCAAACAGTATTATGACACTGACCGTTAAAATGTCATGTAGAACTAAAAAAATCCCAAAAAAACGTATTTTCTCCCATTTTTTTCATATTAAACTATGTTTCATAGCTAAATATTTGATATTAAATGAAAGCCCTGTTTCCCCTGAATAAAATGATATATAATAAGGTGGGTGCATTTACTATGAAAGAGGTGTATTACGGTTGGACAGACATGTAGCGCAAATGCCAGGTTTTGTTTACATTTTGTTTTGTTCACAATGTGTACATTTGGCTCCGTCCTTAAGGGGTTAATAAATGCTGCAAAATGTCACGTGTATCATGTCAGTAATGAATCAGGATAAATTGGCTGTGGTGAAACAAGGCTGACAATCGGTGAGTCACGTTTGACAAACTAAAATCAAGATTTGGTCTATTCCTACTGGACAAGTCTACACTTGTACTTCTGCCTTATTTGTGATAGTTCCTGGTGTTCTCATCTTTCTATGAGCAAACTCATTAACAAGTCCTGACCTCTAATCTCCTGGGTAATTCAAGACAGAGCGTCTAATCTTTTAATTAACTCTGGCCCCTAAACACGAATCCATATCTGTACACTGAGCTCGTAGATTTAAAGCTGAATATTCACTCTAGACTTCGTAAACACTAATCCAACGATTAATTTAAATGTAGCCACACATCTGTCAAATACAGGAACTCCTAAAGCCAACTTAGCTGTGGCTTATGCTGGCATTACAAAGGGTTAATCGTACAGAAAGAATGGAGCCACAGCTTAAATGTATAAATATCAAAGCAGAAAAACTTAGCTTATATTAAAACATAGATATGTAATAAGTAAATTGTTGTTTTGTTTTCTACTTAAGTTATTATACAGAAAATGCAGCTTTCTGCTAAGTGAATGCTAATAAAATAGTATACGTTTATGATAAGTTCGGTACATGTGTGAAAAAGCATTTATTTATCCACAAAGTCTCCCTTTCTCACACACTAAACGCACGCAGAATCACCCAATGCATACCTTACACACACACACACACACACACACACAGAGAAACACACAGAAACACACAATGCATCCCTTACACACACACTCACACACACACACTGCATTCCTTACACACGCAGAGAAACACAAGTTGCATCCCTTTTACACACACACACACACAGAATCACACAATGCATCCTTTACACACACACACACACACACACACAAAATGCACTCCTTACACACACACGTTATACATACACACACACACACGTTACACATACACACACTGCATCCCTTAAATACACACAGAAACACAAATTGCATCCATTATACACACAAACATAGAAGCACACAACGCATCGCTTATACTGTCACACAGAAACACACAATGCATTCCTTATACACACACTTAGAAACACATGATGCATCATTTACACACAACTGCTTTACTGACTGCTCACACTACCAGTGGCCAGATAATCATCATATTCTGCTTTGAGAATTTTAGCATCTGGACCCAGAGTTTAGCATCCAAACAGGAAAATATCCCATTAGGATTGTGATTGGCATGATCCAGACATTCAAAAAGACAGACTAGTGGTCCAGATGGAGAATAACATGTATAAAAAGGGGGAGCCCTACCTTTATTAACAATAAAATAGAAGGAATAACCAATAGAAGAAGGAAAGGCAAAAAAATGTGTGTGATGTCTATCCAAATCTTACACAAGGACATATATATACAAACAGCACAAAAGCTGTGTAAAGTTCAGCTAAACAAGCTGAAAAAATAATAATAATAATAATGCCCACCTGCCTAAACAGTGGACTGGCATCTACAGAGGTAAAAGGTTAAGGGAGGGGGAGAGAGACACAGAAAGGACCCCCCCTCCCCCATTCCCCACAGCCGAACTCAAATGTAAAGGCTATCCCTGTAATACCTCGGCACCGTGGAGCAACCACTAATGCCTACCAGAACCTCCGTCCCTTCCTCCACTAAAAACGCTTGCAAAATTAACTAGCTACAAATCCTAGTGCATAGTGCTGCCAAAGTGTAGTGAAAAATAAAAAACAGACAAATAGCTTGGGTACAAAATATTTGGTAAGCAACTCAATCTGAGGGTGTGTGAGTTGTATAGAGGACAAATTAATTACCCTTAGGTCATATGTTGTTAATGACGGTATTTCCGTTGTCCCTGCCCCTCTGTGATTGTCTAGGGGCCTTGTAATTCGTCCGCTTGTCTCAGCCCTAAAAAATCCACTCCCTTACGTAAAATACTCCTGGGGGCTGGTTGGGTTGGGGTTATATTATTGGTGGAAGACTCGCCTTCATTATCTGTAGACTCATATTCTGAAGTACTAAAATGGTCCGAGTCTATTCTCACTTTTCTCCTAGTCTGGCGATAGACCCTACCTGTTTCAAAGCCAGCTGTGTCCCTATCAAATGTATAATGCTTCTTGATTTTTATCTGATGTGAGAATCTATCCAAATTGGTCTTTAATTTAACCTCAAGATTCTGAAATTGGGGATCTTCCTTGAATCTTTGTATGTTCTCAATCTAGGTATCTAGTGAGCTTTGGATGTTAGCTAGATGTTGTGTTTCATATTTGCATATGATAGACATAAAAGTTGTGGAAAGGTAGCTGCAGTCTCCTCCCATTCCCTTGTAAAGCCCTCGATCTCTATGTTTCTATTTTTTTGCCTTTCCTTCCTCTATTGATTATTCCTTCTATTTGTGTTTCCCTTTAGGGTTAATAAAGGTAGGGCTCCCCCTTTTTATACATGTTATTCTCCATCTGGACCACTAGTCCATTGTTTTGTATTTCCAATATTTAGTAGGTTACCCCCAAAATTAGGAGAATAATAGTTGGTTCCTCTTTGGAGTTGACCGGCTAGTCCTTAGACTTTTGGGACTCGTTGGCTAACCCCTATTGCTTTACGTTGTAAGATCCAGACATTGATAAATATCGACCAATGTCTGGGTTTTAGTGTCCAATTTCCCCTGAATGGTACCAGCTTATTTTTGCTAATCTGAATATTGGGCTTTTGGAATTTAGTGAAAATCCCGGTTTATGTATACAATATTTTTCACGAGATTATTTGCTTAACCTCTTCATTCCTAACCTTCTGTATACACAAGACTTAATTCACAGCAGTCTCTAGTGGCTTTCATAATACAGGTATAAAAGGCTATGCTTACATACAATCAAAATGTTTATATTCTGTATAAGAATTTTAGGAATCTGAATGAGCAAATTTTTAATGGAAAGTTCTGCCAAAAGTCATGCATAAAGCAGGACTGATTCTCGTTACATGACAACTCGAGACAGTAATTTTTAAATGGACATTTTGAACGAGAACAGGAAAGGAACTTCACAGTTTCAAATGGTGATCTGAGTGGATTGTCACTTTAACAATAGACGTGTGAAGTGCAAGCACGTGCTTTGAATTACAATAACAGGGAACAATTAACTGTGTGTCCCATCTGACATTCTAGCGTTTTCATTGCTGTGATAAAGCAAATAGAGGAAGCTTTGCCTATCACAGAGCAGGTTAAAATAACATGATTTATTTTCTATCTAAATGATATACAGTATGATTATTAACAGGAAAACAACCTCGTTTGTATTATTGGTCTTTGACAGGGTAACAGAATCATTTTACACATTTTATACATGTTCTAGATAAAATATGTTAGGCAGGTCATTCGAATAGCTGGCTGCATAGTGCCAATTATACCACAAAATTTAGGCATTGTTCAAACTTTCCAACAATCTCCTGTTATTCAAAGTTTAGGCCATTAACACTGCCAGCCAGCTAAATCCAGGCAACATTTCTAAATCTAGGCTCAGAGGCTTCAAATCTAGGCCCAGATTTAAAAAAAAAAAAATCAGAACTATTTTCCCACCGGCTGATAGCATTGCAAGCGTGCAAATAGTACTTAATATTATCGTTTCACTTGCATAAAATTAAGGTGAATGATAATTTGTGAATGTGCATCTAACTGGATGCATTAAATTCCTGTTCAGTTTCAAATCGGTGCTTTGTGAATATTCCGAATCCTAAGCTTCATATAGGATTTGTGAAGGGATAACCCCATCACCATTCGGGTAATTGTACTCCCGGCTATCAGCTTTCCCCAGTCATTCATTCTTTTTTATGGTTCCATTCCAGTTGTTCGTTTCCCGAACTGAGACCACCCCAAAGACTAATTAGAACTAAGAACACCATGTATCTATACGAAAACCACAGACTAATTGAATGCTCCTAGGTGGCCACCATTTCGTGCATATGAAAATTTACTTAGTTCAGTGACAGAGTGGTCAGTAATACGGTGTAACGGATCGCCTGGCACCCCGACTGGGTACCTCCGTTAAAGGATGCTCCTAGCGCTTCCTGAGGACTCCAAGCACTGCAGCAGACACCACAACCACCGAACCGGAGAAGCATATGAATCCTCTCAAAGCATATGAATGCTGTAGACAGTTGAATAGGAACCATACGAATAGGTTTACTCTCCTAGCAGTCAAACTGGAACAGCATACAATAAATCCTTCCCCCAATAATGAGACGACACTTCACTTTGAGGGTTAAAACAGGAACTCCCTGTACTGTCACATACAGTCTCTTTTATTCCCAATCCACAAACATAGTACAGCCCACAGGGCGTTACAAAACAACCAATCACATCACAGTTACATCCCACATATTCCCTCCCCTTATCCTGAGAGGAAACTCAATTATACATACAGTTAAAACATACTTTCTACCCAACTTTCATAACTCTAAAACCATACATCACATTCACATAAAATTACATATTCACAATCAATCCATTCAGGGGAACAACATATTCAAAAATGGCACAAATCAGACAAGGGGTTCAAAAGTTAGTAAAAAGTCCTTTGTGACTAAATGAAGCATGGCTTTCTGGCCCAAACCAGTTTCAGAGTCTTCTATCCTGGAGATAAGTAATTCAATTATCTCCCAGGACAGACACAAGACTCCATTAAGCACATGGTTGCAAAAAGACACAAAACACTTTAAAATACATAAAGTCACATTTTACACATAACACACAGACATTTCACATATCCCCAGATAGCTGGGATCTGAGTGCACATTATTAGATGAATGGCCCTCAGATCACACAAATAAGCCTTTCTGCAGGGGAAATAAACAGTTTAACCTGCAGGGCCATAGTCCAAAGGGAGCAGGTGAGCAACCAGGCTTCTCCAGTTCACAGTGGCGAGGTTGGTTTCGCCACACTTCTCCCCTTTACCAACTAGACTAACAGGGTATCTGACCTCCTGCCGGTCAGTGCCCTGGTTAGTCCAACAACCCACCCACAAAACAGAAACAGCAGTACAGCCCACCCACAATAACTGGTTACTACACCTGGGTAGAGGAGAACTTTGTCCATGTCCAGGTGCCTCACCATGACTGTGTGGGCAACTGTTAGGCTGCCTTGGTGGGTTGCTGAGTGGGCAGAGACCAGCGGTACTCTGCCCTGATGCCAGTGCTACCACGGAAGTAGCCGGGTGGGAGCCTGGTTGTGGGAGGGAGAGACCGACTGTCTCCCCTCTGGATACACCGCTCTGTGGCTGGGGAACAGGACCGACTGTCCCTACCCCTGGTGCTGCAAGTGCAGAGACTACGTTCCCATCTGCACTGTTGGGGGTGTAACATCTCTCCTTGCTGGGTTAGGCTGCCGCTGGAGAGAGGGTGTAACAAGCTCCTCTCTCTGAACTGTAAACTGCCGCTGTGGAGAGGGGGTATCAGGCTCCTCTCCCTGACACTCTCTCTGCTGGTGGAGAGGGGGACCAGCTGTCTCTCCTTTCATTATTTTGTCCTGTGGTTGGGGTGCGAGACTGACGGTCTCTGCTCCCTGCAGGACACTCTGCCGCTGGGGAGGAAGGACGGCACCTTCAGCTCCCTGGGGTACACACTGCCGCTGGGGAGGAAGGACTGCACCTTCAGCTCCCTGGGGTACACACTACTGCTGGGGAGGAAGGACTGCACCTTCAGCTCCCTGGGGTGCACACTGCCGCTGGGGAGGAAGGACTGCACCTTCAGCTCCCTGGGGTACATACTGCCGCTGGAGATCTGGGCCGACCGCCCAGCATCCCTGTAGGGCCGGTTGAGAGACCCCCGTCCCATCTCCACCTGCCATCTGTGGGTCTTCCCAGGACCAGTCTGTGAGGTCCCTCAACATTTGCGAGTAAGGACCACCTGCTTCCGCACCTGGCAACTCCGGCTGCTGCTGGGGATCTGGGCCGGTCCCATCTCCACCTGCCTGTTGTGGTTCCTCACAGGACCAGTCTATGAGGACCCCTACTTCGGGTTCCTGCGGCAGCCTCAGGGGGAGACGGCTAGCCTCCTCGGATGCAGCCTCTACTCGGCTGTTGTAACACTCCTTCCGCTGAGCATACTCTCTCTCTTTCGCCAGCCGGAATTCTCGGACCAGCCTTGTGTTTCGCTCGGCCGTGACCTGGTTCCAGATCACCCGGCGTACCTCCATGGGTAAATCATCCCCATACTGGGCCACTCGCTGCCTCACCTCGGCCATCCAATCATCACCAGAGCCTTCCATACTTGTCTGCTCCAAGTCGCTGGATACCTCTGCTCCCAGGGTCGCTGCACGTGTGCTAGCGTTGCCCTCAATTTGTAACTCCACGAACGGTGTCTCTGAGCTGCTTTACCTCACACTAGGACGCCATCCCACCGCTGCTACCAATGTAACGGATCACCTGGCACCCCGACTGGATACCTCCGTTGAAAGATGCTCCTAGCGCTTCCTGAGGACTCCAAGCACTGCAGCAGACACCACAATCACCGAACCGGAGAAGCGTATACCTTCTCTCAAGCATGTGAATGCTATAAACAGCTGAATAGGCAAAAACCATACGGATGGGTTTAGACTCCTAGCAGTCAAACTGGAACAGCATACAATAAATCCTTCCCCAATAATGAGACGACACTTCACTTTGAGGGTTAAGCAGGAACTCCTGTGCTGGCACACCCAGCCTGGTTTTTATTACAGTCTTTCACATACAGGACCGCCCACATGGAGGTATAAAACAACCAATCACATATCAGTTACATCCCACATATTCCCTCCCCTTATCCTGAGAGGAAACTCAATTATACATACAGTTAAAACATACTTTCTACCCAACTTTCATAACTCCAAAACCATACATCACATTCACATAAAATTACATATTCACAATCAATCCATTCAGGGGAACAACATATTCAAAATGGCACAAATCAGACAAGGGGTTCAAAAGTTAGTAAAAAGTCCTTTGTGACTAAATGAAGCATGGCTTTCTGGCCCAAACCAGTTTCAGAGTCTTCTATCCTGGAGAGTAATTCAATTATCTCCCAGGACGGACACAAGACTCCATTAAGCACATGGTTGCAAAAAGACACAAAACACTTTAAAATACATAAAGTCACATTTACACATAACACACAGACATTTCATATATCCCCAGATAGCTGGGATCTGAGTGCACATTATTAGATGAATGGCCCTCAGATCACACAAATAAGCCTTTCTGCAGGGGAAATAAACAGTTTAACCTGCAGGGCCATAGTCCAAAGGGAGCAGGTGAGCAACCAGGCTTCTCCAGTTCACAGTGGCGAGGTTGGTTTCGCCACATACGGTAATTAGGTATGTTGTTTTGTTTCAGCCAAATTTCATCCATGCAATAATTTTCCAAAAAACAATTTAGATGAACTAAGAGGGCAGGGAAATGGACCAATCAGCGTACTGAAAAAGATATAAATAATTTCAATATTATTAATATATTTTGCTATACACTGATAGGCGCATTTTCCTGCCATTTGGTTCGCAGAGCAAGTGTGAAGAAGTAACCAATAGAGGTGCAGTCAATAACAATTATATTTATATATTTATTAAATATATAAGTATAGATTTTTTTGTACTACTCCTCTTTTTATCCTTTATTGGTTAGTTCTCATTTCATCTGTGAATAAAGTAGTATTTATTGAGTCATCTTTTGCCCCATGAAACGACTCTTAATCAAGAATCAAACTATACTGTCCATTGTCCAGTTCTCTTGTTTTGTGATACATCCACATAGCATTTCAGAATTATGGCATTCTAAAGAATTCATCCAAAATTCAGACAAATCGCAATTAATTTGAAACAGAATGCATAAATCTAATATATAATACTGGGCTAGGCTGGTTCTGAGCCCTGTAAAAATATATATTAATACATGGGGGATATCCCATCCTTGGTTCAAATACAACAACACTGCTCGTAGGACCCTAACCCATAGGAACTCTCGTAAATTAACATGTAGTAATACTATGAATTACAGTTCTATTTTGCTTATGGGGTGATTTTAATTGGATGCCTACTCTTATGAAGAATAAATAATGTGTGTTCTCTATTTGCACACCGTCTGCCTCACCAGGAATTTTATGAGGCCAATGTCTTTAGCAATACTTTTGGAACCTATCAGACTCCCACACACTACACATTAAAACCTACCTTTATAATGTCCTGAGAAATCTCTTTTAATCTGAGTTATGTTATTAGCTTGTATTGGTGCAGAGTTCCAGCACACAAATCTAGGACAACATAAGGAAATAGTCTGCATTACTGGTCCTTAGATGTGGCCAGTCTTAACATATAAAACAGGTGCAGAATGGTCCAGGAACAAGTCAAGATCAGAATAACAACAGGATGAGTAAATGGGCCAAGGTCAGGATAGTCAAGATATAAGCCAAAGACAATAACTCAGACTCTCAGTCTACTACAGATCACAACAGTGCCCTGATCTCATTTTAGAGAGAATATAAATAGGCCTACCATCTTCATCGGAACAATGCCAAAACATCCTTGAATGGTGATGCCTTAATGACCCCATGCCTGTGTCATTTTGGCCATATAAACAGCTTGGGGTGAAGCGTTCTCTCATTCTTGATGCTGAAATGATGTGTGGTGTTACTTTTGTGATGATGGACCAGTACGAAATGTTTCACGTCATTATTCATGCCAGAATGGCACACAGTATCATTTTTACGATGCAAGAGAGAATATTCCAAATGAAAATTTACACCAAAATGATGCATGGCTTCCCTTTGGATGGAATAACGATGCCAGTATGAGGTGGGTACCCTAACAGTGAAAGCAGGATTTGATGATGGTAAGCTTTTTAAAGATGGCGAGTTTTATATTTAGTTATAAGGAACGAGCCCACATAATCACAAAGCATTAGCAACTGACTGAACGTTTTCTACCCTAAATGCATTTAGGTCTAACAGTGACGTATGGACGTAAGCATTCAATGATATATTTATAAAATACAAATATTGTACTATAGGAGATAAACATATTTCTTAAATATAAATAGTAATTTTATTGTGTATTTTAAAGGAAGAACTCTGTTATAAGAATTGTTTATTTCCTGTAATATGGTACAATCTGTGATTAAAGCTTGACCTGCCGTTTGTGTTTTTAAAACAGTACATATAAACTCCCACTAGATGGTGATGTTGTTTATAATTTTGTTTGGATAACATTTACTGTTAATCACTAGATGGCGCTAGCCTTCTGAATCGGAAACATACAGTTTGTTAGAATGCAAAATATTCTCCCTCCCCCCTAAATGTATGCTCATTTTAAAGAGCGTGCCATTTTACCTATGTATTGTGTTAGCAGTTTTGCTAGTAAATGTAAAGACTTGGAGAAAAACTTTTTTTTAAATAGGTCTTTCACCTACTTATCGATCAAATATTCGTCGTAGACTATGCCAGGGATAGGCAACTTTCGGCACTCCAGATGTTGTGGACTACATCCCCCATAATGCTCTTACAACCATAATGGTGGCAAAGCATCATGGGAGGTGAAGTCCAAAACATCTGGAGTGCCAAAGGTTGCCTATGCCTGCTCTATGCCGACAATTTGACTCACAAAGCAGCGCTGAAAAGACTCCCCATAGGAATTCCTTATGCTTTCCCAAGCATAGCAACCACACCGCATGTGCTGCAGTTGCTATGGAAACTCACTAGCGTCGGCATGCTGACAACAAAGCCAGCATGTTGGTGTCACACAGGAGTCTTGTCCCCATGCAGGGCAAACGAAATATGGGAGCAGGCAGAGTGCGGGTGTTACATGAAGATTAACACCTGAGAAGAGGAGGAAATGTCAGCACTGGAACGAAGTTATATTGAGAGATATCTAAAAATTTACATGGAATACATAATGCATCTTGTGATATATCACGTATTTAATGTTTTGGGAGGGATTTAAGTAAAGCAAAAACTGTCACTATAGGTTCACTTTAATCATTGAACGGTTGAGTTAATCGGCTCAACCGGACAGTTTGCTTACTCCAGGGTGCTCGGGTCCGGCATGTTGCTGACAGAGTGGATGGATTATTGGGAGGGGCTGGGGATGACCCAGTGGTCATGGTCCATGTTGGTACCAATGATGACAAAGTAAGAGGAAGATGGAAGGTCCTAAAGAATGATTTCAGGGAATTAGGTAGCAAACTTAAGAAAAGGACCTCCAAGGGGGTATTCTCTGAAATATTACCTGTGCCACGCGCTACAGTGGAAAGGCAGCGGGAGATTAGTGGTCAATGCGTGGCTTAAGTCTTGGTGCAGGAAGGAGGGTTTGGGGTTTTTAGAGCACTGGGCCGACTTTGCGCTCGGATACAACCTTTTTAGTAGTGATGGATTGCACCTAAATGGGAGAGGGTCTACAGTGCTGGGGGATAGGATGGCTAGAAGGTTGGAGGAGATTTTAAACTAGTAGTAGGGGGGGAGGGTCATAGCAATCTACAAAGTGGAGATAGGACAGAAAGCACAGTATAGGGGGGTGGAGACAGGGGGAGGGGCAAGCTCAGAACAGAGAAGGTATGTAATGTTGATAATTAACAAAAAGTACAGGTGACTCATGATCTTAAATGTATGCTTACTAATGCAAGGAGCCTAGATAACAAAATGGGGGAACTAGAGGCAGTAGCATACACTAAACAATATGATATAATAGGCATAACTGAAACAATGTGGAATGAGACACATGACTGGTCAGTTAACTTCAATGGGTACATGTTATTTAGGAAGGATAGTAAAAACAAGAAGGTTGGTGGGGTATGTTTGTAGGTCAACCATGATTTAAAGCCAAATCTTAAGCAAGTGGAATGCGATGAGGAAAATGTGGAAGCTTTATGGGTAAATATCTTCTTGGGGCAAAAGAAGGGAAACCAACTATTGGTTGGGATATGTTAGAAACCACCTAATGTTAATATTGTCAAGGAACAACAGCTGTTTGAGCAAATTGAGAAAGCTGCAAACTTTAATTATTGGAAATTTTAATTACCCGGACATAAATTGGGACAGAGAGACTAGTAGCTCAGCAAAGGGAATTAGGTTTTTAAACTTGTTAAATTACACCTTCATGTCACAACTTGTACAAGCACCAACTAGAATGGACACTTGTCTGGACCTGGTTTTAACAAACAACGTTGATCTTTTGACCAACATTCAAGTACGTGGGCACTTGGGAAATAGTGATTACAATATAGTGTCCTTTGAAATAAACTCAAAAAACAAAAGCACATGGGGTATACCAAAACATATAATTTTAAAAAGGCCAATTTCAATAAGCTAAGGGCAGCTTTACAATATATTGACTG
The DNA here is from genome assembly GCA_933207985.1 of Pelobates cultripes. Lineage (NCBI taxonomy): Eukaryota > Metazoa > Chordata > Amphibia > Anura > Pelobatidae > Pelobates > Pelobates cultripes. Next base: position 340,409,866 of record OW240914.1, on the reverse strand, counting down.
GCATAAACTCTTTACTGAAAAGAACACTGAGGATAAATGGATCATCTTCCAACAAATATTAGAAAGGTACATTTCTCAGTATGTACCATTGGGTAATAAATATAAAAGAAACAAATTAAAACCAATGTTGATTAGTAGAGAAGTAAAACAAGATATTAAAAATAAGAAAAGGGCATTTAAATCAGAAAAATCAGATGCATCTTATAAAAGATATAAGGAAGCAAATAATGCATGCAAAAAGGCAATTAGATTTGCTAAACTTCAAAATGAAAAAAAGATAGCTAAAGAGAGCAAAACCAAAGCATTTTTTAAGTACATACATTTAAAAAAAATAAAAATGAAAGTGTAGGTACACTAAAAACTGAAACGGGGGTGTTAGTTAATGAAGACCAGGAAAAGGCAGGAATTTTAAATTACTATTTCTCCTCTGTATATAATAAGGAAGAACCCATGGCAATAGATGTGCAAATGATTGCTACTAAAAACTTGCAGAATAATTGTAATTGGTTAACTCAAGACAAGGTGCTGCAGCAACTAAAGAAAGTTAATATAAACAAAGCTCCAGGGCCTGACGGTATCTATCCACCAGTACTTAAGGAACTAAGTGTAGAAATAAGTGAACCTCTGATTTTAATCTTTCAAGATTCTTTTCTTTCAGGAAGTGTTCTGGAGGATTGGAGGAAGGCAGATGTGGTTCCTATATTCAAAAAGGGTTCAAAATCCTTGCCTGGAAATTATAGACCTGTGAGCTTAACTTCTGTGGCTGGGAAAATATTTGAAAGGTTATTAAGGGATAATATTCAAGAATTCCTTGAGAAGAACATGGTTATCAGCAAATATCAGCACGGTTTTATAAAGCACAGGTCATGTCAAACTAACTTGTTTGCGTTCTACGAAGAAGTAAGTAGAAGTATAGATCAGGGTGTTACAGTGGATGTGATCTATTTGGATTTTGCCAAGGCATTTGATACAGTTCCACACAATAGATTAGTGCTCAAACTCAAGGAAATCGGTCTAGATGAAAATGCTTGTTCTTGGGTAGAACATTGGCTTAAAAACAGAGTACAAAGAGTTGTCATTAATGGTAAATTTTCAAGCTGGACAGAGGTGGCAAGAGGTGTCCCTCAGGGGTCTGTTCTGGGACCCCTTCTATTTAACATATTTATAAATGATCTTGAAGACAGCATTGAAAGTTATGTTTCAGTGTTTGCAGATGACACAAAACTCTGTAAAATAATACAATGTGAGCAAGATATTACTTTGCTGCAGAGGGATTTAGATAGACTGGGGGACTGGGCACTCAAATGGCAGATGAAATTTAATGTTGAAAAATGCAAAGTTATGCACTTCGGCGTAAAGAATACACAAGCAACGTATACCCTTAATGGAAGCAAATTAGGGATAACAACACACGAAAAGGACTTGGAAATTGTTATAGACAACAAACTATGCAACAATGTGCAATGTCAATCAGCAGTGGCCAAGGCCAGTAAGGTATTGTCATGCATGAAAAAGGGCATTCATTCTCAGGACGAGAATATCATTTTGCCTCTTTATAAATCACTGGTAAGACCACATATTGAATATGCTGTGCAATTTTGGGCACCTGTTCTAAAGAAGGATATTATGGCACTAGAAAAAGTGCAGAGGCGGGCTACAAAATTAATAAAAGGAATGGAACATATCAGCTATGAAGAAAGGTTAACAAATTTAAACCTATTTAGTTTAGAAAAACGTCGCCTGAGAGGGGATATGATAACATTATTCAAATATATTCAGGGCCAATACAAACCATTGTGTGGAAATCTATTCACAAACCAGACTTTACATAGGACACGAGGTCATGCGTTTAGACTGGAAGAAAGAAGATTTCGTCTAAGGCAAAGGAAAGGTTTTTTTTTTTACTGTAAGAACAATAAGGATGTGGAATTCTCTGCCTGAAGAAGTGGTTTTATCAGAGTCCATACAGATGTTCAAACAGCTACTAGATGCATACTTGCAAAAACAGAATATTCAAGGATATAATCTTTCAATGTAGGGTAATAACTGCTTGATCCAAGGATAAATCTGACTGCCATTCTGGAGTCAAGAAATATTTTTTTTCCCAGCTTGTTGCAAAATTGGAAGTGCTTCAAACTGGGATTTTTTGCCTTCTTTTGGATCAACAGCAAAATACAAATGTGAGGAAGGCTGAACTTGATGGACGCAAGTCTCTTTTCAGCTATGTAACTATGTAACTATGTAACATATAATCCTATTTAAGTCATCACTGAAAGCATATTAAGACTAAATATTTATAAAGACTAAATATTTACTTATTATGTCCTTAACCAGCTAGCTATAGTAAATAATAGCAGTGTGCGATGTTTATACATAGTCAACATTAGTCAATAATAATAATCCTTTGTAAATAAATATGATTCTGGAAATATTGCCTACCAAATCTCATTTATATTGATGTTTAATTGTGCCCTTCCCTGTTGCAACAGTAAACTCGGGGGAAGTTCAGTTATTTAAGTAATCATTTTCATTTATACTTGTAACTTTGACACATAGCGCTCAATTCTATAAGTTGCAATGTGTGATTATACAGTTGGGCCGGGTAATAATATTGGCTGGGTTTTATTAAAAAAGATAAGAATAACTTGTCGTGACTGAATTGCAATTTCCAATAGATTTCAAAGGGAGAACCGCTATTTAGTTACCAGAATTAAAGAGGCAGCCTTTGCACCATTACAGTAGTGATTATGGTACTTGAAGTTCTGCCAGTTTAAAGCTTAGCACCAGAACTACTACAGCCTGATAAAGTTGTTTTGGTGCAAATAGAATGTCCCTGCAGTCTTAGAAGTGTTTACATTGCTGCCTGAGGTTATCTCTTACGGCAGTGACTCAGACAGACACTAGAGACCCTTCCTGGTGTGGTCTTGCAAGCTTTGTATGGCCAACGTTTATCGTGTTCCTCTAAGACTATCTCTTCTAATAGAACTCAGCATATCGAGAGATAAGATTTCGGATGTTTTGATATTTTATTGCCATTGCAATAAAGGTTTCGTATTGCACGTGTAAATGATGTCTGGCTGCAATTTATTGTATCTCGTTTTACTGATAGAAACCTATGAGAAGTGTGAAACACTGTATTGCTCAAGTTTCAGCAATAGATTGTAGGATGCAGTAAAATAAGGATTACCGTAGATTAATTCATTAGCTTTCACCTTAAAATTTTGGGAAACTCAGCAAAGACTAAATCCACTGGCAGCAAGAGTCACCCCCCCTCCCAGATCAGATCCCACACATCATACATCATCGGGTTGTACAAGCTTTTTGCTAATTTATCCTGGTTATCTTGGTGCCCTGGGGCCAGACTGTCATTTAATTCTGTATTCACATTAACTAATAAGGTTTGATTAGATAGCACATTTGGTCCAATTCCAAAATTTAGAGTAGCTGTTAGGACAACTGTTACATATTAGGCACAAGAAAGCTGTTTTGCAGGTGTTCTATCAAATTTCCCTACCCGTGAAAATCCCCTACTCTCGTCACTTCCAGTGAGGGGAATCAGCTGGATCCTGTGCTGCACTCCTGCTACTCCTCCACAGCAAGGTACTGGAAGGTAAGTAAAACTAATTTTACACTTTCATTATAGTTAGTGCATTCACGAAGCTTAGGACATGGGACATTTAGGGTTAATGTTAGGGTTCATATTTAGTGATATTTGTTCATATTTAGTGACTTGTTCATATTTAGTGATATTTCACATTAAGGGAATATCACTAAATTGTGCTTTTTCACACTTTATTTTAACCCTTACCCCAAGGGTTAGGGTAAGACAGCCTCAGACAGCCACTGGACCGCAGGTAAGTCACCCTCCTGCACCCAAAAGGTAGGAAACAGGAGGGTGGCTGAAACTGTATATTTTCCATGTATGTCTGTTTATGTGTGTATATCTGTCTGCATGTGCATGTGTCTGTTTGTGTGTGTATTTGTCTGTATGTGTATATGCATGTGGGTCTGTGTGTATATCTGTCTGCATGTTTATCAGTCTGTGTGTATATCTGTCTGTATGTGCATGTGTCTGTTTGTGTGTGTATATGCATGTGGGTCTGTGTGTATATCTGTCTGTATGTATATCTGTGTATCTGTATGTGTGTTTCTGTGTGTATAGCTGTCTTTATGTGTATATGCATGTGTCTGTGTATCTGTGTGTATCGGTCTATATGTGTATCTGTATGAGTCTCTGTATGCGTATTTGTGTATGTGTACCTGCATGTGTGCCAGTGTGTCTGTATGTGTGTCTGTGTATCTGCATGTGTGTCAGTGTGTGCCCTTGTGTATCTATCTGTGTCTGTGTAACTGAATATGTGTCAGTATGTGTGTCTGTATGTGTTAGTGTGTGTTTGTGTACCTGCATGTGTGTCCGTGTATGTTATCTGTATGTGTGTTATTGTGTGTATTTGCATATATGGCAGGGTGTGTTTGTCTGTTTATCTGTGTTTTAGTGTGTGTCTGCATGTTTGTCAGTGAGTATATGTATATCTGTATGTGTGCCAGTGTGTATATGTGTATGCACCTGTGTGTCTGTGTATCTGTCTTTGTTTGTCTGTGTATTTAGATGTATGTACCTGTGTATGTCTGAGCCTGTGTATGTGTGAGTCTGCATTTCTGTCAGTGTTGGCATCTGTATGTGTGTCTGTGTGTGTATTTTCACTAGGTAAAAAATAAGTGTGGCTAAGTCTACGATCTATGTGTGTGGCTTTTTGTGTCTTTGGGTGGAAGGCGTGTTTGCATGCTAGAAGGTGGGCGGGAGGGGACCAGGGGGCCCAAGCTAATGCTTGCCCAGGGTCCAATCAACATCAAAGACGGCCCTGGAAACAGCTTGTTATAATAATGTAAGGTTTGCCATACATGTCCATGGTTAGGCAAGGTTGCCATCCAGGGGCGGACTGACCACTCGGGCATATCGGTCATGGACCGAGGGCCTGAGGCAGTCAGGGGCCCGGCAGCACAGCCTTGCTCCAGCTGGAGAGATCAGAGATCTCTCCAACTGGAACGGCAAAAAAAAAATAATTTCCTTTAATAGGTTGCTGGGGCCCCCTATGCAGGCAGGGCCCCAGCAACCACCTCTCCCCCCCTCCAGACCTGGCAGCTTCACCTCCTCTCTGCCAGGTCTCCTGCTTCCAGTCCCGCGGTGCTCTGTGTGATGGGAGAGGCGGGACCGGAAGTGACATCACTTCCTGTTTACTCCTCTCACACAGAGCCCGTGGGGAAGGAGCTGCAGCCAGGGAGAGAGCTGAGGAAGCAGAGAGACAGGTAGGCTCTAGGTACCCCTCCCCTCCCCCCCTCACTGTCACCAATCACCCTCCTCCCCCTCACTGTCACTAGTCACCCTCCTCCCCCTCACTGTCACCAATCACCCTCCTCCTGCTGTCACCTGAGTCACCCCCCCCCTCCCACTGTCACCAATCACCCCTCCTTCCTCACTGTCACCTAGTCCACCCCGTCACAGTCACCTCCCTCTACTGTCATAGTCACCCCCCCCCTCTATCACCAATCACCTCCTCACCCTCACTGTCACTGTCACCCCTCCTGGCACCAATCACCCCTCCCCTCCCCCTCACTGTCACTAGTCACCCCCCCCTCTCACTGTCACTAGTCACCCCCTCTGTCACCAATCACCCTCCCTTCCTCACTGTCCTTCGTCCACTTTGATCACACCTGATACTCCACCACTTTGTCACTAGTCACCCCCCCCTCACTGTCACTAGTCACCCCCCCTCACTGTCCACCAATCCACCCTCCACCTCCACTGTCACTAAGTCACCCCCCCTCTTTCAATACTTAATCACCCTCCCCCCTCGCAATGCTAGTCACCCCCCCCTCGCTGTCACCCAATCACCCTCCTCCCCCTCCTGTCGCAATCACCCTCCCTCACTGCCACTAGTCACTCCCCTCACTGTCACTAGTCAAACTCCCTCACTGCCACTAGTCACTCCCCCTCACTGTCACTAGTCACCCCCCCACTGTCACTAGTCACCCCCCCTCACTGTCACTAGTCACCCTCCCTCACTGCCACTAGTCACTCCCCTCACTGTCACTAGTCACCCCCCCTCACTGTCACTAGTCACCCTCCCTCACTGTGTCACTAGTCACCTCTTACCTCACTCACTTTCACCCCTTCCCTCACTCACTTTGTCACTAGTCACCCC
>OW240914.1:340391220-340403563 GCA_933207985.1 Pelobates cultripes | reverse complement strand
GGAGTGACTAGTGACAGAGAGAGGGATGGGGTGACTAGTGACAGTCACCCCTCCCTCCCTCTGTCACCAGTCATCCCCTCACTCTGTCACTAGTCATCTCTTCCCTCCCTCCCCCACTCTGCCACTAGTCACCCATTCCCTAACTCTGTCACTAGTCACCCCCTCTCCCTCCCTCTGTCACTAGTCACCCACTCCCTCACTCTGTCACCAGTCACCCCCACTCACTGTGTCTCCCCCCCACTCTGCTACCACTTAACCCCTCCTTCCCTCACTCTGCCACCAGGTACCCCCTCACTCTGCCACCTGTCACAACCTTCTCCCTCACACACTCTGTCACCTGTCACAAATGCATTCACAGAGACACTATATACAAAAAAGCACATGTAGTCATCCAGACATGCACAAGTGCATTCACACAGACTCAAATACAAACATGCATTGATACACAGGTCTTGACAATATACACATCCAAAGGAATGCCGTATTATGAGTTATATTTAACATTTATTTCATGCACGTATATTTGGCCTTCAAAGGGCCTGGGATCTAATTTTGCCCGGGGGCCCCAAAGGCTCTCAGTCCGCCCCTGTTGCCATCATGAAATTTGGAGCCCCTTACAAAATACTGGCAGAGCCCCCTTTGCACACTTTCCCAGACACAAAGATACAGATTCACATGCACCCTCTGAGACAAAAACATATACACATTTCCAGACATATACACAGTTACATACACACTTACAAATACACAGACATATACACACACATACCCAAGTACATGATCACACGTGCACACACAAGTATACGCTACCAGATATACATTCTAACAAAATCTGTCAATTCGTCTCCATTCTCTTACAATTATACAGTCAAACAATTATAAACCATTTTAATCCTGTCTCCGCCCTACTCAAACTCCTACATTTTAAATAATTTAATCTCCGTACCTTTTAACTCTTATTATATAGTATACTGAAACTTGAAAAGAATAAGTAAGCCTTAAACTATTTCAATCTCACAAAATATCACATTGTCAGTGAACCCCTTAATATCTTAACTTCTGTCAATGGAAATAGAACCAAAAAATTAAAAAAACTGCAAATGTCACAACAGAAAGTGAAAATAAAAAAATATGCAGCAGAACCAACATTGACAGGAAAAACGCTTGTCAAGCTTTACCCTGTATATGTAAGGCTCCTGCTGACATTAAATGTTGCTAAATTACGTTAATAAAAAAGAAATTAGGGAGTGATTGCAACAACAAAAAAACAACATTAAATTAACTTTTATTTCATTTAAAGGAACACTGAACTCACTATAGCAGCTTCATCTAAATGAAGTTGTTGTAGTGCCTATGGTCGTTCAACCCTTCCTTAGGGTCCCCAGATGTCATTATATAGAAGCACTTAGCTACCCAGAATTCTTGTCATGTGCTGACTAGTGTCACCTCTCAATCTTGATCTTTTAACAGGTCAGGTTAGCAGATATCTCTCCTACTTGCTATCTTTATGTTGGTTTGCACTAAGCCCCCAGTGAATACTATCCTAGCAACCTACTTTTCTATCTATCAATACCTTTTGTGTCACTATACCCCACTCCCTCTAACATGTAAGCTCATTGAGCAGGGCCCTCAAACCCTCTGTTCCTGTGTGTCCAACTTGTCTGGTTACAAATAAAGCCAACCCCCAGGGAGCATGACTGCTACCCTGAGGGGTTGGCATAGCAACCAAATGGATACAGTTTGAAGCAGGGAATTCTAAGAAAATTACCAGACTTCTGGTGAACAATTCTGAGGGAGCCTGGCAGTGTCTTTCCCCACCCTTCCTCCCTCCCCAATGGTTCTGTTCTGGAATTGTTGTTTTGTGTTGTGTTTTTTTAATTTTTTTTATTTTGTCATAGCTACAGCTTTTCTGCACCAGCAGGTTTGGTAGATGAATAATGCCCGGACGGGCTTGGGGAGTCGCAGCCTGAATTTGGTAGATGACGAAGGACAGGCTGAAGAGGCTCTGGAAGAAGTTTAAAGTGTAGCCGTCTGTGGGTAAAACCAGCCACTGACAGTATTTGGTTGTGCTGGTTTAAATACAGTGTTGCATTACTTATTGGGAATGGAAGGGTAACGTGATTTGGTGATCGAAGGAGTCAGCAGTCATGTGTCAGTCTACCCATCGTAAAGCCATGCAGAATTTGTTGGTGCTCTTTAAATAATAATAATAAATAATATTTAACCCCTTAAGGACGGCGGTGATCACATGGCCGCAATAGGAGTCTATGGAGTTGCCTGCAGGGTACTGTCCCAACTGTCAGGCAGTCCCCCTGACTCCTAAAAAATAATATGAGTGTTTTAAAAAGTAAAACTTATCACAACGATGATATCACCAGTAAAAGTGCAGTTTTTGATTAAACAAATGCAAAACAAATACAAAGGCTAACTTTGATCACCGTTTGTGACTAAGTGGCTACTACAAAAGACTGGACAAACCCCATTTTGTAAACCCTGGGTTGTCTACATTTGCAAATGATATGCCATGATGGGGTTAATTCACATTCCTGGGCTACTGTATGGTCTCAAAAGCGAACATATACCCAGCAAACCAATCTGGCAATCTGGCAAACTGAAATGGGCAAGCCCTATATTGACCCTGTACATGGGGGGGTATTGTTATACTCAGGAGACTTTGCTGAACACAAATATGAGTTTTTCAAAACAGTAAAACTTATCAAGACGATGATATCATCAGTAAAAGTGCAGTTTTTGTGTAACAAAATGCAAAAAACAAATATGAACCCTAACTTTGGCAAGCGTTTGTGACTAAGTGGCTACTACAAAAGACTGGACATACCCCATTTTAAATACTCTGGGTTGTCTACTTTTTAAAATGGTATTAATTTTAATGTGGGGTTAATTTTAATTTTTGGGCTGCCATACCGTCTCAAAGGCAACATAGCCAATCTGGCAAATAGCAATTTACAAAAACAGAAATTGGCAAATCTTATGTTTGACCCTGTAACTTTCTAAATCACCATAAAACCTGTACAAATATGAGTGTTTTAGAGCAGTAAAATTTATTATACTGATAATATCATCTGTGAAATGGCAGTTTATTTGTAAACAATGCAAAAAAACTTATATAAACGCTAATTTTGGCCAGGGTTTGTGACTAAGTAGCTACTACAAAATACAGGACATACCCCATTTTGAATACCGTGGGTTGTCAACTTTTAGTAATGGTAAGCCATGATGGGGTCAATTTTCATTCCTGGGCTGCCAATACGGTCTCAAAGGCAACAGAAGGCAAACCAATCTGGCAAATTTCAATGTGCAAACATGGAAAGGGGGAAAGCCCCCTGTAAGTTTCCAAAAACCCATAAAACCTGTACATTGGGGGCACTGTTGTACTCGTGAGACATTTCTGAATACAAATATGTGTAAAATCCAACAGTATTATGACATTCGCAGTTAAAATACCATGCAGAACTTGAAAAATGTAATTTCTTAATTTCTCATACTTTTTTAGATTTTATTCATATTAAATTTTGTTTCATATATAAATATTTGATATGAAATGAAAGCCCTGTTTCTGAACAAAATTATATATAAGAAGTCGGGTGCACTTAATATGAAATAGGTGAATTATGGTTGAACCACATATAGCGCAAATTCCAGGTTTTGTTTACGTTTTGTTTTGATCACAACTTGTACAATTGGCTCCTTCCTTAACGGGTTAAGGACAGCAGATAAAGGAGCTATCTGCTAAGCAGCACCCTAATTTGGTATCCTAAAATATGGAAATTGCACATACGGGAACTAATTTAGGGAATTATCTGCAAAACATATGTAAGATCAACATTAGGAAAATGTATTTTCTTAAATTTGATAGTTAAGCTGTTTAGTAGATAATTCTCTTTTTGCCATATTTAAGGATAGGAAATTAGGAAACTGGTAGAAAATAACTCCCTGTTAGTGTTAGATCGCATTCATCCAATGACTTGCAATAAATGTTTTATTTCTGCGGGACAGGAACATCACCATTTCAAGCATCCTTAGGGGACAAATCCCTGAGACAACATGTCGTTCAGAGCTTATTGTGCCTGTTTAAACAAAGGAACAAAGGTTTTATACATATGAGGTGTGTCTAGGCGGATCCCAGGCATACCAATAAAAACAATATTACTTATCAATAAATGAATAAATGAATACATTACTTATGCCTCGTGAAAGAGAGCTGTCTTGGTGCATGAACCAACAAAGTGAATATGTGATGTAGAAATATATGTGAGGCTCTTGCTTTGATTACGTCAGTTAATGTTAGAAACAGAAAAGGACAGTGTGCGTTATTACAAAAGAAACTTTGGAACAGTTTAAGAAACAGAGGCCTGGGAAAGTACAAGATAACAGAGTTGTACACTAACCCTTTCAGTAAGTTAGTCTTACATTAACTCTTGCAGGGATTAATCAATCTCATATTGATCCTTAAAGAAGCTATCTACTAAACACATACACAGTTTTCACGCACACAATAATACATGCACCTAAACACAGATATACACACACATAGCAACAGACATACACACACATTCACAGACATACACACACAAAACAAACATACACACAATCACATACACAATCACAGAGCTAAACACACAAACACACACACACACACATAATCACATACACAATCACAGACAAACAATCACAGATACATACACACACAAACAGGCACACACTTATAAATACACACAATCACAGACACACATACACATAATCAATGACATGCACACACAAAATCACATTCATATATACACTCTTGTTTTATATATTAATAGGTCCACCCAGCCTCCCTACCTTGCTCAGGGTGGGCTGGAATGAGTCCTATCCTTGGTGGCCAGATTACTGTGCTCTTCCTGCACACGTCCATGTGCGCCCTCTAGTGATGCTGATCTGGAATGATGTGGGAACTGTGAAGGGAGAGCACAGTGAGTATATCACTCCTTGGCCGCCTTCACTACCCCCGGACAAAACAAGCATAGATGTAGGAAGAGTAGGCACCTACCGTTTGAGTAAACAGGTCAAGTTTAAAGCACTGGAGCTCTATTCAGGGGGAGTCACGGGGAGGACAATTAATAATCTATGATGGAAAATTGGTCCCCTTCGCCCTTCTATAGCGAAGCCATAGTGTCACCGTCAAAGCATGAAATAATTCTCTATGGAAGAATCAGAGGAGCATAGCGGTGAGCTCGGAGCTAAGGTCTGCAGTGCTCAGATGAGGAGGAACTGTGGCAGCACGTGGAAAGACTTGGCGCTGGAAAAAAGGTAAGCTTTGGTTTGCTGTATTCTCAATTAAGTTGAAGGAACACTATGGTGCATTCCGGACCTGTATTGGTAAAACTGCAGTGTCCCTGTCCCTAGTCAAATATAGCTCCCCCTCGATTACAATAAAACTATTTAGAAATGTAAAGGGTTTCTTACCTTTTTCAAGGAAGCATTGATGCTACTGAGCTGCTGACCTCTCCGTTTCCCGTGATGTCAAGTAAGAGGCATGGCCTTCATTGCGATGGTCGTCTACGAGTAGCATTGAGTTCTAAGTGCATGCATAGCGAGCACTGTACCCACATTCAAGCTTCCCCATAGGAAAGCACTGAATCAGAGCTTACTCATTAGGTGTCTGTGTCACAGTGCCAGGTTTTACTCAGTCAGTGTAGTGGAAGTACCTTTAATGGCTGTCAGTATGACAGTGTGTAGAGGTGTCCTTAACCCTGCAATATAAATATTGCAGTTTCTAAAAAAAGTATAATTAAATTGAGACAAAGTGACTATAGGTAACTATAGTGTCCATGTAACCTGTCTAAGGACAAGGTAATATAAGCATTTACAAATACAAAAAGAGAAGTCCTGCACTCACTCCCATCACTCCTGGGTGGCAACAATGACCACAGTACACTTTAGCCCCAGTATATAGTTAAAAACCAAAGAAAAAAAAAAAAAAAGGTTACCTACTCTCTCACCTTAATCCCTGTGTATATTTAGACAAATGGAGGTTATTTAGTTACTCCAATGGCTGATATAAGCATTTGTAATACATGGAGATGTTCTCTTTTTCAGCAAATGAACAAACAATTCCAATATTTTGAGTTAATTTTTCCTAAAAGAGATGCAGAAGAACATTTCAATCAGAATTAAATTCAAACACAATACCAGGTGTTTGTGTAGAGCAATTAAGTTGCAAGATTGCAATGCTTTTACTAGCAAGATGCTATAAAACAGCCAATATGACTATCAAGCTTGCATTTGTAAACCGCGTGGGGCTCCTTGTTCAGTTCCCTGCCACTGCATTCACTACTTTCAATTCATGTGACTTTTCAAGGATGTATAATAATAAGTATTTACAATAGCATGAATTGTTCATTCTTACACAAGAAGTGTGTGCCTTCTAGCCCCATGCATTTCAACAGAGTATATTCTTAAATTCAGTATTACAGCAAGATGTAGCCTTAAGCTAAGAGCAAAAAATATATATATAGCTATTCGCATTTGCCCGTGACCTGATGTACATTTACAGATTGTGTGGAATGTTCTGGGTGCCCTAAGCTACTCTACGCATGGAAAAAAGTTTTACCTCTTTAAAAACTACTTAAAGGGATACTATAGGCACACATAATATATTCACCAAAACTGATTCCTCAAGCTAAAGTTGTTTTGATGCCTCTAGAAACACTTTAATTTAGCTTGCACTACACCTTGTCACTCTCACGGGTTAGAGATGAAAAATTCCACAAGTGGCAACACTGCAAACTGTGTCAGCATATCTGCACAAAAGTAAAACATTTAACATGAAAGGATCATTCTCCTATACTTCAAGAAATGTTCTATATATGATTGAATGCAGGAAATCCAGGGACGTTACATTGGTGAAACCATCCAAACATTACATTAAAAAAATGAACACACACAGATATTCTAAAAGACACCACTTCACGAAGACCTTTCCCTTTGGGATATTAAAATCAAAATACTCAAAGGGAACTTAATAAATGCATAGAAGAGGAAATCATTTACGTCCAGAATAATAATTTCTTGAATACTAAAGATAAACTGAAACTAAGCTACATATAGATGCACAATGTCCACAATGTCTACACGCACAATGTCCATGAATGGGTATATATACAACACGCAGTCTTGTGTATTCGTTGCTGCCACTTACCTCTCTTTCCCCTCCCTAAATTGCCATCTTTTCATTTAACTCATTTTCTTTTCACAGTTCTCCCATTCCAGAGCAGATTTACAAAACACTGTGGTCAAAATTGGTTTGGACTTGATAGAGGGATTAACCCCTGAAAGCTTGTCTAATAAAAAATGCATAACATGAAACTGCAATACTAATAGAGCAACTCAAATATCAAGACCTCCAAGAACGTCAGAACGCCATCTGAAGAAAGTCCTCACTACCTATTCCTTGCTCGGGAAATTAAGGGGCAAATAAAAATGCGTATGGAGGACTGCGTGTGGTCCCAGTGAACCAGATGAAAATGTAGGAAGCTAATAAACCATTGAAGTTCAGTCCCAATCTTTTTTTCACTCCTTGTGGGGTGGTGAAGTACTATAATAGAAGGCAGGGAATAGCACTTTTTGCCTGCTCTCATCCACTGGAGCTATGTGGTGGTAGTATAGTTAAAGGAACACTCGTGTTAAAAATACAAAGCTGCACCCCCATTCCGTGTACCTTCCCTCCACAATGAAAGGTCTAAAACCCATTTATACATTTACCCAATTTTAGCAGCAAAGTCCCTTGGTGCTGGCCCGCCTCCTCTGTGTTGTTAACACAGAGAGTGAACCTAATGCGCATGTGCGACGAACACCACACACATTGGGCCTTTTTCCATGGGAAAGCATTGAATCAATGCTCTCTATGGGGATTTTGAAGACATTGGATGTCCTCATGCAAAGCATGAGGTCTGGGTGTCTATAGTGTCCACTTAAAATTATGAGCAGGGGTGTACTCAATTCAACTAGCCAGAACTAACTGAATCTTTTAGTTTAGTAATTAGGAATGCCATGCCTCTTGTCCTGATTATATTCCCTACATCTATAACTGAATGATGCACTAAATAAAGCCAGATCTGCCTACACTTTGTAATCTTATAGCCTTCCTCGCCTTTATTTAATGTCACCACTGTGCCAAGGCCACCATTGAAATATGAATATCTGGTTTTCAGCAGTGTGGAGATTTGTAAAAGGGGAGGAGTCTCCAGTGGAATATGCCATTGGTTACCACATACAATAAAAACAAAGAAAAAAGTTACTTAAGCACTATCCCAAATCCCTATGAACATTTAAATAACTGGAGGTTTTTTAGTATCACCTCAATGCAGTGGCGGATCCGGGGAGGGGGGCAACGGGGAGAACACAGCTCCCTTGCCCTCTCTGAAGACAGCCACCTGCTGCACTGAAACCCCACTGGACCCCATGGACAGATCCACACCAGCTCGCCAGGTAGGGAGGCCGGGTGGAGATTTGTAAGTTTTACAAATATGAATAATTTGTATGTGTGTGTGTGTGTGAATGTATGTGTCTGAATGTGTGTCTGTGAGTGTGTGTGTGTGTGTGTGTGTATGTATGTATGTATGTGTGTGTTTGAATGTGTGTGTGTCTGCGAGTGTATGTGTGTGTCTGTGAGTGTATGTGTGTGTGTGTGTGTGTGAGTGTGTGTGTATAAGTGTGTGTATGTGTGTGTCTGTGAGTGTGTGTCTGAGCATCTGTTTGTGAGTGTGTGTGTCTGAGTGTGTGTCTGTGTTTGTCTTTGAATGTATGTGTGTGTGTCTGTTAGTGTGTGTCTGAGTGTGTGTCTGTGTGTGTATGTGTCTGTGAGTATATGTGTGTATATATCTGTGAGTGTGTGTATATGAGTGTATGTGTGTGTGTGTCTGTCTGTCTGTATCTGTGTGTGTATGTCTGTGTGTCTGTATGTCTGTCTGTATGTGCGTGTGTCTCTACATGTCTGTGTGTATCTATGTGTCTGTATGTATGTATGGGTCTCTGTGTGTATGTGTGTGTGTGCATCTCTATGTGTGTGTCTGTATGTGTGTGTCTATGTGTGTGTCTACATGTATGTGTCTGCGTGTGTGTCTGTGTGTGTGTCTGCATGTGTATCTGTTTGTCTGCATGTGTGGGAGGCGGGGACATATTGGGACGTATGGGGTGGGAGGTAGATGTATGGATATATGGGGGGCCCCAGGGCAATTTTCGCACTGGAGCCCTGTCGTTTCTAGTTACGCCTCTATACACAGGCATACACACAATGACACCTAGTTTCCCACACACAATAGACACACAGACACATTCACTGACACAAAAGGACACACAGATACACATACATACAGAGATAGGAGGTGGGGGTGACAGTGCGTATTGTGCTGGTGACAGCATGGGGGGCAGTGTGGGGGTAGGGTGAGAAAGGGTTACAGTGGGCGGGCAGGGTAAGAAAGGGATACAGTAGGCGGGCGGGGGGAAAAGGGTTACAGGGCATGGGAGAAAGTGCTACAGTGGGGGCAGGGTGAGAAAGGGTTACAGTGGGAGGGCAGGGTTAGAAAGGGTTACAGTGGGGGGACAGGGTGAGAAATGGATACAGTGAGGGAGCAGGGTGAGAAGGGGTTACAATGTGGGGAGGAGGGAAAGGTGAGAAGGGGTTACAGTGCGGAGAGGGGGCAGGAAAAGAAGGGGTTACAGTGTAAAGGGGGCAGTGTGGAGAAGGGGTTTACAGTGTGGGGGGGCAGGGGAGAATGGTTACAGTGCGGGGAGGGGAGCACGGAGAGAAGGGTTATAGTGTGGGGAAGGGAGAGAATGGGTTACAGTGTGGGGCAGGAGAGAGTTACAGGTGGGGGGCAGTTTGAGGAGGGAGGCAGGAGAGAAGGGGTTACAGTGTGGGGGAGGGGGGCAGGGAGAGGAAGGGTAACAGTGTGAGGAGAAGGGCAGGGAGAGAAGGGGATACAGTGTGGCGGGGAAGGGATAGAAGGGATTACAGTGTGGGGAGGGGGCAGGGAGAGGAGGGGTTACAGTGTGGAACAGGGAGAGAACAGGTTACAGTGTGGGGGAGACAGGGACAGAAGGGGTAACAGTGTGGGGAGGGGGGCAGGGAGAGAAGGGGCTACAGTGTAGAGAGTGGGCATGGAAAGGAGGGGTTACAGTGTGGGACAAGTAGAGAAGGGGTTACAGTGTGGGGGGACAGGCGGAAAAGGGGTTACAGCAGTGGTGTATCCTGGTTTTGTGCTGCCCTAGGCCCCCCACGCACCACCCCACCCTTCCCCCCGCTCTGCCTTCTAAATACACACACATACACATTCACTGACAGACACGCATACACTAGCTAATAGACATACACACTCACTCACTAACAGACACATACAGTCACTAGCAGACACACACATTCACTAACAGACACGCATACAATCTCACTAACAGACACACACATAGTAACACACTCCCTGACATACACACACTCACTAACAGACACACACACTAACAGACAAACACACACTCACTAACAGACATACACACACACTCACTAACAGACACACACACACTAACACACACACTAACACACACTTACTAACAAACACACACTCACACTAACAGACAAACACATACTCACTAACAGACACACACACACTCACTAACAGACACATACATACACACTAACACACACACACACTCACATTAACACAATCACTTTTTTCTTTTTTATATAACTCCCCCAGCCTCCTTACCTTTGGAAATGCTGGGGGAAGGGGTTCTCACTTTCTCTGGGGTCCAGTGGCTGCTGGTCGGGCGGCACTGGTGAGGGAGCACTTTCCCCTGAGCGCTCTGCTCAGCTCCCTCGCGCGCCGCAGAGTGATGCTGGGAGCCGGAATATGACGTCATATTCCGGTTCCCAGCATCACTCTGCGGCGTGCTAGGGTGCTGAGCAGAGCGCTCAGGGGAAGGTGCTCCCTCGCCAGCACAACCCGCCCTACCGCCCACCTGCCTTGTCAGTTATCCACAAGGCTAACAAGACAATTGACCTGGGCATTTGGGGGCCCGTTTTTTTTTCTGCCCCCTGGCAGGAAAATGCCGCCCAATGCAAACGCCTTGTTTGTCACGCGACTAATACGTCCCTGGGTTACAGTGTGGGGGGACAGGGAGAGAAGGGGGTTAAAGTGTGGGGGGGAGGGGGACAGGGAGAGGTGGGGCTACAGTGTGGGGGGGGAGAGAAGGGGCTACTGTGTGGGGGGCATGGAGAGGATGGGTTACATTGTGTGGAGGGGGCAGGGAGAGAAGGGGTTACAGTGTGGGGAGGAGGGCAAGGAGATGAGGGTTTACAGTGTGAGTCGGAGGCAGGGAGAGAAGGGCAGGGAGGGGAGGGGCATGGGAGAGAAGGGGTTACAGTGTAAGGAGGTGCAGGGATGGAAGGGGTTACAGTGTGGGGTGGGGGTAGAGAGAGAAGGGGTTACAGTGTGGGGAGGGAGGCAGGAAGAGAAGGGGTTACCGTGTGGGGCGGAGGCAGGGATAGAAGGGGTTACAGTGTTGGATGGAGGCAGGGAGAGAAGGGGATACAGTGTGGCGGGGACAGGGAAAGAAGGGGGAGGGGCCAGGGTGTGGCGGCTGTGTCCTACCTTTATTAAATTCCCTGGTGCTCCACGGTCTTTCCCTAGTTGTCTGGTGGGTTAACTCTGCGGTCTGCAGCTCTGCTGGGTGCAGAGCTGCAGACCATGTGATAGAAGTCTTGTAAACACAGTTTACGAGACTTCTATCCCACGGTCTGCAGCTCTGCACCCGAAGGAGCTGCAGACCACAGGTAGTGGTCTCTCTCTCGGTCAGACTGATGGAGGGCCCCGGCGGCATACAGGGCAAGCCGCTGGGCCCCCTCCTGGTGTCGGGGTCGCGGTCACAGACCGAGGGTTCGAATAATCTGTCTGCCTGTCTGACTTTTAGGTCCCTGGCGGCCCTTGAAATGTGGGTCAGCATGACCCACTGGGAATCACCCTGCGACCCACACTTTGGGAAACCCTGTAATAGAGAGTTACGCACTGAAGTGTGAATTGTTGGGGAATTCAAAATTAATTTAGAATTTTAAAAATATTTAAATTGAAAACATTTTCCACATCAGAAATGCTTTTAGTTTGGTTATTTTAGACTATAATGTAATATTCACTTTGCATTCTTAACAATTCCCACTTTACCAAATAGCCCTGTAAGTCTTCCAGGTTAAAAGTGGGCTTGAGAAGTTTACATTTATTTTTTTTTTTTACTCTTCTCCATCTGACACATGTAGGTTTAGAGATGAAGATCGTAGTGACTTTATTACCCCAGG
>OW240914.1:340380901-340391120 GCA_933207985.1 Pelobates cultripes | reverse complement strand
GCTGACTGCCAGGAGTGTAAGCTGTTCGTATTGCTTTTCCTGTTCGGCTGCTTCCAGAGTTCGTGTATTTCTTGTTCGTGAGTTGGGGATTCGTACAGTTTGGAGTTCGGGAAGTTGGTGTTTGCAATAGCTGCTGGTCTATGGGAAAGGGGATTATCGCCTAAACTGATTTTATCCCCTTGTGAGAGAAACGGTCCGTTACAATTGGTGGCAAGCGGCGGGATCGTTCCTACAACCAGAAAGACAGCTACAGGGCAACACCATTCCTTGGATTACAAAGTGAGGGCAACGCCAGTACACGTACAGCGACCCTATCCACAAAAGAACCAACTTCAGCAGCGCAAGCATGGCACCTAGCTACACTCAGGAGCAGTATGACAGAGAGTTTGCTATGCGGCTGGCTTTCTTTGGACCCAACCCCCCGGAGAAATACGTGCAGTTCGTAAGGAGCCAGGTAGACAAGTACCTGGAGTTCATGGCAGATCCAGCCAAAGGTATCAGCCGCCCTATCCGGAGGCAGAGTGCGTTACGGGGACTCATAGGTGTACCCCAGGGAGCTAAAGGTGCCGTCCTTCCTCCCCAGCGGCAGTGTGTATCCCAGGGAGCTGAAGGTACCGTCCTTCCTCCCCAGCGGCAGTGTGTACCCCAGGGAGCAGAAGGTGTCGTCCTTCCTCCCCAGCGGCAGTGTGTACCCCAGGGAGCTGAAGGTGTCGTCCTTCCTCCCCAGCGGCAGTGTGTACCCCAGGGAGCTAAAGGTGCCGTCCTTCCTCCCCAGCGGCAGTGTGTATCCCAGGGAGCTAAAGGTTCCGTCCTTCCTCCCCAGCGGCAATGTGTACCCCAGGGAGCAGAAGGTGCAGTCCTTCCTCCTCAGCGGCAGTGTGTACCCCAGGGAGCAGAAGGTGCCGTCCTTCCTCCCCAGCGGCAGTGTGTGTCCCAGGGAGCAGAAGGTGCCGTCCTTCCTCCCCAGCGGCAGTGTGTATCCCAGGGAGCTGAAGGTACCGTCCTTCCTCCCCAGCGGCAGTGTGTCCTGCAGGAAGCAGAGACAGTCGGTCTCGCTCCCCAGCAGCAGGACAATATATTAAAAGGGGAGACAGTTGGTCCCCCTCTCCAACAGCAGAGAGTGTTCCAGGGAGAGGAACCAGTTATCACCTTTCTCCAGCAACAGGACGAATTATTGAAAGGGGTGACAGTCGGTCTCCCCCTTCAACAGCAGAGAGTGTGTCAGGGAGAGGAGCTTGTTATCCCCTCTCCCCAGCGGCTGAAAGTATGTATGGGAGAGGAGCTTGTTACACCCTCTCCCCAGCGGCAGCTTAGCCCACCAAGGGGAGACAGTAATCTCCACAACAGTGCGGATGGGACAGTAGTCGCTGCACATGCACCACCGGGGGTAGGAACAGTCGGTCCTGTCCCCCAGCAGCAGGACTGTTTAGGCAAAGGGGAGACAGTCTGTCCCCCCCTCCAGCAACCAGGCTCCAACCAGACTACTCCCGTGGTAGTGCTGGCACCAGGACAGAGTACCGCTGGTCTCTGCCCACTCAGCAACCCACCCAGTACGCTGACCAGTCACCCACACAGCTATGGTGAGGCACCTGGACACGGACAAAGTTCTCCTCTACCCAGGTGTAGTAGCCAGTTATTGTGGGTGGGCTGTATTACTGATTGTGTTTTGTGGGTGGGCTGCTGGACTAACAAGGGCACTGACCGGCAGGAGGTCAGATACCCTGTTAGTCTGATTGGTAAAGGGGAGAAGTGTGGCGAAACCAACCTCGCCACTGTGCACTGGGAAGCCTGGTTGCCAGCCTCCTGCCATCTGACTATGGCCCCTTTTAAAAGACTTTATTTTTGCCTGCAGAAAAGCTGTATTCGTGCTTTTCTGCCTGGGGTTCGGTAGATGTGTTTGAATGTGTTATACCCCAGAGAGGAATCCCATGGAGCCCATTTGTATGAAACTGACTGTAAAGACTTTGGCTCCATGGCGATTAAACTGTATTCGTGTGGTCTGAGCGCCATTCACTTAATAATGTGCGCTCAGACCTGAGCTATCTGGGGATATGTGAAATGTCTGTGTGTTATGTGTAAATGTGACTTTATGTATTTTAAAGTGTTTTGTGTCTTTTTGCAACCATGTGCTTAATGGAGTCTTGTGTCTATCCTGGGAGATAATTGAATTACTCTCCAGGATAGAAGACTCTGAAACTGGTTTGGGCCAGAAAGCCATGCTTCATTTAGTCACAAAGGACTTTTACTAACTTTTGAACCCCTTGTCTGATTTGTGCCATTTTTGAATATGTTGTTCCCCTGAATGGATTGATTGAGAATATGTAATTTTATGTGAATGTGATGTATGGTTTTGGAGTTATGAAAGTGGGGTAGAAAGTATGTTTTAACTGTTTGTATAATTGAGTTTCCTCTCAGGATAAGGGGAGGGAATATGTGGGATGTAACTGTGATATGATTGGTTGTTTTATACCTCCCTGTGGGCGGTCCTGTATTTGCAAGACTGTAATAAAAACCAGGCTGGGTGTGCCAGCACCAGAGATTCTGCTTAACCCTCAAAACGAAGTGTCGTCTCGTTATTGGGGGAATTGGATTGTGTGCTGACTGCCAGGAGTGTAAGCCGTTCGTATTGCTTTTCCTGTTCGGCTGCTTCCAGAGTTCGTGTATTTCTTGTTCGTGAGTTGGGGATTCGTACAGTTTGGAGTTCGGGAAGTTGGTGTTTGCAATAGCTGCTGGTCTATGGGAAAGGGGATTATCGCCTAAACCGATTTTATCCCCTTGTGAGAGAAACGGTCCGTTACAATATGGAAATACACTTCTTTTTTCTTGCTTTATTTTGCCTTTTCCTGCTATTAGGAACAATAAAAAGAATTAAAGGAACACTAGAGCATTAGGAATACAAACCTGTGTTCATAATGCTTTAGTGTCTCTGTCCCTAATTAAAAATAGGTCTCCCCCCTTCCACCCCCCAGCCACACACACACTTTGCCATATAAAGTAACAAAATAACAACATTAAGGGTTTACTTATCTTTTTCCAGCTTTGAGGCCCCCTAAGTACTGCTTACCTCTCTGCCTCTAACAATGTCATAGAGCTATGACCTCCTCTTCTGATGTCTAAGCCAATGATCCACATGGGGGACAATGAGGGCCTAATACACATTCATGGCGAGCGCTGTGTCCCCATAGGAAAGCATTGAATCAGATGACCGAGTTTTACTCTGGACCGCTTCACACATGTGACTATGTGTTGCTACATATCTGCATAAAATCTGCCTGCATGTTTTTAGCGGAATTCCGAATGTTCATGCTATGTTGGAAAAATCTAATACTTTTATTTCAAAATGAAGAAAAATTCTTGAAATGTTGCAGCTTTTCTATTTTTGTCTACATTTTGTGAATAAAGCCCAGAAATCCCCCACAAATGCTATCAAAGTAAATGAAATGAGACATAATTCACGAATAATGTTTTTTTTTTTTTTTTTTTAAATATCCCCTAAAACACTGAGGTGAGTATTTAATACGCATTGCCAGCTTACCTTTTCATAGAAGAAATCCGAACAGGGTGTGCATTTCACTTTAATACCAGAGCAATGAAAACAGTTGAGGATTGTTTAGACAGACTCTCCTGAGACTCTCGAACTTCAAGAATTGAAAAAATACATGACCTTTCGAGCTGGAAGCTGGCAGGTGTTCACCTCACCTCTATTTTACACTTTTATAGACCAGAAAAGGAGTATACCTGCTTTATATTTGATGGAGAAAGATCTGCCTCCCTCTTTCTCAATGTAGAACCATTAAAAAAAATTAAAAAATCATATAAAACACATTTTCCAACTGAGGGCTTCTTTCCAATATCATTTTGAAATATTTGCTGTAAGTTGTTACAGCTTAAAACAAACTGAACAATGAAGATTTCCAATGTTAGTGTAAAAAAATATATTTTCAGTTGTGTTTTTATAGTATTTATTGCACCCTCAATATTATTTGGGTGATGGGATAGGTAGGTATATATTTGGGGTGTGACTAGATGCCGGGGGACCCCTAACTCCCCCTAAGTGGGTGGTGGCAGGAGATGTCCATTATTTAGACATAAGGACCAAGGAAACCAAGTTCTCATGGACCCAATACTTTATCTTAAAAAAAGCTTAGGTTTGGCATTTGCCTGCCTGCTATAGAGCTGCAGGATGATTGTTGGGTCCAGCCTCTCTATGGGCACAGTTGTCTCTATGGACTCAGTTGTCCTGTAATAAAGTTGTAACCCTGAACTTTAAATCCAGGGTTGTGTTCACAGTTACAAAACCACTGATCTGTGTTGCTTGAGAGTAATAAGTAGCCTAACTTGTGGTCATTGATGAAGAGAGATACTAAGTGCTTGACTTGTACGTAGTGGAAAAATTACTGTGAAATCGTTTGTTTATATTCGTCTGTGTGAAACTTAGGTGTTATGGAATTTGGACAACCTGCCGATGGTACATTTGTATAAATCCCTGTTCATTTGAAACTGAATACACACATCTACTATGTTCCATATTCCAGAGACCAAGTTCCACGCACCATAATGACTAAGCAGAGAACTCAGCAATTATTTGCTCATTCACTTATCTAGCCTCAACAGAAAGCTGTAAAAAGTGCTTGGCAATTGTCTCTCACAGGAGTGAGTCAAAGGGATGAAGCTAGGCAGAACGTAATAACAAAAGACAAGTTCTCCGCAAAGGTCACAGAGTAAATTCCTTTTGTGGTGTTACCTTGATATGGTATCTACTCATTAGACCAAATGACTCTGGTTTAAACCTGGTCAGGTGCAAGACAGAGAGCATCATTAGCCGTATTAATAACCACAAAGTCTGTACTTACAAATCAAGTCATTGACTCAAGGCATTGACACTTATACACTTGTGAGTGTATTTATGACCATTACAGCCTTCAATGCTCTGTACTTAATGCATGTGTGAATAATACCTACATATCGACATTATTTGTACAACATAGTTCTTACAAATACCCATAAACAGACTACATTAAATTTTCTATCCATTTGTGTACTATATAATATTTTTTTTTTAATTTCTGTAGCTATAGTGATATTACGGATATTATCAGGATTATTCAGTAAAATGAGAATTCAAAGTGAATTTAAAATTTAAGGCCAGAGATTAGAGATTGGAAATCATGAAAGGTAGCTTAGAGAATTTTTACTGTTTGGCAACTTTGACCTTAAATTTGAAGTTACCTTTAATTCTCAGCTTGGTAAATAGCATTGTATGTGAAAGATTGCATTATAAGATAAGGTATACCATCTAAAACAAATGAAGAAAATGAAAACAATCTTTATTTTTGTGGATTTCCCTGAACAGGAAACTATACATGAAACTGATGTTTTTTTTCTCGAGTTTACACTGCTCAGCCACAACATTAAACCCACCTTCCTAATATCTGTGTAGGTCCACCTTGTGCTGCCAAAACAGCTGTGATGCATCGAGGCATTGACTCCACAAGACCTCTGACCATGTGCTGTGGTATCTGGTACCAAAACATTAGCAGTAGATCCTTTATATCTTTGGAACAGAGTGATGGGACGTCACTCTATTCCGATGTTGGGAAGCTGGCAACGCAGTTATTTGTTTAGGTGACTGCTTCTTTAAAAACAGCAGCATGCATGGAATGTCTAGGTCTCTGTGTGACAGCTGGAAACCATTTTTAGTTGTTACTGAGAAATCGGGTTGTGAAGCAAATACGTGCTTGAGGATGATTAATTAATTGAATTAATTCCATATTCCAGGGTCTCGGTGATATTGTGCACAGTTACTGACACTGTGACACAAGGTAATAACTGAATGTTATCATCGTGAACACTTAGGAAACGTGATGAACCTCAATGTTAGACCAAGCACCTTAATGGCATACCAGCAGTCATCCTTGACTGAGCAGACTCAGAGGACTGCCCATGGTACCCATAGACCATTTTCATATGTATCTCATTGCTGAATTCAGAGTCTGTTCACTAAGCAACAAATTCAGGAAGAGGCTTAACTTATTTTGTTAGCTTTTGTTTGTTAGTAAATATCTTAAGCCCTAGAGGAATTTTAGCAACCAAATGCAGGAACAGAATGCAATCAAATTTGCTAAAGCAGATTCGATGTGTAGTCAACAGACCCCCACGTTTTATTTTTCAAACCACATAAATACAAATATGTAAATATATCGATAAGTAAACATCATATTAAATTTCATGCAAAAGGAACAGGTGCACTTTAAACACTGGACTAATTGCAACTTGTATTATTCTCTCTAATCCTAAAATCAAAATTGCATCAAAGCTGTAGTAGAAATAATTATGTGAAAATCTTTTTCAAAGTTGCAAGGCAAGTTTTTCCAGAATGTGAAACAAAGTATCTGTGTGTGAACTCAAAGTAACATTCCAAGCTGGCTATATGGTTATGGTTGTCGGAGTTCTCCTTAAAGGACCACTATAGTGCCAGGAAAAAAAACTCGGTGAGGGTGAGGAAGGGGTTAAACTCTCCTCCTCCTCTCCTCCCTCTTCTCCTCCTCTTCGGCTGAATGCGCATGCGCGGCAGGAGCTGCGTGCACATTCAGCCAGTCCATAGGAAAGCATTCACAATGCTTTACTATGGACGCTGCCGTCTTCTCACTGTGAAAATCACAGTGAGAAGCGCGGAAGCCCTCTAGCGGCTGTCAATGAGACAGCCACTGGAGGCTGGATTAACCCTATTATAAACATAGCAGTTTCTCTGAAACTGCTATGTTTATTAAAAAAAAGGGTTAACCCTAGCTGGACCTGGCACCCAGACCACTTTAGTGGTCCTTTAATACACTTTTCAAATGTTCATTAGAGTCTTAAATCCAACGTTAACTGAATTTTCTTTGTTTCCTTGGTATTTGATCTATATCTTCTACAGTCAACTGAAACCAGAAAGTGGCAAAGAGACTTCACAGACACCAGTTCAATAATTTCTTCAGGATTTAATTAAAGTGGAGCACACTGGAGTGAAATTGAATTTATTTGTGTAGTCTTTTATGTTAGGACAAGTACTACATATGGTTTAAAAAAAAAAAAAAAAAAGTAAGTGGGTTTATGAAAGAGTCATTTAGAACTCTCATAGCTAGGCTAATGTAGAATATAATATATTCGTTATATGAGCACAGGGTGTGACAAACACGTCAAACAATCCCTACAACTCTGCAGATGAGTATTCTTTAAATCTTGGAAACAAACAAGTAAGTGAGTGTATGAAAGAGTCATGACCAAGATTGTTTGCAATCAGTTTTACAACTGAGCTTTTTTCCTACTATATTAGACATGGCTCCCGTGGTTTAAAAAAAAGTCACCATAACCCTGTAAGACCCAATTCCAGTACAGGAAATCATAACATTCTATTCTTTAAGGATAATATTTCAAATTAGAAATGCCCCCCTTATAGAATCACAGTAGAGTGGCATGGGTTTGCCATAGATGAATTAGCAAATGTGGCAATGATACAGAATATTTCAAGGGCTTCCGGCTGTGTTGACATTACCAGGAAAGACCCACTGTCTCGCTGGGCCCTGTTATGGCCACACCAGTTACATCAACTCAGTGTTTCAATGATCTCATTACCTTGTTCCCAACTAATATATATTACACTTATATACAATTATATAAAGGGGATATTTATAGGTAAAACATGCTATGCTTAAATAAACAAGCTTACAATCTATGATTACCAGTGCTCTAAGCAGCCAATTTATTTAAATTCATACTTTCTTACGCATTGTAATGTTTTGCTATCAGCATTTACTTTATGCCTGGTCAATAAATTACAATAAAAATAATACATTTTAGAAGAAAGCAAATAAAACAGCAGAAAAAAGGTAAGAACCAGTAAGTAAAAAAAAAATCCCCTGCTCAAACAATGTTACAACGAAGGAATTAACAGTAATTCAGTCACCAGACATATCATCGTTACATACAATCATGAAAAATGTAAACTTAAGTGTGACAATTTGTGGCGCTTATTTCTTATTATGGTGATATTATTTTGTCATAGCAACTGGAAACACTCTGTGGGCACTTCAAATAACCCACCAAACCATGAAATGTATATCAAATATGCACCTTATATTTAAGGTGCGAGTGCGGCACTTAAATGTGAATGTAGGAACTTACCCTCCAAATTGTAACACTCTGTGGATACATGTAAATAAATATAAAAGAGAAAAAAAGACTTATGGTGCAGCATATTAGTGAATTTTTTAGAACACATGCTTAGTGACTGAAAATGAACTCATAATATACATAGCCTTTTCAGTGTATAGGCTCTAAACTCTATGACCTCTTGTGCCTTTAAGGTGGCAAGCAACAACCTTTCTTCAGGGAATACTCTGTCAGCAGCTCCAATATGATGCATGTAAATGAGAGACGAAAAAGAAGCCTTCTAGGTGTAGTAGCAGTTTTGATATTTGTCAAACATATATATTTAAAAGAAGAAAAACTACCACAACAAGAGGACATAGTCTTAAATTAGAGGGACAAAGGTTTAAAAATAATATCAGGAAGTATTACTTTACTGAGAGGGTAGTGGATGCATGGAATAGCCTTCCAGCTGAAGTGGTAGAGGTTAACACAGTAAAGGAGTTTAAGCATGCGTGGGATAGGCATAAGGCTATCCTAACTATAAGATAAGACTAGGGACTAATGAAAGTATTTAGAAAATTGGGCAGACTAGATGGGCCGAATGGTTCTTATCTGCCGTCACATTCTATGTTTCTATGTTTCTAGAGACTAAATGTAGTGCTCACCTTATTAGGAGTCTTTTGGAAACTGGCTCCAAGTTAGAAAGGCCTGTGTCACTTTAAGGGTGACACTCCCCTATCTGGAACCCGGATATCAGATGAACATAATTGTTACATACAATCACTTTGTATTTAGAATGGAATTAGCAGGGAGGGGACAGATTCTTAAATTTGAATTCAGTACTCAATGTGTCTGTCAATTCATTCATTCAAACTGGTGTTTCAAAGAAGTCTAATTTGAAAGCACAATGCAGCCAAGTCTGGGATTATATCAATTCTGTGCACCGGACAGTCATGTGAGTTAAAAAAAAAAAAAAAAATGAGTGCCATAGTAAATTACATTACAAATAAACTCAAGCTGGAATGGCTAATTAAATAATTGCGGATCCACCAGTGTGCTAAGTAAACACAAAATTGTAATGTATGTTTATTTAAAACAGAGATAGAAACTTTGTTACGGTAGGAATGCTCTGTCTTAGAGAAATGTGCATCATTAGACCTATTGTAATATTGTAATAGAGTCCCAACTATTTGCTACACCCAAATTTAGACACAAAGGAATGACTGACACAATTTATCTTGACCTCAAACACTTCCGGTTTCTGCCTTGTATAGATTGAAAGGAACAAAAGGTCCACATTATCTCATTAAAGTAGTCTGGGTGCAGTGTCCCTGATCTCATGCACATTTTGAGAACCTGCAACGTTCACATTAAACGGTTGAAGTTTCACGAAGAGTTTCCCGAAATTCGGCTCCATAAAACGATTTTGGACGTTCTCACGCTTTGCACGAGAATGTCCAGCGTGTTGAAAATCCCTATATGAAAGAATTGAGGCAATGCTTTATTATGGGCAACGCTTAATACACGTGTCGCTCGCCATGTCTGCATATTATGTCCCCCCTATCAGCTGACATTGGAGGAGCAGACCACAGCGCTGAGGGACATTGGTGCTGGAAACGACTACATTTTAAAAAGGGGTTTTAACCCTTTATTTTCCACTGGGGGAGGGGTGGCTGGGCCAGAGGGCACATTAGTGTTAAGAATACAGTTTTGTATTTCTGACATTATAGTTTCCTTTAACAAACATTAAATATTGGAGGCAGTGAGTATAAATGAAAGAAATGTCAAAATAGTATTTAGCAAAAAATAATATTGTTAATAACTGTAACGATGGTATTTATTTAACAAAAATATTGTTAACTAGTGTAACAGTGGTGTTAACAGGAATAAAGTGCATAATAGTGGTGTCTATAAAATGCACAGTGTAGTCTTGAGAGACTGGTAGTAACGGCCCGGGCGTGTACAGACACAGGCAGGAGATGTATCAGCCAATCTGGCATAGGTCCCAGGAGCGTCAAATAAGCAGCTGAAGGTGTGATTGTGGGGTACCTGGAACAGTGAATAACTGTATTCTAGTGTTCTGAATAAC
>OW240914.1:340162554-340374487 GCA_933207985.1 Pelobates cultripes | reverse complement strand
TACACACTTACAAATACACAGACATATACACACACACCCAGGTACATGATCACACGTGCACACACAAGTATAAGCTACCAGATATACATTCTAACAAAATCTGTCAATTCGCCTCCATTCTCTTACAATTATACAGTCAAACAATTATAAACCATTTTAATCCTGTCTCCGCCCTACTCAAACTCCTACATTTTAAATAATTTAATCTCCGTACCTTTTAACTCTTATTATATAGTATACTGAAACTTGAAAAGAATAAGTAAGCCTTAAACTATTTCAATCTCACAAAATATCACATTGTCAGTGAACCCCTTAATATCTTAACTTCTGTCAATGGAAATAGAACCAAAAAATTCAAAAAACTGCAAATGTCACAACAGAAAGTGAAAATAAAAAAATATGCAGCAGAACCAACATTGACAGGAAAAACGCTTGTCAAGCTTTACCCTGTATATGTAAGGCTCCTGCTGACATTAAATGTTGTTAAATTACGTTTATAAAAAAGAAATTAGGGAGTGATTGCAACAAAAAACAACAACATTAAATTAACTTTTATTTCATTTAAAGGAAAACTGAACTCACTATAGCAGCTTCATCTAAATGAAGTTGTTGTAGTGCCTATGGGTTGTTGTCGTTCAACCCTTCCTTAGGGTCCCCAGATGACATTATATAGAAGCACTTAGCTACCCAGAATTCTTGTCATGTGCTGACTAGTGTCACCTCTCAATCTTGATCTTTTAACAGGTCAGGTTAGCAGATATCTCTCCTACTTGCTATCTTTATGTTGGTTTGCACTAAGCCCCCAGTGAATACTATCCTAGCAACCTACTTTTCTATCTACCATTACCTTTTGTGTCATTTTACCCCACTCCCTCTAGCATGTAAGCTCATTGAGCAGGGCCCTCAACCCCTCTGTTCCTGTGTCACTATACCCCACTCCCTCTAGCATGTAAGCACACTGAGCAGGGCCCTCAAACCCTCTGTTCCTGTGTGTCCAACTTGTCTGGTTACAAATAAAGCCAACCCCCAGGGAGCATGACTGCTACCCTGAGGGGTTAGCATAGCAACCAAATGGATACAGTTTGAAGCAGGGAATTCTAAGAAAATTCCCAGACTTCTGGTGAACAATTCTGAGGGAGCCTGGTAGTGTCTTTCCCCACCCTTCTTCCCTCCCCAATGGTTCTGTTCTGGAATTGTTGTTTTGTGTTGTGTTCTGTTTTTTTATTTTTTATTTTGTCACAGCTGCAGCTTTTCTGCACCAGCAAGTTTGGTAGATGAATAATGCCCGGACGGGCTTGGGGAGTCGCAGCCTGAATTTGGTAGATGACGAAGGACAGGCTGAAGAGGCTCTGGAAGAAGTTTAAAGTGTAGCCGTCTGTGGGTAAAACCAGCCACTGACAGTATTTGGTTGTGCTGGTTTAAATACAGTGTTGCATTACTTATTGGGAATGGAAGGGTAACGTGATTTGGTGATCGAAGGAGTCAGCAGTCATGTGTCAGTCTACCCATCGTACAGCCATGCAGAATTTGTTGGTGCTCTTTAAATAATAATAATAATAATAAATAATATTTAACCCCTTAAGGACGGCGGTGATCACATGGCCGCAATAGGAGTCTATGGAGTTGCCTGCAGGGTACTGTCCCAACTGTCAGGCAGTCCCCCTGACTCCTAAAAAATAATATGAGTGTTTTAAAAAGTAAAACTTATCACAACGATGATCTCACCAGTAAAAGTGCAGTTTTTGATTAAACAAATGCAAAACAAATACAAAGGCTAACTTTGATCACCGTTTGTGACTAAGTGGCTACTACAAAAGACTGGACAAACCCCATTTTGTATACCCTGGGTTGTCTACATTTGCAAATGATATGCCATGATGGGGTTAATTCACATTCCTGGGCTACTGTATGGTCTCAAAAGCGAACATATACCCAGCAAACCAATCTGGCAATCTGGCAAACTGAAATGGGCAAGCCCTATATTGACCCTGTTCATGAAGGGTATTGTTATACTCAGGAGACTTTGCTGAACACAAATATGAGTTTTTCAAAACAGTAAAACTTATCAAGACGATGATATCATCAGTAAAAGTGCAGTTTTTGTGTAACAAAATGCAAAAAACAAATATGAACGCTAACTTTGGCAAGCGTTTGTGACTAAGTGGCTACTACAAAAGACTGGACATACCCCATTTTAAATACTCTGGGTTGTCTACTTTTTAAAATGGTATTAATTTTAATGTGGGGTTAATTTAAATTTTTGGGCTGCCATACCGTCTCAAAGGCAACATAGCCAATCTGGCAAATAGCAATTTACAAAAACAGAAATTGGCAAATCTTATGTTTGACCCTGTAACTTTCTAAATCACCATAAAACCTGTACAAATATGAGTGTTTTAGAGCAGTAAAATTTATTATACAGGGAGTGCAGAATTATTAGGCAAGTTGTATTTTTGAGGATTCATTTTATTATTGAACAACAACCATGTTCTCAATGAACCCAAAAAACTCATTAATATCAAAGCTGAATATTTTTGGAAGTAGTTTTTAGTTTGTTTTTAGTTTTAGCTATGTTAGGGGGATATCTGTGTGTGCAGGTGACTATTACTGTGCATAATTATTAGGCAACTTAACAAAAAACAAATATATACCCATTTCAATTATTTATTATTACCAGTGAAACCAATATAACATCTCAACATTCACAAATATACATTTCTGACATTCAAAAACAAAACAAAAACAAATCAGTGACCAATATAGTCACCTTTCTTTGCAAGGACAC
Organism: Pelobates cultripes; assembly: GCA_933207985.1. Classification (NCBI taxonomy): domain Eukaryota; kingdom Metazoa; phylum Chordata; class Amphibia; order Anura; family Pelobatidae; genus Pelobates; species Pelobates cultripes. The sequence continues at coordinate 340,371,702 of OW240914.1, read as the reverse complement.
TCAAAAGCCTGCCATCCATGGATTCTGTCAGTGTTTTGATCTGTTCACCATCAACATTGCGTGCAGCAGCAACCACAGCCTCCCAGACACTGTTCAGAGAGGTGTACTGTTTTCCCTCCTTGTAAATCTCACATTTGATGATGGACCACAGGTTCTCAATGGGGTTCAGATCAGGTGAACAAGGAGGCCATGTCATTAGATTTTCTTCTTTTATACCCTTTCTTGCCAGCCACGCTGTGGAGTACTTGGACGCGTGTGATGGAGCATTGTCCTGCATGAAAATCATGTTTTTCTTGAAGGATGCAGACTTCTTCCTGTACCACTGCTTGAAGAAGGTGTCTTCCAGGAACTGGCAGTAGGACTGGGAGTTGAGCTTGACTCCATCCTCAACCCGAAAAGGCCCCACAAGCTCATCTTTGATGATACCAGCCCAAACCAGTACTCCACCTCCACCTTGCTGGCGTCTGAGTCGGACTGGAGCTCTCTGCCCTTTACCAATCCAGCCACGGGCCCATCCATCTGGCCCATCAAGACTCACTCTCATTTCATCAGTCCATAAAACCTTAGAAAAATCAGTCTTGAGATATTTCTTGGCCCAGTCTTGACGTTTCAGCTTGTGTGTCTTGTTCAGTGGTGGTCGTCTTTCAGCCTTTCTTACCTTGGCCATGTCTCTGAGTATTGCACACCTTGTGCTTTTGGGCACTCCAGTGATGTTGCAGCTCTGAAATATGGCCAAACTGGTGGCAAGTGGCATCGTGGCAGCTGCACGCTTGACTTTTCTCAGTTCATGGGCAGTTATTTTGCGCCTTGGTTTTTCCACACGCTTCTTGCGACCCTGTTGACTATTTTGAATGAAACGCTTGATTGTTCGATGATCACGCTTCAGAAGCTTTGCAATTTTAAGAGTGCTGCATCCCTCTGCAAGATATCTCACTATTTTTGACTTTTCTGAGCCTGTCAAGTCCTTCTTTTGACCCATTTTGCCAAAGGAAAGGAAGTTGCCTAATAATTATGCACACCTGATATAGGGTGTTGAGGTCATTAGACCACACCCCTTCTCATTACAGAGATGCACATCACCTAATATGCTTAATTGGTAGTAGGCTTTCGAGCCTATACAGCTTGGAGTAAGACAACATGCATAAAGAGGATGATGTGGTCAAAATACTAATTTGCCTAATAATTCTGCACTCCCTGTACTGATAATATCATCTGTGAAATGGCAGTTTATTTGTGAACAATGCAAAAAAACCTTATATAAATGCTAATTTTGGCCAGGGTTTGTGACTAAGTAGCTACTACAAAAGACAGGACATACCCCATTTTGAATACCGTGGGTTGTCAACTTTTAGTAATGGTAAGCCATGATGGGGTCAATTTTCATTCCTGGGCTGCCAATACGGTCTCAGAGGCAACAGAAGGCAAACCAATCTGGCAAATTTCAATGTGCAAACATGGAAAGGGGGAAAACCCATAAAACCTGTACATTGGGGGCACTGTTGTACTCGTGAGACATTTCTGAATACAAATATGTGTAAAATCCAACAGTATTATGACATTCGCAGTTAAAATACCATGCAGAACTTGAAAAATTTAATTTCTTAATTTCTCATACTTTTTTAGATTTTATTCATATTAAATTTTGTTTCATATATAAATATTTGATATGAAATGAAAGCCCTGTTTCTGAACAAAATTATATATAATAAGTCGGGTGCACTTAATATGAAATAGGTGAATTATGGTTGAACCACATATAGCGCAAATTCCAGGTTTTGTTTACGTTTTGTTTTGATCACAACTTGTACAATTGGCTCCTTCCTTAACGGGTTAAGGACAGCAGATAAAGGAGCTATCTGCTAAGCAGCACCCTAATTTGGTATCCTAAAATATGGAAATTGCACATACGGGAACTAATTTAGGGAATTATCTGCAAAACAAATGTAAGATCAACATTAGGAAAATGTATTTTCTTAAATTTGATAGTTAAGCTGTTTAGTAGATAATTCTCTTTTTGCCATATTTAAGGATAGGAAATTAGGAAACTGGTAGAAAATAACTCCCTGTTAGTGTTAGATCGCATTCATCCAATGACTTGCAATAAATGTTTTATTTCTGCGGGACAGGAACATCACCATTTCAAGCATCCTTAGGGGACAAATCCCTGAGACAACATGTCGTTCAGAGCTTATTGTGCCTGTTTAAACAAAGGAACAAAGGTTTTATACATATGAGGTGTGTCTAGGCGGATCCCAGGCATACCAATAAAAACAATATTACTTATCAATAAATGAATAAATGAATACATTACTTATGCCTCGTGAAAGAGAGCTGTCTTGGTGCATGAACCAACAAAGTGAATATGTGATGTAGAAATATATGTGAGGCTCTTGCTTTGATTACGTCAGTTAATGTTAGAAACAGAAAAGGACAGTGTGCGTTATTACAAAAGAAACTTTGGAACAGTTTAAGAAACAGAGGCCTGGGAAAGTACAAGATAACAGAGTTGTACACTAACCCTTTCAGTAAGTTAGTCTTACATTAACTCTTGCAGGGATTAATCAATCTCATATTGATCCTTAAAGAAGCTATCTACTAAACACATACACAGTTTTCACGCACACAATAATACATGCACCTAAACACAGATATACACACACATAGCAACAGACATACACACACATTCACAGACATACACACACAAAACAAACATACACACAATCACATACACAATCACAGAGCTAAACACACAAACACACACACACACACATAATCACATACACAATCACAGACAAACAATCACAGATACATACACACACAAACAGGCACACACTTATAAATACACACAATCACAGACACACATACACATAATCAATGACATGCACACACAAAATCACATTCATATATACACTCTTGTTTTATATATTAATAGGTCCACCCAGCCTCCCTACCTTGCTCAGGGTGGGCTGGAATGAGTCCTATCCTTGGTGGCCAGATTACTGTGCTCTTCCTGCACACGTCCATGTGCGCCCTCTAGTGATGCTGATCTGGAATGATGTGGGAACTGTGAAGGGAGAGCACAGTGAGTATATCACTCCTTGGCCGCCTTCACTACCCCCGGACAAAACAAGCATAGATGTAGGAAGAGTAGGCACCTACCGTTTGAGTAAACAGGTCAAGTTTAAAGCACTGGAGCTCTATTCAGGGGGAGTCACGGGGAGGACAATTAATAATCTATGATGGAAAATTGGTCCCCTTCGCCCTTCTATAGCGAAGCCATAGTGTCACCGTCAAAGCATGAAATAATTCTCTATGGAAGAATCAGAGGAGCATAGCGGTGAGCTCGGAGCTAAGGTCTGCAGTGCTCAGATGAGGAGGAACTGTGGCAGCACGTGGAAAGACTTGGCGCTGGAAAAAAGGTAAGCTTTGGTTTGCTGTATTCTCAATTAAGTTGAAGGAACACTATGGTGCATTCCGGACCTGTATTGGTAAAACTGCAGTGTCCCTGTCCCTAGTCAAATATAGCTCCCCCTCGATTACAATAAAACTATTTAGAAATGTAAAGGGTTTCTTACCTTTTTCAAGGAAGCATTGATGCTACTGAGCTGCTGACCTCTCCGTTTCCCGTGATGTCAAGTAAGAGGCATGGCCTTCATTGCGATGGTCGTCTACGAGTAGCATTGAGTTCTAAGTGCATGCATAGCGAGCACTGTACCCACATTCAAGCTTCCCCATAGGAAAGCACTGAATCAGAGCTTACTCATTAGGTGTCTGTGTCACAGTGCCAGGTTTTACTCAGTCAGTGTAGTGGAAGTACCTTTAATGGCTGTCAGTATGACAGTGTGTAGAGGTGTCCTTAACCCTGCAATATAAATATTGCAGTTTCTAAAAAAAGTATAATTAAATTGAGACAAAGTGACTATAGGTAACTATAGTGTCCATGTAACCTGTCTAAGGACAAGGTAATATAAGCATTTACAAATACAAAAAGAGAAGTCCTGCACTCACTCCCATCACTCCTGGGTGGCAACAATGACCACAGTACACTTTAGCCCCAGTATATAGTTAAAAACCAAAAAAAATAAAGAAAAAAGGTTACCTACTCTCTCACCTTAATCCCTGTGTATATTTAGACAAATGGAGGTTATTTAGTTACTCCAATGGCTGATATAAGCATTTGTAATACATGGAGATGTTCTCTTTTTCAGCAAATGAACAAACAATTCCAATATTTTGAGTTAATTTTTCCTAAAAGAGATGCAGAAGAACATTTCAATCAGAATTAAATTCAAACACAATACCAGGTGTTTGTGTAGAGCAATTAAGTTGCAAGATTGCAATGCTTTTACTAGCAAGATGCTATAAAACAGCCAATATGACTATCAAGCTTGCATTTGTAAACCGCGTGGGGCTCCTTGTTCAGTTCCCTGCCACTGCATTCACTACTTTCAATTCATGTGACTTTTCAAGGATGTATAATAATAAGTATTTACAATAGCATGAATTGTTCATTCTTACACAAGAAGTGTGTGCCTTCTAGCCCCATGCATTTCAACAGAGTATATTCTTAAATTCAGTATTACAGCAAGATGTAGCCTTAAGCTAAGAGCAAAAAATATATATATAGCTATTCGCATTTGCCCGTGACCTGATGTACATTTACAGATTGTGTGGAATGTTCTGGGTGCCCTAAGCTACTCTACGCATGGAAAAAAGTTTTACCTCTTTAAAAACTACTTAAAGGGATACTATAGGCACCCATCATCTATTCACCAAAACTGATTCCTCAAGCTAAAGTTGTTTTGATGCCTCTAGAAACACTTTAATTTAGCTTGCACTACACCTTGTCACTCTCACGGGTTAGAGATGAAAAATTCCACAAGTGGCAACACTGCAAACTGTGTCAGCATATCTGCACAAAAGTAAAACATTTAACATGAAAGGATCATTCTCCTATACTTCAAGAAATGTTCTATATATGATTGAATGCAGGAAATCCAGAGACGTTACATTGGTGAAACCATCCAAACATTAAATTTAAAAAATAAACACACACAGATATTCTAAAAGACACCACTTCACGAAGACCTTTCCCTTTGGGATATTAAAATCAAAATACTCAAAGGGAACTTAATAAATGCATAGAAGAGGAAATCATTTACGTCCAGAATAATAATTTCTTGAATACTAAAGATAAACTGAAACTAAGCTACATATAGATGCACAATGTCCACAATGTCTACACGCACAATGTCCATGAATGGGTGTGTGTGTGTGTGTGTCTGTGTTTGTCTGTGAATGTATGTGTGTGTGTCTGAGAGTGTGTGTGTGTGTGTGTCTGTTAGTGTATGTGTCTGAGTATGTGTCTGTGTGTGTATGTGTCTGTGAGTATATGTGTGTATATGTCTGTGAGTGTGTGTATATGAGTGTATGTGTGTGTGTCTGTGTGTCTGTATCTGTGTGTGTGTGTGTGTGTATGTCTGTGTGTCTGTATGTCTGTCTGTATGTGCGTGTGTCTCTACATGTCTGTGTGTATCTATGTGTCTGTATGTATGTATGGGTCTCTGTGTGTCTATGTGTGTGTCTACATGTATGTGTCTGAGTGTGTGTGTGTGTCTGTGTGTGTGTATGCATGTATATCTGTTTGTCTGCATGTGTGGGAGGTGGGGACATATTGGGACGTATGGGATGGGAGGTAGATGTATGGATATATGGGGGGCCCCAGGGCAGTTTTCTCTGAAGCCCTGTGGTTTCTAGTTACGCCTCTATACACAGGCATACACACAATGACACCTAGTTTCCCACACACAATACACACAGACACATTCACTGACACAAAAGGACACACAGATACACATACATACAGAGATAGGAGGTGGGGGTGACAGTGTGTATTGTGCTGGTGACAGCATGGGGGGCAGTGTGGGGGCAGGGTGAGAAAGGGTTACAGTGGGCGGCAGGGTAAGAAAGGGATACAGTGGGCGGGCAGGGGAAAAGGGTTTCAGTGTGGGGGCATGGGAGAAAGTGCTACAGTGGGGGCAGGGTGAGAAAGGGTTACAGTGGGAGGGCAGGGTTAGAAAGGGTTACAGTGGGGGGACAGGGTGAGAAATGGATACAGTGAGGGAGCAGGGTGAGAAGGGGTTACAATGTGGGGAGGAGGGAAAGGTGAGAAGGGGTTACAGTGCGGAGAGGGGGCAGGAAAAGAAGGGGTTACAGTGTAAAGGGGGCAGTGTGAGAAGGGGTTACAGTGTGGGGGGCAGGGGGAGAATGGGTTACAGTGTGGGGAGGGGAGCACGGAGAGAAGGGGTTACAGTGTGGGGAAGGGGCTTGGAGAGAATGGGTTACAGTGTGGGGGCAGGGAGAGAAGGGGCTTCAGTTTGAGGAGGGAGGCAGGGAAAGAAGGGGTTACAGTGTGGGGAGGGGGCAGGGAGAGGAAGGGTAACAGTGTGAGGAGAAGGGCAGGGAGAGAAGGGGATACAGTGTAGCGGGGCAGGGATAGAAGGGATTACAGTGTGGGAAGGGGGCAGGGAGAGGAGGGGTTACAGTGTGGGACAGGGAGAGAACAGGTTACAGTGTGGGGGAGACAGGGACAGAAGGGGTAACAGTGTGGGGAGGGGGGCAGGGAGAGAAGGGGCTACAGTGTAGAGAGTGGGCATGAAGAGGAGGGGTTACAGTGTGGGACAGGTAGAGAAGGGGTTACAGTGTGGGGGGGACAGGCGGAAAAGGGGTTACAGCAGTGGTGTATCCTGGTTTTGTGCTGCCCTAGGCCCCCCACGCACCACCTCACCCTTCCCCCCGCTCTGCCTTCTAAATACACACACATACACATTCACTAACAGACACGCATACACTAGCTAACAGACATACACACTCACTCACTAACAGACACATACATTCACTAACAGACACGCATACAATCTCACTAACAGACACACACATAGTAACACACTCCCTGACATACACACACTCACTAACAGACACACACACACTCACTAACAGACATACACACACACTCACTAACAGACACAGACACACACACACTCACTAACACACACTTACTAACAAACACACACTCACTAACTGACACACTCACTAACAGACACACACATACACACTAACACACACACACACACTCACATTAACACAATCACTTTTTTCTATTTTATATAACTCCCCCAGCCTCCTTACCTTTGGAAATGCTGGGGGAAGGGGTTCTCCCTTTCTCTGGGGTCCAGTGGCTGCTGGGCTGCTGGTCGGGTGGCACTGGTGAGGGAGCACTTTCCCCTGGGGCGGCATTTTCCAGGGGGCAGCAAAACAACGGGCCCCCAAATGCCCAGGTCAATTGTCTTGCTAGCCTTGCGTCTAACTGACAAGGCAGGTGGGCGGTAGGGCGGGCTGCGCTGGCGAGGGAGCACTTTCCCCTGAGCGCTCTGCTCAGCTCCCTCACGCGCCGCAGAGTGATGCTGGGAGCCAGAATATGACGTCATATTCCTGTTCCCGGCATCACTCTGCGGCGCGCTAGGGTGCTGAGCAGACCGCTCAGGGGAAAGTGCTCCCTCGCCAGCGCAGCCCGCCCTACCGCCCACCTGCCTTGTCAGTTAGACGCAAGGCTAGCAAGACAATTGACCTGGGCATTTGGGGGCCCGTTGTTTTGCTGCCCCCTGGAAAATGCCGCCCAAGGTAATACGTCCCTGGGTTAAAGTGTGGGGAGGACAGGGAGAGAAGGGGTTAAAGTGTGGGGAGGGGAACAGGGAGAGGAGGGGTTACAGTGTGGGGAGGGGACAGGGAGAGGAGGGGCTACCATGTGGGAGGGGGCAGGAAGGGAGGGGTTACAGGTGGGGTGGGCAGGAGAGAAGAGGTTACAGTGTGGGGGGAGAGAAGGGGGCAGCTGGAGAGGATAAGGGTTACATTGTGTGGAGGGGGCAGGGAGAGAAGGGGTTACGGTGTGGGGAGGAGGGCAGGGAGATGAGGGTTTACAGTGTGAGGTGGAGGCAGGAAGAGAAGGGCAGGGAGGGGAGGGGGATGGAAGAGATGGGGTTAAAGTGTAAGGAGGGGCAGGGATGGAAGGGGTTACAGTGTGGGGAGGGGGTAGAGAGAGAAGGGGTTACAGTGTGGGGAGGGAGGCAGGGAGAGAAGGGGTTACAGTGTGGGGTGGAGGCAGGGATAGAAGGGTTTACAGTGTGGGATGGAGGCAGGGAGAGAAGGGGTTACAGTGTGGCGGGGGCAGGGAAAGAAGGGGGAGGGGCCAGGGTGTGGGGGCTGTGTCCTACCTTTATTAAATTCCCTGGTGCTCCATGGTCTTTCCCTAGTTGTCTGGTGGGTTAACTCTGCGGTCTGCAGCTCTGCTGGGTGCAGAGCTGCAGACCACAGGTAGTGATCTCTCTCTCGGTCAGACTGATGGAGGGCCCCGGCGGCATACAGGGCAAGCCGCTGGGCCACCTCCTGGTGTCGGGCCCGCAGTCACGGACCAAGGGCTCGACTAATCAGTTTGCCTGTCTGACTTTTAGGTCCCTGGTGGCTCTTGAAACGTGTGTCAGCATGACCCACTGGGAATCGCCCTGCGACCCACACTTTGGGAAACCCTGTAATAGAGGGTTACGCACTGAAGTGTGAATTGTTGGGGAATTCAAAATTAATTTAGAATTTTAAAAATATTTAAATTGAAAACATTTTCCACATCGGAAATGCTTTTAGTTTGGTTATTTTAGACTATAATGTAATATTCACTTTGCATTCTTAACAATTCCCACTTTACCAAATAGCCCTGTAAGTCTTCCAGGTTAAAAGTGGGCTTGAGAAGTTTACATTTATTTATTTTTTTACTCTTCTCCATCTGACACATGTAGGTTTAGAGATGAAGATCGTAGTGACTTTATTACCCCAGGTTCTTGGAGTGCATGATACGCATGGTCCATCCTGGGGATTCTCAATACAGGTTACCTTGTCTGTTCAGTTCTACGGCAGGGAAGACATCAAACAGCAGGCACTGCTGCCTTATTGAATAAGCTTTCTCTTTGCTGGTGCAAGACACACGGTGGTTAATAGGAACACTGATAAAGACACCACAGAAGGTAATAGACTAAGAAATATTCTTTTGCTTTGAAATATGGAAATATACTTCTTTTTTCTTGCTTTATTTTGCCTTTTCCTGCTATTAGGAACAATAAAAAGAATTAAAGGAACACTAAAGCATTAGGAATACAAACCTGTGTTCATAATGCTTTAGTGTCTCTGTCCCTAATTAAAAATAGGTCTCCCCCTTCGACCCCCCACCCACACACACACTTTGCCATATAAAGTAACAAAATAACAAAATTAAGGGTTTACTTATCTTTTTCCAGCTTTGAGGCCCCCTCGGTGCTTCTTACCTCTCTGCCACCAACAACGTCATAGAGCTATGACCTCCTCTTCTGATGTCTAAGCCAATGATCCACATGGGGGACAATGAGGGCCTAATACACATTCATGGCGAGCGCTGTGTCCCCATAGGAAAGCATTGAATCAGATGACCGAGTTTTACTCTGGACCGCTTCACACATGTGACTATGTGTTGCTACATATCTGCATAAAATCTGCCTGCATGTTTTTAGCAGAATTCCGAATGTTCATGCTATGTTGGAAAAATCTAATACTTTTATTTCAAAATGAAGAAAAATTCTTGAAATGTTGCAGCTTTTCTATTTTTGTCTACATTTTGTGAATAAAGCCCAGAAATCCCCCACAAATGTTATCAAAGTAAATGAAATGAGACATAATTCACGAATAATGTTTTTTATTTTTTTATTTTAAATATCCCCTAAAACACTGAGGTGAGTATTTAATACGCATTGCCAGCTTACCTTTTCATTGAAGAAATCCGAACAGGGTGTGCATTTCACTTTAATACCAGAGCAATGAAAACAGTTGAGGATTGTTTAGACAGACTCTCCTGAGACTCTCGAACTTCAAGAATTGAAAAAATACATGACCTTTCGAGCTGGAAGCTGGCAGGTGTTCACCTCACCTCTATTTTACACTTTTATAGACCAGAAAAGGAGTATATCTGCTTTATATTTGATGGAGAAAGATCTGCCTCCCTCTTTCTCAATGTAGAACCATTAAAAAAAATTAAAAAATCATATAAAACACATTTTCCAACTGAGGGCTTCTTTCCAATATCATTTTGAAATATTTGCTGTAAGTTGTTACAGCTTAAAACAAACTGAACAATGAAGATTTCCAATGTTAGTGTAAAAAAATATATTTTCAGTTGTGTTTTTATAGTATTTATTGCACCCTCAATATTATTTGGGTGACGGGATAGGTAGGTATATATTTGGGGTGTGACTAGATGCCGGGGGACCCCTAACTCCCCCTAAGTGGGTGGTGGCAGGAGATGTCCATTATTTAGACATAAGGACCAAGGAAACCAAGTTCTCATGGACCCAATACTTTATCTTAAAAAAAGCTTAGGTTTGGCATTTGCCTGCCTGCTATAGAGCTGCAGGATGATTGTTGGGTCCAGCCTCTCTATGGGCACAGTTGTCTCTATGGACTCAGTTGTCCTGTAATAAAGTTGTAACCCTGAACTTTAAATCCAGGGTTGTGTTCATAGTTACAAAACCACTGATTTGTGTTGCTTGAGAGTAATAAGTAGCCTAACTTGTGGTCATTGATGAAGAGAGATACTAAGTGCTTGACTTGTACGTAGTGGAAAAATTACTGTGAAATCGTTTGTTTATATTCGTCTGTGTGAAACTTAGGTGTTATGGAATTTGGACAACCTGCCGATGGTACATTTGTATAAATCCCTGTTCATTTGAAACTGAATACACACATCTACTATGTTCCATATTCCAGAGACCAAGTTCCACGCACCATAATGACTAAGCAGAGAACTCAGCAATTATTTGCTCATTCACTTATCTAGCCTCAACAGAAAGCTGTAAAAAGTGCTTGGCAATTGTCTCTCACAGGAGTGAGTCAAAGGGATGAAGCTAGGCAGAACGTAATAACAAAAGACAAGTTCTCCGCAAAGGTCACAGAGTAAATTCCTTTTGTGGTGTTACCTTGATATGGTATCTACTCATTAGACCAAATGACTCTGGTTTAAACCTGGTCAGGTGCAAGACAGAGAGCATCATTAGCCATATTAATAACCACAAAGTCTGTACTTACAAATCAAGTCATTGACTCAAGGCATTGACACTTATACACTTGTGAGTGTATTTATGACCATTACAGCCTTCAATGCTCTGTACTTAATGCATGTGTGAATAATACCTACATATCGACATTATTTGTACAACATAGTTCTTACAAATACCCATAAACAGACTACATTAAATTTTCTATCCATTTGTGTACTATATAATATTTTTTTTAAAATTTCTGTAGCTATAGTGATATTACGGATATTATCAGGATTATTCAGTAAAATGAGAATTCAAAGTGAATTTAAAATTTAAGGCCAGAGATTAGAGATTGGAAATCATGAAAGGTGGCTTAGAGAATTTTTACTGTTTGGCAACTTTGACCTTAAATTTGAAGTTACCTTTAATTCTCAGCTTGGTAAATAGCATTGTATGTGAAAGATTGCATTATAAGATAAGGTATACCATCTAAAACAAATGAAGAAAATGAAAACAATCTTTATTTTTGTGGATTTCCCTGAACAGGAAACTATACATGAAACTGATGTTTTTTTTCTCGAGTTTACACTGATCAGCCACAACATTAAACCCACCTTCCTAATATCTGTGTAGGTCCACCTTGTGCTGCCAAAACAGCTGTGATGCATCGAGGCATTGACTCCACAAGACCTCTGACCATGTGCTGTGGTATCTGGTACCAAAACATTAGCAGTAGATCCTTTATATCTTTGGAACAGAGTGATGGGACGTCACTCTATTCCGATGTTGGGAAGCTGGCAACGCAGTTATTTGTTTAGGTGACTGCTTCTTTAAAAACAGCAGCATGCATGGAATGTCTAGGTCTCTGTGTGACAGCTGGAAACCATTTTTAGTTGTTACTGAGAAATCGGGTTGTGAAGCAAATACGTGCTTGAGGATGATTAAATAATTGAATTAATTCCATATTCCAGGGTCTCGGTGATATTGTGCACAGTTACTGACACTGTGACACAAGGTAATAACTGAATGTTATCATCGTGAACACTTAGGAAACGTGATGAACCTCAATGTTAGACCAAGCACCTTAATGGCATACCAGCAGTCATCCTTGACTGAGCAGACTCAGAGGACTGCCCATGGTACCCATAGACCATTTTCATATGTATCTCATTGCTGAATTCAGAGTCTGTTCACTAAGCAACAAATTCAGGAAGAGGCTTAACTTATTTTGTTAGCTTTTGTTTGTTAGTAAATATCGTAAGCCCTAGAGGAATTTTAGCAACCAAATGCAGGAACAGAATGCAATCAAATTTGCTAAAGCAGATTCGATGTGTAGTCAACAGACCCCCACGTTTTATTTTTCAAACCACATAAATACAAATATGTAAATATATCGATAAGTAAACATCATATTAAATTTCATGCAAAAGGAACAGGTGCACTTTAAACACTGGACTAATTGCAACTTGTATTATTCTCTCTAATCCTAAAATCAAAATTGCATCAAAGCTGTAGTAGAAATAATTATGTGAAAATCTTTTTCAAAGTTGCAAGGCAAGTTTTTCCAGAATGCGAAACAAAGTATCTGTGTGTGAACTCAAAGTAACATTCCAAGCTGGCTATATGGTTATGGTTGTCGGAGTTCTCCTTAAAGGACCACTATAGTGCCAGGAAAAAAAACTCGGTGAGGGTGAGGAAGGGGTTAAACTCTCCTCCTCCTCTCCTCCCTCTTCTCCTTCTCTTCAGCTGAATGCGCATGCGCGGCAGGAGCTGCGTGCACATTCAGCCAGTCCATAGGAAAGCATTCACAATGCTTTCCTATGGACGCTGGCGTCTTCTCACTGTGAAAATCACAGCGAGGAGCGCGGAAGCCCTCTAGCGGCTGTCAATGAGACAGCCACTGGAGGCTGGATTAACCCTATTATAAACATAGCAGTTTCTCTGAAACTGCTATGTTTATTAAAAAAAAGGGTTAACCCTAGCTGGACCTGGCACCCAGACCACTTTAGTGGTCCTTTAATACACTTTTCAAATGTTCATTAGAGTCTTAAATCCAACGTTAACTGAATTTTCTTTGTTTCCTTGGTATTTGATCTATATCTTCTACAGTCAACTGAAACCAGAAAGTGGCAAAGAGACTTCACAGACACCAGTTCAATAATTTCTTCAGGATTTAATTAAAGTGGAGCACACTGGAGTGAAATTGAATTTATTTGTGTAGTCTTTTATGTTAGGACAAGTACTACATATGGTTTAAAAAAAAAAAAAAAAAAGTAAGTGGGTTTATGAAAGAGTCATTTAGAACTCTCATAGCTAGGCTAATGTAGAATATAATATATTCGTTATATGAGCACAGGGTGTGACAAACACGTCAAACAATCCCTACAACTCTGCAGATGAGTATTCTTTAAATCTTGGAAACAAACAAGTAAGTGGGTGTATGAAAGAGTCATGACCAAGATTGTTTGCAATCAGTTTTACAACTGAGCTTTTTTCCTACTATATTAGACATGGCTCCCGTGGTTTAAAAAAAATTCACCATAACCCTGTAAGACCCAATTCCAGTACAGGAAATCATAACATTCTATTCTTTAAGGATAATATTTCAAATTAGAAATGCCCCCTTATAGAATCACAGTAGAGTGGCATGGGTTTGCCATAGATGAATTAGCAAATGTGGCAATGATACAGAATATTTCAAGGGCTTCCGGCTGTGTTGACATTACCAGGAAAGACCCACTGTCTCGCTGGGCCCTGTTATGGCCACACCAGTTACATCAACTCAGTGTTTCAATGATCTCATTACCTTGTTCCCAACTAATATATATTACACTTATATACAATTATATAAAGGGGATATTTATAGGTAAAACATGCTATGCTTAAATAAACAAGCTTACAGTCTATGATTACCAGTGCTCTAAGCAGCCAATTTATTTAAATTCATACTTTCTTACGCATTGTAATGTTTTGCTATCAGCATTTACTTTATGCCTGGTCAATAAATTACAATAAAAATAATACATTTTAGAAGAAAGCAAATAAAACAGCAGAAAAAAGGTAAGAACCAGTAAGTAAAAAAAAAATCCCCTGCTCAAACAATGTTACAACGAAGGAATTAACAGTAATTCAGTCACCAGACATATCATCGTTACATACAATCATGAAAAATGTAAACTTAAGTGTGACAATTTGTGGCGCTTATTTCTTATTATGGTGATATTATTTTGTCATAGCAACTGGAAACACTCTGTGGGCACTTCAAATAACCCACCAAACCATGAAATGTATATCAAATATGCACCTTATATTTAAGGTGCGAGTGCGGCACTTAAATGTGAATGTAGGAACTTACCCTCCAAATTGTAACACTCTGTGGATACATGTAAATAAATATAAAAGAGAAAAAAAGACTTATGGTGCAGCATATTAGTGAATTTTTTAGAACACATGCTTAGTGAGTGAAAATGAACTCACAATATACATAGCCTTTTCAGTGTATAGGCTCTAAACTCTATGACCTCTTGTGCCTTTAAGGTGGCAAGCAACAACCTTTCTTCAGGGAATACTCTGTCAGCAGCTCCAATATGATGCATGTAAATGAGAGACGAAAAAGAAGCCTTCTAGGTGTAGTAGCAGTTTTGATATTTGTCAAACATATATATTTAAAAGAAGAAAAACTACCACAACAAGAGGACATAGTCTTAAATTAGAGGGACAAAGGTTTAAAAATAATATCAGGAAGTATTACTTTACTGAGAGGGTAGTGGATGCATGGAATAGCCTTCCAGCTGAAGTGGTAGAGGTTAACACAGTAAAGGAGTTTAAGCATGCGTGGGATAGGCATAAGGCTATCCTAACTATAAGATAAGACTAGGGACTAATGAAAGTATTTAGAAAATTGGGCAGACTAGATGGGCCGAATGGTTCTTATCTGCCGTCACATTCTATGTTTCTATGTTTCTAGAGACTAAATGTAGTGCTCACCTTATTAGGAGTCTTTTGGAAACTGGCTCCAAGTTAGAAAGGCCTGTGTCACTTTAAGGGTGACACTCCCCTATCTGGAACCCGGATATCAGATGAACATAATTGTTACATACAATCACTTTGTATTTAGAATGGAATTAGCAGGGAGGGGACAGATTCTTAAATTTGAATTCAGTACTCAATGTGTCTGTCAATTCATTCATTCAAACTGGTGTTTCAAAGAAGTCTAATTTGAAAGCACAATGCAGCCAAGTCTGGGATTATATCAATTCTGTGCACCGGACAGTCATGTGAGTTAAAAAAAAAAAAAAAAATGAGTGCCATAGTAAATTACATTACAAATAAACTCAAGCTGGAATGGCTAATTAAATAATTGCGGATCCACCAGTGTGCTAAGTAAACACAAAATTGTAATGTATGTTTATTTAAAACAGAGATAGAAACTTTGTTACGGTAGGAATGCTCTGTCTTAGAGAAATGTGCATCATTAGACCTATTGTAATATTGTAATAGAGTCCCAACTATTTGCTACACCCAAATTTAGACACAAAGGAATGACTGACACAATTTATCTTGACCTCAAACACTTCCGGTTTCTGCCTTGTATAGATTGAAAGGAACAAAAGGTCCACATTATCTCATTAAAGTAGTCTGGGTGCAGTGTCCCTGATCTCATGCACATTTTGAGAACCTGCAACGTTCACATTAAACGGTTGAAGTTTCACGAAGAGTTTCCCGAAATTCGGCTCCATAAAACGATTTTGGACGTTCTCACGCTTTGCACGAGAATGTCCAGCGTGTTGAAAATCCCTATATGAAAGAATTGAGGCAATGCTTTATTATGGGCAACGCTTAATACACGTGTCGCTCGCCATGTCTGCATATTATGTCCCCCCTATCAGCTGACATTGGAGGAGCAGACCACAGCGCTGAGGGACATTGGTGCTGGAAACGACTACATTTTAAAAAGGGGTTTTAACCCTTTATTTTCCACTGGGGGAGGGGTGGCTGGGCCAGAGGGCACATTAGTGTTAAGAATACAGTTTTGTATTTCTGACATTATAGTTTCCTTTAACAAACATTAAATATTGGAGGCAGTGAGTATAAATGAAAGAAATGTCAAAATAGTATTTAGCAAAAAATAATATTGTTAATAACTGTAACGATGGTATTTATTTAACAAAAATATTGTTAACTAGTGTAACAGTGGTGTTAACAGGAATAAAGTGCATAATAGTGGTGTCTATAAAATGCACAGTGTAGTCTTGAGAGACTGGTAGTAACGGCCCGGGCGTGTACAGACACAGGCAGGAGATGTATCAGCCAATCTGGCATAGGTCCCAGGAGCGTCAAATAAGCAGCTGAAGGTGTGATTGTGGGGTACCTGGAACAGTGAATAACTGTATTCTAGTGTTCTGAATAACACAGCAACTATAACAATGGCTGAATGGGAGTGATCCACTGGTAGGTATCCCTGTGGACAAAGTAGGTGACAAGTACCTTTAATATAAATAATGAACTTTTAATCTAAATAATGGAAGCACTCCATTTCAGTTTCTGGGAAATGAAATAAAATTATTGTAGTTCAAAAAATTAAACTAGGCACAAGGCAACCATTGTGTCAGGATATACTAATATACCCAAATGCGCAGAACTTGAGTAGAAAATAAAGAAAACCCTAATACTTATTACCAGGCCTTAGAATGGCCGGATTTAACATATAAAAGGAAAAACACAAGACAGACTGAGGACAAGAATACAGAATACATGAAACCTTAAAACAAGCCAAAGGTCGAGGAATACAGAAGTCAGAATAGTCAAGAGCCAAGCCAAAGGTCAAGGAATACAGAGATCGGATAGTCAGTAGGATAGCCAAGGTCAAAATACACAAGAAACAACACCAAAAACGCGCTCTTGGATAACCAGAATGGCAACCACGACAGGGCACAGAGAAATGGACAAAAAAAAAAAAGTTTAAATAGCCTAAGGTGCTCCCTGATTGGCTGCAGGGAAGCATGTGACAGTGAACGTGTGTGTGACATCACCCACACGTTCCAAATGGTTAGGCACTAGAAGGGTTAATACTAAACCTTAAAAGGTTCTAACTTGCAGCGGCAAGCGTCTCTAATGTTTACAGACCCGGGTGCTGTGTAAGGTGAGGAGTGCCTGTCAGAGAGGCCCTGGGCATGACAGGAGGTGGTAAGCAATAGGCGGCATTCCCATTACCACGTGGGAATGCCACCTCAATGAGATGCACCCGCGGGGTCCCAGTCCGCTCCTGGGCATGAGTAGACCCGGCGTGTGCCTGGGGACAAGGTAAGTATTCGCCGGCATTCCCTTTGTGATGTGGGAATGACGCCGCATCTACGCGCACCCGCCAGGACCCATACCTCTCTCTGGCAGGAGCGGACCCAGCGGGCGGCGTGACACGTAATATTATTAAAAAATGAGTCAGAGATACCTTATAGGTTAACAAAAGGTTCATGGAAACAAAAGTATACAACATAAATATAAATAGTACGGACTTGGGTAGTGTAGGACTATAAACACAATCTGAAAAATGCATCAATTCTGCAGACCATAGTAGAACACTTGGAGAGACACCCACATTACACAGACACACCACTTGGCAAGCATCCCGCTGCATGCATCCTGATTTCATTTTATCAGCGACACTTTGAATGAATACTGTTTTTTGTTAATGTCGCTGGATTTGTAAATCTGGCACAGATTCAGCTACCTGGTATAAATGTTATCGCTGTTTTACACCTCAGAACTGCTTTTTGCCATCTCTGAGAGTCTGTGCCAGGGAGATACATTTGTCTCAAGTTACAGAATCCAGCTCTGTGTGTGAGGAGGGAAGTATAATGATAATTGTCTGGTTGTTTCCAGGTGGCTGGAGGACATTGTTGATTGTGTGCCACAGATTTATTACTGACAAGGAATGGTACATCATAAGGGTGAGTTCCTTTTAATTATGTCTTCTTGGCTTGGCTTCAGGGGAAGACAGGTGTAGAAATTATTATGAATGTAAATCAGCGCTTATAAACTGCTTATAGGGTGCAGAGAACGGCATTTAAAGGAACACTACATTGTCAGGAACACAAACATGTCTTATTGGCACTATAGTTCTAAAAGCACTGCTAAAAAACTCTCTCATTACTTTTAAAAGGTGTTTTAATCACCTTTTTTTCCAGAGCCGCACCAGTCTTGCTGAGGCGGGCACCGCCTCCATGGCTGAGATCATCGGATTTGACAATCTCAACCAATCCAATGCTTTACCGTAGGAAGGCATTGGAAGGCTACTGCACATGCAAAGCATAACTCAGCGCTGCGCCAATCAGCATCTACTTATAGAGATGCATTGAATCAATGCATCTTTATGAGGAGCATTCACTGCATGGAGATGCTAGGCGTCAGTGCTGCACAAAGTGCAGCAGTAACCCAGGAAGCACCTCTAATGGCTGTCTGAGTGACTGAGAAAATTTCACTGTTGTCCCTATGTAAGGGACACCAAGAAATAAAAACTTGGAAAAGTGCCCCAAATTGCAAATGTTCTACTAGATACAGGACTGCTGCTAGGTGTGCATTTAGAAGTGGATATGGATTGGTCAAAACAAAAAGTTGCCTTTAGAATGAGGGGAGCCATTAAAACATTTCAAGTTCCGAGTTCTGCAGTAAATTGTAGGCCAGATTGGTTGAACTGAAAACTTCTCCAGTTCAGCTATTCCTCCAGAATGGCTATTCCAGTCTGAAATTTAAATTTCCTCTCTAAACCCTCACAATTACCATTCACAACCATATGAATTCAAAGTGATTTGCAAATGTGATGATTATGGGAAAGTATTAAAAGCAATGCTTTACTGGGGGATGAAACTTGAATGCTTGCATGGTGCTCCATGAACATGCGCATCGGATCTGCACAATTCCTCTATGAGAAGCATTGCATTGGATCATCATGGAGGAGGACATACTTCCTCCTAGACGTTGCAGGAGGTGGACATCATGGAGGAGGACATGCTTCCTCCTAGACGTTGCAGGAGGTGGACATCATGGAGGAGGACATGCTTCCTCCTAGACGTTGCAGGAGGTGGACATCATGGAGGAGGACATGCTTCCTCTTAGACGTTGCAGGAGGTGGACATCATGGAGGAGGACATGCTTCCTCCTAGACGTTGCAGGAGGTGGACATCATGGAGGAGGACATGCTTCCTCCTAGACGTTGTAGGAGGTGGACATCATGGAGGAGGACATGCTTCCTCCTAGACGTTGCAGGAGGTGGACAACATGGAGGAAGACATGCTTCCTGTTACACGTTGCAGGAGGTGGACATCATGGAGGAAGACATACTTCCTCATAGACGTTGCAGGAGGTGGACATCATGGAGGAAGACATGCTTCCTCCTAGACGGAAGCATTATTTTTTATGGCAAGTGGGGGAGGACAGAGGTCTGTATTTAACTAGGGACAGGGTTACTATAGTGTTAAGAATGCAGGGTTATATGAACTTTAAGGTTAGAGCAGCCAGCTGGAAGCATAGCTGACTTTTTATTTTTCCAGTTTAGCAAGTTTAACCTTAAAAGTTAAATTCACTTTGAATTATTATCTCACTTTAGCAAAAAAACCTGCGTGTGTTTGTGAGGTCTGCAAAATATATCCTGGATCTGAGTGCCTCCACCTTCGCTCTCTGTGCTTGGAGTAATCATTTAACCCCCTTAAGGACACAACGTCTGGAATAAAAGGGTATCCTAACGGAATATTTCCTTCATGTGTCCTTAAGGGGTTCATTTACATTCAAAAGAAAATAAAGCATCACATAACAACATTAACACGCGTTATAGGTGATTTGTAATGTTTTATTTGACCGTGTAATATCGAAATACGATTGCCCATGTACCGATGTATGAACAGACTTCTTTTCGTTTTGACACAAAGTATGAACTGTGAACTGCACAGAAGCTGAAAGTTATATAGATACAGTAGCAGCGATAACAGAACTATGTGTGATAGAAATCAGTATGTCCCTCATTCCTTTACACACCCAAAGCTATTACTGTCAGCTTACTGTCTCTGACAAAGTGAAATTCAAAATAGTCAAACTGCAGACATTCTTCTAAATCTGAAATTTAGGCCAAAACAGGCAAGCTGTAAGTATAAATTTGTACTAGATCAGTTTTTTTGGTTTTCTTTTTCCATTAAATTTTACCATTCACCTTTTAACTTTGTACAATAATTTTTTTGAGTGAATAACCTATATTAGTAAATAACCCTGGAAGCCTTACAGTAGAAGGAGGCAGTCTCTCTGCTTACTACTCAGTCAAAAAATAAATAAAAAAATAATATATATATTTGATGAGAATAGCTAATGAAAGGGATCCTTTGGTAAACTACAACTCCCATGAGACTTTGCTGTTAATTGGACTTGGAAAGCATGATGGGAGTTGTAGTTCTACTACTAGGTGGACCTACCCAATGACCTCTATCTATAGCACACAGAAGTATTTTTTTTGTATAGTAATTATGAGTAGCCATGTACATGGGCATGCAGGGTCTATTAGGCAGGTTTAGCTTGGTTTTGCCTTTAAAATGGCGAAGGAAGACAGAGGAGTGTCTGCTCCATGTAAACCTACATCAAATTGATGGCAGGGACGGACAAAGGGGCCTCAGGGTGACTGGCTGTTACTATGTCCTTGCTAATAAAGCTTTGCTAAAAGAAATGACCTCGAGTGTGATTCTAGCGCCGCAAGGCATTCCGGGAGTTGTAGTTTTCGCGTTTCCTGGCTTGGAATCCCGTGCTGGTTGGCAGTGAGCATCGCTGGGAGCGCAGCAGGAGGTCAGCGCGGATTGCAGACCCTCTCCCTGTCACCACAGCCTGCCGGGGCCACAGTGGTAAGGCTACATTGTATTGTGAGGCGGCACACTGGGGGTTAATGGGCATTGCATGTACTTTGATGTCAGTGGAATCCTCAGCTCCCTTTACCTGTTACATTGTATCAGCACAGCTGGTCTATCAGGGGAATCTACATTCTGGCCACCCCTGTCTTCTGGGTTAGATATATAGCTGGGGACCTACCTTCTGGGTTAGATATATAGCTGGGGACCTACCTTCTGGCCACCCCTGTATTCTGGATAAGATATATAGCTGGGGACCTTCCTTCTGGCCACCCCTGTATTCTGGATTAGATATATAGCTGGGGACCTACCTTCTGGCCACCCCTGTATTCTGGATAAGATATATAGCTGGGGACCTACCTTCTGGCCACCCCAGTCCTCTGGATAAGATATATAGCTGGGGACCTTCCTTCTGGCCACCCCTGTATTCTGGATAATATATATAGCTAGGGATCTACCTTCTGGCCACCCCTGTATTCTGAATAAGATCTATAGCTGGGGACCTTCCTTCTAGCCGCCCCTGTCTTCTGGATTAGATATATAGCTGGTGTGAGCGTAAAGGTGGAATAGTGGTTGATGGGAGATACATCAGACCTGATTTGCTAAACAGCAACCAGAGGATTTTTCAGTTAAATGCCCCAGGGAGAGATGTTAAAGTTTGCAATATGCATAGCTGATGCTCTGCAAAACATGGTATGGGTCCCTGGGGCGGAGTATTTGGAGAGCAGGGTGGGCCAATGCTCCAACAGCACTAGTTGCTGTATAACAGACCACAGCTTGGATCTGATTTTAAGAGTTAACTAATTGGCACTCACCTGTAGCTACTCAATTAGTAGACAGGCCTTTAAAAGAAGAGAGCAGCCTGCTGCAGAGTGAGGGAGAAAAAGACAGCTAGGAGAGATTGTGTTTATTGCAAAGACATTGCTTTTGTTTGGAAAATTGGTAAGTGGGAAAGCCACCCAATTGCAGATAGCAATTACTGTCTAGTAAACGCTCAAGTAAGAGCAAGGGATTTTGTTTGTTTTTGTTATTATTTAAAGTACCTGCTTTCTTACTGAATAAAAAGGAAAACTGAGCTGAAGGTGTCCTGGACTTTGTATACCCTAGAAGGCTGTGGTTACTGTAAGATCTGTGACAATCCTACCTGTAAAAGAGGTGGTTTGTTACACTGGGGACCTACCTTCTGGCCACCCCTGTCTTCTTGATAAGATATATAGCTGGGGACCTTCCTTCTGGCCACCCCTGTATTCTGGATAAGATCCATAGCTGGGGACCTACCTTCTGGCCACCCCTGTATTCTGGATAAGATATATAGCTGGGGACCTTCCTTCTGGCCACCCCTGTATTCTGGATTAGATATATAGCTGGGGACCTACCTTCTGGCCACCCCTGTATTCTGGATAAGATATATAGCTGGGGACCTACCTTCTGGATATATATATATATATATATATATATATATATAATCTCCCCAACCCTTTTTCTAGCATAAGATGCTGCTCATTAATATATATATATATATATATAATGTAATTGGGTTGTTTTGTTTTTTTTTTGCATCCAGAAGGATAAGGAGCATCTTATGCTAGAAAAAGGGTTAGAGGTTTACTAGTTTGTATTTTGTGTTTATTTGTAGCGTGTCAGTTTATCCCAGAGAGCTGTACAATAAGTAAATTATCAGAAACCAGATAAGGTTAACTGAAACCAGTTGCCATACTGGGCCTGCAAGAATACTTCCTTTTAACTTGGAGATAATTCTGGTTCTTGGTGGCTCTAAAAACACCCAGAGGCAAACCTCCCTCTAAGAATGACAATGCTTCCCTCTCTGAGATGGATTTGTGTCTGTTCAGTGGAATTAGCTGTTTCATACTATTACCCACTTTGCATAGTAACCAGGAAGAAGCAAACAGTGGTAAGGGAGGACTGCTGAGTGTTACCCAACACACATTCCTGTTTAATATCACTGGTAAGTATATGGGGTTAAGATATATTTGGGGTCCAGAGATTCAAAGGAACTTTAGGGTCCTGCTGCTTTTGTTGTTGAAAATTGAAATCTTTTTCACTAAACTGTTTGTTGAGACCCAATTTTATATATATATATATGTGTGTTTGTGTGTGTGTGTGTGTGTATGTATGTATATGTGTGTGTGTGTGTGTGTATATATGTATATATATATATATATATATATATATTTATTCCTTGCTCAGCTTGTTATTTAGTGAATAAACATCAAATTTAGCAAAACTATTTAAAGGGCCACTATAGTGGCAGGAAAACAAGCCCTCAGGGCCCCCTTCCAGCTGGGCTGAAGGGGTTAAAACCCATTCAGTTACTTACCTTAATCCAGCGCCGGGCTCCCTCGGCGCTGGTGACCTCTCATCCCCCTCCGTTGCAGCTCCAGAGTGGAGCCGAATGCGCATGAGCGTCCAGAGCCGTGCGCGCATTCAAATGCCCATAGGAAAGCATTACTCAATGCTTTCCTATGGACATTGTGCACGTTGGATGCGATTTTCGCATCCAGCGTTGCGGAAGCGCCTCTACTAGAACTAATGGAACTAATGACGGATGCTGAATGCGCTGTACGTGACATATAATTTTTCCAGTTTGACTAGTTTTCACTCAAATGTAATTATTATTTATTTATTTTTTTTAATTTTCGATGATTCATATGAATTTAGATATTTTATCTTACAAGTTTTATGAACTATAAATATATTTTGTACTATAATTATGCTGTTTATTTTCATTTTGTGTTACTTTTCTGGACGTTTCCATTGTTCTTGAACTGGTTGAACGAGATACGTGATTTTTGTTTTTACTATAACAAACATGTAGGGCTAAACAAAGCGAGCTGCTTTAGTATAACAAATCCTCCATTTCTAGTTCAATACATTATTGCAACATTTTTTTTTTCTAGAGTGCAAATTGTTGGGCACTCAGAGGGAATTAAAAACAAATTGTCTAATCATAGAACAAAGTGATTGAATTAGGGAGCTGGGGGGATGTATTTGGCTTTGTTTTTAAGTTCAGCTATTTTAGACTAAAAATTTTAAAATTCAGTTTGAATTCACAAATTCCATGAATTTACAACAAATCTAACTTTAGTGAATAATCCAGTTTATATACTTATAGGATTTTATTCACTAAGTTGGGAATAGCACATACTTGACGGGTTGTACAAATTTTAAGTCACACTTTCCGCTTTGGTTAGTTTGACTTAATTTGTGCAAATTCCTTCTTGGTTGTTTAGAGTAGGGATCGACCGATATAATTTTTCAGATTTTCGGTCGCCTTTCGGGCTCATTGACGATCCTTCCACTACGTCATCCAGCCCAGTACATTACAGTAGATTATTCACTCTCTTGCCTTCAGCTGAGCTTCACATGCGGTAGGGGTGACGTGAGGTTGCGACGCAGTCCATCATTGGCTGGTGGCTAGTTTAGAGTTCCCCCTACATTAACTTCATCTGTAAACTGCTGTGAGCGCTGCTGTAATCAAGTAATGATCTACCTTAGGGGTGCCAAAAAGGTAGATCCCCCAAATGTTTTCGTACTACAGCTTCCATGATGATTTGTCATTCTAAAGGCATGCAAAGCATCATGGGAGTTGTAGTTCTACAACATTTGGGCATCTACCTTTTGGGCACCCCTGATCTCCTATAGCCAGTCTAAAAATCCATGCCGCAGGGGGAGCAGTCAGAATTAGGGAAGTCCATAAATGCCAGGAATTGGTTTTTAAATCCATCAAAATGCCAAACGTACATCTGTAATGCAAGTTTTGGCACATTTCCTCAAATTAATTAGCCTGGGCTGAAAGTTAGTAGCCAGACATCATTACACACACTGCTTTTTCACTCACAGCTCGTCACATTTACACATTAACATTGAAAGGGTAGCTGTCAATTCGCAAGTATTTTTAGTATATATTTGTGAGGTGTCAAAAATATAATTTAAATGTAAAAATCAACACAAGTTTTTCCTGCAACTGGGCGACTCCATCTTAGTCAATCATTGTTATATGTAAGGTGGCCTTAACCCCTTAAGGACCAAACTTCTGGAATAAAAGGAAATCATGACATTTTACACATGTCATGTGTCCTTAAGAGGTTAAAGTGGTCCCTGCCATCCAACACACATTTAATTCCTCCTGACTGCTGCTTTCAGACTAAAGACAGACTCCTGTGCTGGCTTCCATTTACACGTCACTATGGGGACAAAAGCCACCGGTTTGTTAAGTGCTGCTCTCTACCTTATACCCTAAGGTCAATTTTAAAAAAAAATTTTTTTACCAGTTATTTCAGGCCGTGGCTCTTGAAGATGTTGCAGTGTGGAATGTCCCAATGACTGCACTGCTCACTATCATGTCCGTAATCGAAACAAGAAGGTACAACTCACAGACATAGTCCAAACTTTGTAGGGCTGATGTGGACAAAGCATTGCAAGCCTAACACATCATCCACTGCCTGTCACAAAGATCAGGCATTACAACAATTACTGCACAATTGAACAATTAGAAGTGTTTGTTTGGTAAGGTAACTTTAAATAGGTGCCTTTGTTATATGAACTGGCAATTAGCTGGGAATCAGACCTGCATGATAAACTATTCCAGGTCAGTAATATCCCAAATGGTTACACTCAATGCCAGGTTGCTGGATTTGGTGGTTACATATTTGCTGTAGGTCTGTATAACTTGTAAGGGTTTTTATTAAAGTGCACCTGTCTGGGAAATATAATCTAGTATCACTTCTTAACCCCTTAAGGACACAGCTTCAGAAGCTTGACTTACGCTTAATGACACAAGCAATTTTTGCATTTTCTTGCTGTTTGCGTTCAACTGCAATTTGCATCTCTCTCATTTATTGCACCGACACACATTATATACTGTTTTTTAAAGGACAGAAAGGGCTTTAATTTGATATAACATATAGATATATAAATGCTTACTTATTATAAAAAAAATACAGAAAAATGCAAAAAAATGAAAAATATTGTTTTTTTTTACAGTTTTTGCAATAATAATGTGTGCATAATTAGTGCAGGTTAAGGAAAGTAATTAAAAATAAATTTATTTATTTGTTCTGATTTACAGAATATATAATGTGTCTGGGATTTTAAGTTTTTTTGGTAGTTACAGGTCACAAAGCACAAGGAGTAAAATAAACTTTTAATGTGGAGCGATTTTAGAATTTGGTATGTTTGTCTTGTAAGCTTAATAGCCATAAAAGAAAACAAAATTGCCACACAAAAGTATATATTTATATAAAGTAGACATCACAGGCTATTTACCTAAGGTTGTTTTGACACTTTCTACGTAGCCATATTACCGCCAACCTCTGCTAAATATTGGAGTAAAATTGTGTTCTTTTTGGTTTTTGGCACACAAACTTATAACAGAGAAATTCTCGTGTATATTTTGTAAAGTTGGTGTGTGCTATTCCTGTACAAAGTTTTATTTTGTGTTCAGTTACATCTGCTGAGTAAAATGACACCCCCATTGTATGTCTTTTGCACTATTTCGTGAAGTTACAGTGCCATACAGGATACCTGTCCTTTTCAGTATTCACAGTAGAATTTTGAGAGATGGATTTAATGAGCCTTAGCTTCCATTTTGGGGTATTATAACAGTTTGACTGTTCAAAAACCCCCCACAAAGGCCTACCATTTGTAAAAGTAGACACTCCAGGGTATCTTATAAGGTGCATATTGTGCCTTAACATGCCCCATTTTTTCACCAATATATGCCAAAGTATGTGGTAAAAAATAATTTTGTGCATTTTTTACATACGGATTGCATTTTTGCTGGGCGTTTTGTATATTTCATATGTGCCACTAAGTTCAAACCCCCAAATTATGCTCAGCTAAGTCTTCTGAGTAAAATGACACCCCATATGAATGTCTTTGGCACTATTTCGTGAAGCTACAGTGCCATATAGGAGACCTGTCCTTTACAGTATTCACAGTAGAATTTTGAGAGACGGATTTAATGAGCCTTAGCTTCCATTTGGGGTATTATAACAGTTTGACTGTTCAAAAAACCCCCACAAAGGCCTACCATTTGTAAAAGTAGACACTCCAGGGTATCTTATAAGGTGCATATTGTGCCTTAACATGCCCCCATTTTTTCACCAATATATGCCAAAGTATGTGGTAAAAAATAATTTTGTGCATTTTTTACATACGGATTGCATTTTTGCTGGGCGTTTTGTATATTTCATATGTGCCACTAAGTTCAAACCCCCCAAATTATGCTCAGCTAAGTCTTCTGAGTAAAATGACACCCCATATGAATGTCTTTGGCACTATTTCTTGAAGCTACAGTGCCATATAGGAGACCAAGCCATATCCGTTTTTACCAAACTTTGAATTTTGACGCTGGGCCTATGTGCAATTTCCAAGCATCTTCGCTGGTTTTAAATTCAAACTACCCCACAAAGGCCTACCATTTCTTAAAGTAGACATCCCAGGGTATTTCAAAAGGCATATTTTGAACCTTAGCGTGGGATCATTTTTCCGCTAGCTTGTACCAAGTGTAGTGGTAATAAGCATTTTTTCTGCCTTTTGACATACAAAGTGAGTTTGCGCAGCATATTTTGCAAACCTTATGTGTGCTATGACTGTATAATACTTCATATGTTGCTCAGCTATGTCGGCTGAGTACAGCAATACCCCGTATGTACCTTTGCCAGGTATGTGTGGACATCGGAGGGGCACATTTGGGACACAGCCATTCCAGTTTTTTTCAAACTTTGAATTTTTATGCTGTACCTATGTCCCATTTTAGAGTATTTTACCAGGCTATATAATCCAAATTCCCCATAAAGCCATACCATTTCTTAAAGAAGACATCCCAGGGTATTTCAAAGGGCATATTTTGAACCTTAGCGTGGGATCATTTTTCCGCTAGCTTGTACCAAGTGTAGTGGTAATAAGCATTTTTTCTGCCTTTTTGACATACAAAGTGAGTTTGCGCAGCATATTTTGCAAACCTTATGTGTGCTATGACTGTATAATACTTCATATGTTGCTCAGCTATGTCGGCTGAGTACAGCAATACCCCCGTATGTACCTTTGCCAGGTATATGTGGATGTTGAAGGGGCGCATTTGAGACGCAGCCATTCAGTTTTTTTTCTAACTTTGAAGTTTTACGCTGTGTCCATGTTCCAATTTGGAGTAGTTTAGACGGTTGGTTATTGAAACTTCCCCACAAACACATACTATTTATTAAAGAATACACCCTGGGGTAATTCAAAAGGCATATTTTGAACCTTGGCGTGGGATAATTTTTTCTCTAGTTTGTTCCAGGTGTAGTGGTAATGAGCGTTTTTAAAATGTATTTTTTTTACTTTTTATAACTTTTTTACTTTTAAAAACTAGTTTTTCAACTTTTGCTTTGCTTATAAATTTTTTTTAAACTTTCCTAAACTTTCTTAAAACTTTTTTACAGATTTAACATTTTTCTAAGCTTTTTTTTTTACCGTTAACCCCTAACTAGCAGTATGCAGCAGTAACAGTAAATTCCCCATTTTCCCATAACTCCCACCCACCCCAGCTAGCAAAATATATAGTTATAAAATATTTAAATTAATTAATTAAATAAATTGAACCCCTGAGGGTTAAAAAAATAAATAAAAGTTAATCCTCAGGGGTTAAAAAAAATTAGATCACAGTATAATACTGTGATCTCTATTTGATCGCTGTAGGCAGTGATCGACTGGCAGGGAAGGGGTTAATTTTTATTTGGACTAGGTAAAGTGTGTTTTTTTTGTTTTTTTTTACTTAAATGTTATTAAAACATTTTTTTAAGCTTAATTTTTAACTTTTTAAAGTTTCTTTTAAAACTTTTTTTAACGTTAACCCCTAGTTAGCCTAACGCCAAATCCCCCAATTCCCCACTAACTTCCACCCACCCCAGCTATCTAAATATATAATTAAAAATAATTTAATTAATTAATTTAATTAATTTAACCCCTGAGGGTTAAAAAAAAAAAGAATTAACCCTCAGGGGTTAAAAAAAATAATCAGATCATAGTAAAATGTAATCCCTGCCAATTGATCACTGTAGTCAGTGATCAATTGGCAGGGAAGGGGTTAATTTTTTATTAAAATGGGTAAGGGGGGGGACACTTTAAATAAACTTTATTTTTTTTTACAGCAGGGGGCAGGATCAGCACTGATCCGGCTCCCTGCACTTCACACAGAACCCGGAAGTGCAGGGAGCCGGTAGGTAAGTATACAGAGCACATGTGCTCGCTCCGACTTGTGGTCAGAGCGAGCACATGTGCTGGGCAGCTTGACCGGGTGCTCCCGGTATGCCTCCAATGCAGAGGCATACCGGGAGCACCATTAACCCCGCGATCGCCGCGATAGCGGCGATCCGGGGTTAATTTTACCGCGTGACGGACGAGGTCCGTCACCCGTCGTTAAGGGTCTCCCCTGCGTGACGGACCTCGTCCGTCACCCGTCCTGAAGGGGTTAAAGGATCCAATTTCATCAGTAAATAAATAAGTTTATAGCTGGAGATAAATATTACATTTACATTGCAGGGACACTGCACCCAGTCAACTTCAATGAGCTGAATTGATATGGGTGTCTATGGTGTCCCTTTTAACAGCAGCTTGGAACACTCCACACACAAAGCAATTCAGCCCGCTAAAGTGCTTAATGTGCGAGGAGTATCTTTTCTTAATTGCGATGTATAGCAGTGCTGAAAATCCATTTGAAATAGGCACTTCTATAATGTCAGAAACACCTCGCTGGCTGTCAGTGCTGACGTAAGTGGTAGGCACGCTCTGCTAGACTGTGCCTACATTCTCCCCCCAGTGTGTCTGTGGGCGTGCTGCTGTCAAATGCCAGTTTTGTACAGGATTGATTGAATGAGAGTTCTGGGTTGGAAGCTTTCTGTCTGGGCTAAGCCCTCCGGTTGGGAACTTCTAGCCCTGTGTTGGAAGTAGTGAAGGCAGCAAGCGAACCCAGCAGACTCAAAGTAAGAAGTCAAACTATTCTTAAATGGTTTGACTACTTACAATGGGGAGGGGGGGAGATGTCAGGCAAATATTGGCACCATAATCACTATAGCGCTCTGTTGTGTTAAAGCGCTTGGAGTGTTCCTTTAACAAAATGCGTAACTGTAATAATTTCCTTACTGTGTGTGCATTTACAATCTGATTTGGAATAGGATAGTCACTGAGTTGGAGCTCATTGTTGGTCAGTTGTTTTGTACCTGGTGGGAGTGAATGGCTGGTTGGATAAACCACCGTCTTTGGTCTGAATCCGTGGAACCGTCATGGTTGTAGAAAGGCAGGATTAGAAATGCATTTTCATTTCCGGTGTCAACGGAAGAGAATGTGGCGTTGGCGTGTGCGTGGCTATGTTCCCACCCGCCCATATAAGATCTCGTATGTCATGTTACAAAGTCTAAATGAGACTGTCAGATTCTGCTTGTGTTTTGTTATAGCATGGATTTAAATGCCACATTAAAATTCAGCCTGCATTGTCTCTTTTTATTTGGCAATAAAACTCATTGTACTTAATTAGCTGATGACTGATTCTTCACTAATTTCTATGCATTAATAAACGTGTATCCCAACCCTTTTTTCAGTACTTGCCAATCCTGAGCACCTGACTATTGGGACACTATCTACTTTTAGAATGTCCCACTGTTTCGTACTACCCTCAGTTTATTCTCTCTTTTTTTTTTTTTCCAGGTTTTATTGTTACATTAATTACAATTGTTACAATTTTATACAGGTACACAAGTCTTTGAGGAAGCAAAGCATTGTTTTATTTTTTACATTTGTGATACAATTCAGAAGACATACTCTTTTTGATTTGGTGGCTGTAGACATTTGGACAAATCAAAGTAGTCAAACATTTCCCGTTTAGTATATTCCAAATGTGTCCATTGCTTGTGTGTTAGTTCCTTGTCTAGGTCTTTTTCCCACGCCTGTACAAATGTCAGGTTGAGAGGGCGGTAATGGCAGATGTATAGTGTAGACATAATTTTTTGTGTTTTTATTGCACATTCTTCTACTTCTGACAGATCGTTATCAGTTTCCATTGAGGAAAGCGTTGCTTTGTTTTTCCCCAACCAGGAGTTGATCTGCCTATAGGCGAATTCCACCGAATTTGGTAGGTTGTAAGTGCTTTGTAGGGACCAGAATGAGAGTGGTGCTCCCAGTTTATTCTCTTATGTGAAATAGTTGGCTGGGCAGTAGGTATGATCATGGCTCTGTATTTCTTAAATTGGCTTTTGTTAAACTTTTGTGAAATGTATTAATTTGCAAATTAATATCCCCCTCCACCCCCCAATGAATGTCAAGTCTCATTTTTTTCTCTTATTGATTATTCACCCTGCATTATGATAGTGATATTTTACAGAGGTGAAATATACGGCAGGTGTTCTTTTAACAACTACTTTGATGTTTATTCACTAATGCAAAAATTGTAGATAATTGACAATTATCGATGATTGCAGTTTTCATGCTAAGTAGAGAAGTTGTAAAATATCTTATTTATTCTGCCAGCTGTCCAGAAT
Source organism: Pelobates cultripes (assembly GCA_933207985.1). NCBI lineage: Eukaryota > Metazoa > Chordata > Amphibia > Anura > Pelobatidae > Pelobates > Pelobates cultripes. Next base: position 340,340,178 of record OW240914.1, on the reverse strand, counting down.
TTCTGGGTTAATGATTAAACATAAAATAAATTTGTTGTGATTTGTGCACATGTAACGAGTCATAGGAGTTCCATATCCCCGCCTCCCTTTTTCCTTTTGAAATCTAGTAAACATTTATTTTCATTTGACACTTTGTGGGACCTTTGGTTCCAAGGCCTATTTTGAACACTATATTTCTAACATTCTAGAATGGTTTGATTTGGTTGGTGTAACCATTGCTGTCATTTAATCCCCCCCCTCCACACCCTCCAATTATTGGTATTTAAAAAACAAAATAAAAAACCTAATTGATCCCATGCGGAGGCTGTGTTCTTCCTGCATACAATGTACATCCCTATTCACATTTGAATAACTGGATTGACTAGTTTTCGGTTCCACTCTAATGGTTATTAAAGTGTAAGCTCAACAGCCGGGCCAAGGCAAACCTTACACTGACAATACGCCTTGTTGCTTTTAGCTAAAAGGTAAAATCTCTGAGACAGAAAGGAGTATTCTTATGAACCTCTACACACTTATTTACTCTTAAAGGGATGCCCAGACCTCTTCATTCCATTGTGTCCCAGTCCCCTTAACCCTGCAATTGTAATGAATGCAGTTTTTGAGAAACTGCAATAATTATCTTGCAGGGTTAACTCCACTTCTAGTGGCTGCCAACCAGACAGCCACTAGAGGTGCTTCCGGGTTTCTTGCAGACTTTTTGTCTGATAAATGATGCTGGACATGACATCCAGTGTCTGCTAAAGCCACATAAGAAAGCATGCCCATTAGGTCCCCCCTGCTGGTTGATGTCGACGGAGGAGCGATCCAGCACTGAGCAACATCACTGCTGAAATTAGGTAACTGGGGGGGGGGGTTACCATAGTACTTGGAATATAACTCTGTGTTCCTATTACTATAGTTTCCCTTTTATAATCGGGTACACATGGGGATGTTCTCACTACAGCCAGAAAAAATATAGTGCAGTTCTAGGAACAGCTAAGATACTGCGCAGAACCCTCAAACTCCCAGGCCTCTGGTAGAGGGCTCGAAAATGAGGAATACATACCACCCCAGGAGGGGTGTGAGAATTTTTTTTAAAATAAATATAGAAATTTGTTTTAAACTGATTTGTAACTTGCTCATTATTTCCTCGTAGAGAATGCTATATTAAGAATCACAGTTTGTGTGGGTGCAGCAAGGTATGTGAACAATGAATGATGCAATGTTGGTTTATAAGTGGGCTGGTCCAAGATATCTGTATGGAAGAAATAGCGATCGCTTTTGTTGCACTTTTCACATGTTACTCAATGGAGGATTGCGAAAAAATAAGCAAACAGTGGACTGTTTGCCAAATGCCAAAGTCCCTTTGCTTTGTTATATATTGAGTATTGATTTAGTTTGCTTATGCAATTGTTGCCGTGTAAATCTATGTTCCCTATGATGCAGCTGGTGAGTGGTTATAACCGCTACAGGTATTTGAGACTTGATGGGAAAGTCTAAACGTGCATGTCACTAGAGTCTCCTGCTAACATGTTTAGTTGATTTGCGTGTATCATGTGAGGCAAAGCAGTTCTCCCTAAATTGGGTAAAATGAGGAGAAAACACAATTCTTGCATTTAAATGTTTTCTATCTACAACTTACATGACATTGTTTATTTTTAGCATGATGAATTATTGTACAAAAATACATATTTTTCGCTCTGACTCAAAGGCTAATGTGCCCCTGTGCTTAACACTCACATTCTATTTCCAAACAAATGCAGTTGTGTCAGGCTGTGTTACCTCCTAACAAAATAAGAGTGAGTTGACTATAAAGGTGCCTGTCGTTGATGGGATCTAGGGGGAGCAGGATTGCCCAAAAAGGGTGCATGTCAGATTGGCGTGTTTGGGCTAAATGCCCTGTGTGTGGTTTGTATGGTGAAAGCGTGTCTCATGATATACTCGAGTCATGCTTTCCTGTGTCCTTAGTCATTGGTGTCTCCAGATCTGGGAATAAAACCAGGAAATTGAGAGGAGCCTAAACTCCTGAGTGTTCTGCTGAATCTGAGATTGAAAGGAGCTCTGGTCTATAACTATAGCTGCGCACGTTGCACGAACAGCCCTGGTCAGCTGCCTTATGTGTATTTACTCTCTAGAAATCTTTGTTAAATCTGTAGATGTCCAATGTCATTTTATATGGGATCTACCATCGTGTGTGAAGACTGACGTGTTTCTTATCCCAGAGCAAATAATAGATCTGCCCTTTACACGTTGTGTAGGTATAATATGTTATATATTTACACGCGCAAGGATACTATTTAGTTAATGGGGATATGTATAAAATAAATTTACATTTAATAATTTCACATTATTCTTTAACTATATGTAAGTTCTTTAGTGTGAAGGGCTTGTCTGTCAAACCTTTTGTTCTATTGTGCTTAAACTTTAAACTTCTTGGGGCACTAGCACTTCAGAACTCCCTCATCCGAAAGTGGGAGACTAAGAGCTATGACCCTTGTTGAATCATGCATAGTTGCCGGTAGTCCCATTTTTTTTTTTTTTTGGACAGTCACCATCTATCCCACTTTTTGAAGTCAGCCCAGTAATTCTGTTTGCGATTGGTGCTATTTAAAATGATACATTTCTGGTTCATCTGCCAGGCTGCCTATAGAGCTGCTATAGTGTGGTATGTCCCTGTCTAACCTCCTCCTCTCCCATTCTACACTTAACTAGGTAATACCCTTTAATCGGTGTATCCCACCCTCAAATGGTCAATTTCAAAATAATTTGAGGTCTCCACACCATCTACAAGTAGTATAATTGTGTGTTTGTATATTATATAAATGGAATAAGGGGTGCACTCACAGGACTTCTAAATGAATAAGTGATTTAATGTGAAAATACATCTGCATAAAATGGATGTTTCTACCGAGAGAGAGAGAGAGAGAGAGAGAGAGAGAGAGAGAAAAAGCATATACATTGGAGTTATATATCATTAACCCTTCCAGTGCCAAGGTTTGTGGGCACATAGTACTTCAGATTATCATTCACTTGAAAAATAGCAAGTGGACGATAATTTGTGTATGCGCATGCTGCTCTGTGCATGTGGTTCTGAATTCTAGTAAAACTGGTGCTTTGGGAATATTCTGAATCCGATACTTATCTTCAGGGCCCGACTGGCCCACCGGGATACCAGGAAATTTCCCAGTGGGCCGTGGCACTTGGGGCCGCACAGTGCAGCAACCCTTACTTTCCCCACCCAGTACACACTCTCACATTGGTGGGACTGGGGAGCACAGGTCACCTCTTACCTCTAGAAGAGGCTTTCCTTTATCCACTCGCGAGCAGCAGGTGCTGGAAATTGAACTTTCAATGCTACTCACGAGTGAGACATAGAGAGCAGACAGCCGGCAGGAGGAGCCTAGAGTGAGTGCAGCGAAGATGGCAGGAGCCTGGGGTAAATGCAAGGAGGTAGGCAGTCCTGGTCCCTGCCTGACAGCCTTTACACTCAGGAAGCATGTGACCTGGCAATTAGACAGAGCAGGGCAGCCCACAAGGGTCTTCTGAAGTTTTGCTTCCTGTGTGTAAAGTGCTGTCAGACAGGGAGCCCTGTGAGAGAGCTGGAGGGAAGCTGCTGGGAAGGAGCAAGGTAGGCTCAGTGAGCAGAGGCACCCAGGCATTTCATTTTAATTGTACTGATTCTTAGAGTGTTTATATTTGATGGTGTAGTTGTGAGTGTGTTTGGTGTGTATTTTTGTAGTGTGTGTGTCAGTATGGATCAATGTGTCAGTATGGATCAATGTGTGTGTGTGTGTGTGTGTGTGTGTCAGTGTGGATCAATGTGTGTGTGTGTGTGTATGCATTATTGATTGTGTGCCAGTGTTTGTATGGGATGCAGCATTAGTTTGTGTGCCAGTGTCTGTTGATGAGTATATGTCAGTATGTATGGGCATCAGTGACTACATGCCTGTGTGTGCCAGTGAGTATTTATTAATTAAAAATCCATGTGTCTGCCCATGTGTTTTTTTTTTGTTTTTGTGTTTTTTTTTATTTAAAATAAATTGAATCTAAAAAAAGTTTTATATATAGTTTTTATATAGTTTTGCTTTATCTATGTGATTTGTGGGAGTATTATGCATCTATATATTTGCACAAATGTATATTAATATATGTGTATTATATCAAAATATATTTGTGTTTGGGGCAATTTCAGTATAGTATGAAATAGCAAGTGATTATACTTATCACAACAATAATAACAGTCGGTAACGGTGTGCCGAAACCGACGTGTGTGGTAGGCCTGTAAATAAGTGGGCCTACCTTAAATAGTATTGAATAGAGGGACAGGAAGGTGGGCCAAGAACGTCTGAACCTGCATAGCCCCTCCCACAACTTCAGTCCCCACCTTCCAATTTGTGTTCGGGGCCATTTCAGTATAGCATGAAATAGCAAGTGATTATACTTATCACAACAATAATAAAAGTCGGTAGAGGTGTGCCGAAACCGACGCGTGTGGTAGGCCTGTAAATAAGTGGGCAAAAAGGAATACCCATATAGTGTTATCAAAGTTATTATTACGAAAACACAAGCCATCGAGTTAGCGTATTACGACGATCACAAATGCTTTCCTTAATTCCTGTGTCGGCTGATGTATGCATTGTACGTGTGGTAGTACTGAATAAGTGCCTCGTGACCCCTCTGGCTGGTCTTAGTTGACGGTAAGCTTAATACGTAGTGATCCTGTATTTGTACAGGTTGGAATACCGTAGGCAAAGCTTGGAATCGTGTTGCCCTGTAATGGTAAATACTCTGGGGCATAGGAAACTATAAAAGCCAAGGATATGGCGGTGTATAGAATGATGTTTGTAGCTGAAAACATGTGGTGTTGAGTGCACGGGAGATATAACTTAATAGTGTTGTGTGACATTTAATTCTGATGTGGCAAAAAAAAAAATTGGCAAAATGTTGAATTCTTGCACCAGGTGGTGATCTGACATGAACTTCGCTATATGCAGTAAGCTCTGTCATAGCAGTGTGAGTATTCTTTGAGGGCCAACTGTGTGAATTCTTGCTGTGACTTAACAACTCTTCTATTTCATAGGCAATTCTTGAAATTGGGGAGCGATCGTGGCTATTGGCGAGGTAGTTGTAAGGGACCTCCTGAACGCCTGAAACTGAAGACTAGATAACTGGTCAGCAGTTGTATGTAAATGCCTGGTACGTGGTAACATACAATATAAACTTGGTGACAGGATTCCCTAAGTTAGTCGTCTGATGAATTGATAATAATGGATACAAGACCGTACTTGTTTATGACGTGGCCAATTGACAACTTGTCAGAGACCTTGAACCAGTCTGCTTGCCCATGAATGACCCCATATTGCTGCTGCAGCTATAATGGGATATACTTTGAAGTATGCAGAGTTCTTAAGGAACCCTTTGAGCTGGCTCGTTTCCCGGCCACCTACCCCATAGCCAACTGTCCCCTGAGATTGCATCAAGCCCTGTGTAAGCCTTTGCATTGGGGTGACTCCAGATGTAGATGACCCTAGTTAAAGATAGATATATATATATATATCTATCTATATATCTAACGCCTAAATATATTGTGCCTATGTGATTTCCTGCTGGGCGTCCTTCCACTAGAAGCACCTGAAATATGTATGAAGTATGTGGGACACTTCTAGTTTACCAGCGGGAACTAATATCGTAGAGCCCGTAAGTGTCTGTGACTGGAGTTGTACATGCCGAGAAAGGGCCGGATATGGAGGATTTGAGTGGTCCGACGTGACCTTGGTCGTATGTAGTTGCCCCCCTGTGGGCCGAAATTTAGTCGTAGTGGATTGCTCGTGGTGGGTCGTATGTAACATGAGAGTGATGGCCTAGTGAGGGCCACGTGTAGAGGCATGCTGTGGCAGGTTGTGACAACTTGCAAACTTATGTCCAAATTGTAATTTCCTATGTCGTATGTAATAGCCCAATTGAGGGGCTGCCAGGGGCTGCTTAAGTGGATAGCCCTTTGGTGGGTCGTATGCAACGTATAAAAGAGTGTGGTAGTGAAACAAAACTTGGTTGTTGTATGATAAGGTCATGGTTGCCCCTGTAAGCAGGAGTTACTTAACAGCCTAGATGCTGGGGAAGGCCGTACAATAGTCATTGCACGTGCATGGCTAATGGGATAACTTTGTACCATGGTTACCCGAGCAGTCCAATAGCCAGGAAAACGGGAAGGACAGTATATTATTATGTGTATGAACTGATCTAATACGCGGTGATGATGTGGGAATAGTCCAGCATGGAATGACTATGTAAGCCCAATGGCGGCTGGCTAGTAAGGTCGACCCTGGGAAACTTAAATGACCCATATGATAACTTCAGTACGTGTCATGATGTATGTGGCATGTGTGTGCGTCAAAAATCTTCAATATGCTGGACTGAAGTAGTACAATGATCAGTAAGGGGAACGTCTGTTATGCAGGAATTATTACCTTCTGTGCGTTTTGGCCAGGAGTAGGCCGTGTAAGTAGGGTAGTGAGGAGAGCTACTGTTTGGCCGTATGTGGACAGTACAAGATATAGCGGAAGTATAATACTATAAGACGTGGTTGATTTACAGGTAGAAAGCTGTGAGATAGCTGCACTTAACGCATACATTCCTATCCAGCTGATATGTGAACTTAGTGCCCAAATGAGGGGTTGCAAATAAGACGTATTAGTCCACTAAGATTACCTGAATTATGTTGCAAAGGCCTATAGATGGCTTTGTGTGAGGACTATGCATAAGAGGTCGAGAGTGGCCCAATGTAGTTCCTGTGGTACTGGGAGGTAACGTAAGTCTGAGTTGAGTTTAATGGGGTGGGGTTGGTGTTTATTTTAAGTTGTAGATCAGTTGAAAGTTACTGGTTATGACAGCGTAGCCATGATTGAAACATGGCATACTGAAATCGTTCAGTAACTTTCAGTGAACATATAATCGTTGTAGGGGCTACACAGGGGACATGATAGAGGTGCTGAAATGCCATGGCTCAATATACTATACACCTGCTGAGTCCCATGACCTGAGGGTAGACTAATAGGACACAGTTGCCAGGAATATAGGCTGAGACATGTGGAATACAGTAGTGTCTGTACTGACACAAGACCCTGAAGGTTATAACTATACTGATGAATAACTTCCAGTCTTGTGTCACACAACCTTAAGGACCACTGAGATATCGCCCTAGGTGTATGAGCGGTACTCTGTGAAATCCTCGGAGGCAATGAGAAGTGAGACGAGATTAACGTCCTTTCCCTCCAGGATGTCCTTCTTGAGGATTGCCGGCACCATATGGGTTGGGGTAATGACTTGAGACCCTAAGATGATGGGCGTATTAGTATTACTGAGTTGGTACTGGGAAGGGCCTGGAATATCGGTTGCGAGTGGTTCTGGTGTTGTGACTGGACCACTACGGGCTTCCAGTCTATTTTTTGATCTGCCCCCTGGATGTTACTACAGGGGTGATCATGGTATGCAGGTTGGCATTGCTCGTGCCTACCCCTATGTCTGAATTGTTAGTGTGGCTGCATTTGCCTAAATGGTTCTGTTTTGCGGGCAGTAGCTGGAAAGGGTATGCTGCCCTGCGTAATTCGGCCGTGATTCGTGGGATGGTCCACGTTGTAATTGAAGATGAACTGCCTGTGACCCCTTTTCGTGTAGGAGTTGCAGTCCTAGTTGGAGTACTTGTACCTGAAATTACCTCTCCTTTTTCTGAAACTAGGGACATACTGAAATATACAAGCAAGAATGGTGAGTTTCTTTTGAGAGTGTATACAGTTGTTTTTTAACTAGTGCCAAAGTGGCGAAACAATTCGTTAGACTAGTGACAGGTGAGTCCCTACTATTCGCCAAGTGGCTGGGTTGACTCTACCTATGGTTGGCGCGAGAGGATTATCTGAGGGATGTGAGCTTACAAGGGATGAGTCTTTGATCTGCGGAGGGGGGGTGTGACTAGTGATTCCCTTGCTATGCAACATGCGAGGCGTCTAGCTATGATTCGTCCCGTGGGGCGCTATTACCTCTATCGTGGAGGATGGGTGTTGGCATCGCAAGACCTCTATCTCTAAGGCTTGAGGTGCCTGGGAGAAATCCCTAGGTGGCCATCCAACTCGCCTCTATGGAATGAATCTTTATACTAAAACAGTGTTTGAGAAATCGTGAGCAACGTACTTGTATGAACAATGTATGCTCGTTGTTCTGCAGTAGTTTGAGATTCTGCTAAGGGGGAGGCCTAAACCAGGTTATGGATGACAGAATGGGAGGCATTGGGTACTTATGAGTTCATACTGAGATGCTGCTGCTGAAAATCCTCCACGATCGTATTTTTGCGTATACTATGGTCACCTACCAATACCTTGTATGACGTAAGAATTGTTCTGGTAGATCACTTATACTGTAGGCTCTAATGAGCCAATTCTTATCCCGGGTAGTGGATGTGTGGAATAGCCTTCCCGCTGACGTGGTAGAGGTTAACACTAAAGAGGAGTACCAGCATGTGTGGGATAGGCATAAGGCCCTCCCAACTACAAGATAAGGCCAGGGGCAAATGAAAGCATTTAAGAAAATCTGGCAGACTAGATGGGCCCAGTGGTTCTTATCTGCTGTCACCTTCTATGTTTCTATGTCTAAGCTTGGCGTATTGAGTCTGAAACATATGTTCGAATAAGTTATGGTAGTATAGTGAATGTCTGCCCGGTACCATATTACCCCGTATACGTTTAAGAGCTTGTGCCCTGCCTGCCGTATTAAATCTGAGTAACGAAATGTATGATTGAAACATATCGTGCACGTACCAATGGCAGGATATGACTTTAAGAACCTGTCCTTGAAACAAAAATACACGTATCAGTTAAAGCAACCACTTTTAACGTTCTAACTAGTTCTATGAACACGAAAGTAGACCTGTATGACAAAACGACAAAATATAGGCATAAGCATATCCTTGAACATGCCCTAGAAATTTAATACCCATACCACCCGTAGTGCCAACAGTTGTTTAAGCCATATGTACATATATAGAGACATGGAATTCACACGTATGTATATAGTGACTTTTAACAGCGGTACTGAGTAACAAAAGCCACCAGGTGGCGTTGTGTTGTACTTAAGTTGAACATCCATGTATATAACAGAGTAGAACCATGATAATGAAATATAGTAATGAAGCTTAACACAGATAACCTCATATATCCATAATGCTTACATAATGAACCCCTATGTTGGAAAACGTCTGCCTCTCCCTGCTGTAGTGTCACTCACTCAATGAGGCCTGGGATGGCTGAGAGTGGTGAGCTTGGTATTGCTTACTTGCTCCTGCCCCTCTGCTGTGTTAATGAGGCAGGCGGAGCTTGTGCTGTGCGGCGCATAGCCGGCGGAATAGACCGGCGTCGGCCATTGGAGGGAACGTGCCCCGTAAACCCCTCCCCCGTGAAGACTTGGCATGTCGGCTACTGTTGCCGGTAATGTTGCCCTCCGTGCCCAGGGGGGTTAACCCATGGTCAGGTTGAAGTGGTAAGCCATAGCATAGACAGTGTATTTAATTTATAGTACAGACGGTGTACCGAAGTACCCGTCTGTACTCACGGTATATGTAACCTTTGGTGCCGTGGAGCCGCAGCGGGGTATACCGCAGACCTCCGTGGGAGTTTGTGGGAGGTCTGTGGTATGTGCGGCAACCGTGAACCCGCGGCCGGGGACCATGCTGTCGGGACAACAGTAGGAGAAAATAATCCCCAGTAATCCCCCTCCCCTTTGCTTGCACCTGATGCCGTGACTGGGGGCAAACTGCCGCAAGGGGACAAGCCTGCATGCCTGCTGGTGATGGCCGTGCTGGGGCACCGCAGACCTCCGTGACCTGGGACCGTGGGGGTCTGCAGTGCCCCAGTGTGGACCCTAGCGGGTCAGGCCATGACCAAGCTGCAGACGGGTACAATGATACCCGTCTGCTCACTCACGTGTCTAGGAGGGAACACCAATCGTGACGGGCGGCCGAGCGTATGGTGGAGCGAGCAAACCGGTGAGCCGTCAGGAGAAGGCCAAACTGTCAGGAGGAGAGCTGCAACTGAATCCAAAGAACATCTGGACCTGCAGGTAAGTTAGGTAGGAGGGGGGAGTCCCTTTTAAAGGGACATAGCCCCTCCCACAACTTCAGGCCCCGCCTTCCAATATATGTTCAGCCCCCACGGTGATCGGCTGCCTGAGAGCAGAGGCAGGCATTGGGATCACTGAGGCAGGCAGGCTGCTGGGGGCAGCCAGCTCATTTTATTGCAGAGGGAGGGAGATTGGTGGCTGGTCCATGGAGAGCCGTGGTAGAAAAGGTGGGCAGCTGACCGAGGGGAGCAGCTGGGTAATGCGGAGCAGCTGGGTAATGCAGAGCAGAGGGAGGCGGGCGGCTGACTTAGTGCCACGGCGAAGGAGCTGTAATCTCCCTGCTCTGCTCCCTTGCGCAGCTTGCAGTGATTCACGGAGCTGGGTTATGATGTCACTCTGGCCCCCGGCTCACTAAACAGTGCGTGAGAGGGAGCCGAGTAGGGAGGTGACAGCAGTGCTACTGGACCCCAGGGAAAGCATATTCTCTCCAACTCTCTTAAGGTAAATTTAAATAAAAGATTAATTACTTGTGTGTGTGTTTGTGAGTATGTCTGTGAGTGTGTGTCTGTCGGAGTGTTGTCTGAGTGTCTGTCTTTGTGTCTGTCTGTGAGTGAATCTGAGTCGGTCAGTAAGTGTGTGTGTGTGTGTGTTCCCTCCAATCACATGGGAAACATCAGTATGATACACATATGTTAATAGACATATGCATACATAATACACATTTGGAGATTACACACGTATATAAATGTAACAAGGGTTTTACATTTTTCAAAGGGTTATTCACTAAATTTCTCATTTTAGAAAGTGAAAATCTAAATTGCGTAATTTAGACCAAAATTTGAAAAAAGCGGATTTGAAAAATCCAAACTTCGCCATAGTGACAGCTTGAATATTGTAGCCTAATTTTTTGAATTTATTCACAAAAATTATTAGTTTAGTCGATAACCCTGCCCTTCTCTCAGTCTTTCATTCCCTGCTATCAAACAATATCCAACGCAGAGTGCACTCATAGGATTGAGGACTAAACAAAAAAAGATTAATTTAATTTAGACATGCAGCAGCTATCAGTCTATGACTATTCAAGTTTTGGGGATGAAACGTTGGGTAAATAATTTTCAATCTTTTGTGTTTTTCCACCTGTATATCTGTCACAGTTGGCACAATTAATGTTAGGGCTGGTGTAAAAAAATTCCAGGGCTGCTTTTTATTCCTAGTCCGGCCCTGCTTATCTTCTTCTATAAATATACAAAATAAATGTAATTGCTAATTCTGTTAGGATAATGCATAGTTTCAATTCTCCCCTTTGTTTTGTGTGCTATGGCAGTTTACTTTCTGCATACTACGATTAAAGGATTTAATGAGTATGTTGACTGAACTAGTGACCTTATCTTATGTTGTGGACATTGTCATGCATGTGTGGTTACTTTCTTCTCTCACCTGTTCTTTACAAGGAACACTGGTTTCATGTTCTGTGACCTCAGATAGTAATTGTTCTAAAATCGCTTTATGTGACTATGTCCAGTGCGGTTTGCCTCATTTTGTAACTGTGTTTTTGTTGTAGGAGACTTTATTTTTTTTCTTTTCTTCCACGTTAAATAAACCTGTAACTGTCTCTTCCCTGATGGTGACCGTTCGCCGTTCCCTCGGGTAACATTGTTGCAGCACTTAGTGGGTTGAGTAGTGCAGTGGAGGTGAGTGTAAAATACACTTACCTACAAAGCTCTTTCATTTCCAGGGTGACATTATCGTCTCCAGGAAATCCCACGAGAGTTTTGAGTTTCTAAAATGAATTTTAATTTTACACCTTTCAGATACATATTGTTAAAGGGACACTATTGTCACCAAAACAACTTTAGCTTAATGAAGCAGTTTTGGTGTACAGATCATGTCCCTGCAGTCTTACTGCTCAGTTCTCTGCCATTTAGGAGTTGAATCACTTAGTTTATAAACCCTAGTCATACCTCCCTGCATGTGACTTGCACAGCCTTCCATAAACACTTCCTGTAAAGAGAGCCCTATTTAGGCTTTCTTTATTGCAAGTTCTGTTTAATTTAGATTTTCTTATCCCCTGCTATGTTAATAGCTTGCTAGACCCCGCAAGAGCCTCCTGTATATGTGATTAAAGGACCACTCTAGGCACCCAGACCACTTCAGCTTAATGAAGTGGTCTGGGTGCCAGGTCCAGTTTCAGAGAAACTGCTATGTTTATAAATAGGTTAATACAGCCCTCAAATCCTTTAGTGGATGTCTCATTGACAGCCGCTAGAGGCGCTTGCGTGATTTTCACTGTGAAAATCAGTGAGAGCACGCAAGCGTCCATAGGAAAGCATTGTAAATGCTTTCCTATGAGACCGGCTGAAGGCGCGCGCAGCTCTTGCCGCGCGTGCGCATTCAGCCGAATGGGAGGAGAGGAGGAGGATCGGAGGCAGAGAGCTCCCCGCCCGGCGCTGGAAAAAGGTAAGTTTTAACCCCTTTCCTCTCCCCACAGCCCGGTGGGAGGGGGACCCTGAGGGTGGGGGCAGGACAACGAGTATGTTTTCCTGGCACTCTAGTGGTTCTTTAAAGTTCAATTTACAGAGAAAGAGATACAGTTGTTTGTAAATTACATCTGATTAAAAGTGAAACCAAATTTTTTAATACAGGCTGTGTCAATCAGAGCCAGGGGAGGTGTGACAAGGGCTGCATAAACAAACAACGTGATTTAACTCCTAAATGGCAGTGAATTGAGCAGTGAAACATGAGAAGCATGATCTACACGAATAGCTGCTTAATTAAGCAAAAGTTGTTTAGGTGACTATAGTGTTCCTTTAAACATAGTCGATCCATAAACATATTTAAGATCCTGGATAGTAACAGTCCTGCCTTCCAACAGGTATGTGTGAGTGTGACTAGCTGTGTGTATTCTTTCAGCTACATTGATGCAGGATTTTTATTTTCTCTTTTGCTGCCGGTTTAGCTGCTGAAGTGACCATCTTTTTCCGTATTTGATCTTCTTCTGACAAGTTCATCAGAAACCACTTTTATCATTCCGGCAAGTGTTACTTGGTATTTCACTTAAAAATAATTGCTATTGATTTATTTTATTTTTGCGATGCTTGCTAAAAGTTTTAATAAAGTATCTTGTGAATTTGTTACGGATCAGTTAAGGGCTGCGAAATGGAATGGTCATGCTTGGTAATGTCCGCGATATGTGGGGTTACAGACTTCTAAAAAATGTTTCCATTTTGGTTTATTTTTTTATTTATTTAAGTAAGACACACGAAAATCCTATGTCTAAAGCATATTTGCCAATCATTCCTAGTCTGTTAGAGCAGTCATGAGTTTGGGCCCCTATGCCACCCTTTGCTATTTTTTTTTTTTTGTGTGTTTTATAACTGCATTTCCTACTAATAACATTATATAACTTGACAAGTAATTTGCAAGACATCCAAAATTTATTATTTACATAGGCAGATATTAATGTACCTTAGGAGTAATTTACGGCTTAGTTGCTGTGAAAATATAGATTATTTATTCATACACGGCAAACATTGGAGTTTCGCCAGTGGTAAGTGTGCCATAGACTGGGGCGTAATTTGACATTTTCCTTTAAACTTGAAGCAGATTTAATTTGTTTGCTGGCTTACATAATAAAAGGTGTCGAGAGGTTTTTGGTTTTTTTTTTAAGTCTGTATCTGCCTCAATGCTGCAACCCTGCTGTGGCAAGCGTTACACTGAATGAATGTAAATGGAACTCTGAGGTCAGAAGCTGTTTGAGAATCATTTTTGCAGAAAATAGACCAGATGAACACAGAGTTCTGAATCTCTTTCTTGTACGAGGAGTTGTAGACATCGGTCCATTTGCAACTAAGAAAGGTATGGAAGTGCAGGTATAAAGGAATATTGTAAATGTATTGTATAAATAGATAAGAAAAGTGATATGAACAATCAAAGCATTTAGCACTAGGTTTTAGTGAAGACCAAAATACATCATTAGGAACTAGATGTGCGTCATAAACACTACAGCACTATTTTAATCCGTAAAATTAAATTAAAATACAAAAATCTCAACTAGGATAACTAGTGTAAAATGCACAAGCAGTCATAAACACGTAAATAAACCCGCAGCTACTTGGTAATATTGTCCTAACACTCCGGAATGATTATCCATCAAAGCGACGCACAAAAATGAGAGTGAAATAGCCCCAAAATAAAAATATCTGAATGCAGTAAGTCCAAAAATACTATGTCTGTGCGTGTTGATATTACAGCTGTGCGTCCCCAGAAAGCATGTGGTTGTGGTGCTTGAAGCCTGTAAAGCTGCTGGTGATGCCTGTAACAAATGTCTGAGAATCCATATTTTATCAAAAACGACCAGGGGAATTTACTCAAGGAGAATATTAATCGTAGCTCTTCAGTGGGTTAACTGTTACAGGGAAATTTACAATAACAATCAATGTATAATTAAAGGACCACTAGGTGCTATTACTCCTCCCTTATCACAATTGCCTTACTCATACACCCGGCACATCTTCATATTGAAGTCTGCATGCATTCAGTGGTAGAATGACTAGGGACAAGTCCCCGCTAATAGTGAGAGGAGTGACTTGTGAATGCCAAAAGGAGGGCTCTTTATTGGTATTTATATAGCGCCAGCTTATTCCACAGCGCTTTATAATAAAAGGGGAATTTACCAAATGAGACAATAACAAAGTGTAACAGGAACAATAGGTAGTTGAGGACCCTGTTCAAATGAGCTTACAGGTGGGGTATAAAAACCCAATGTCTTTTTGCTAAGAGAGACAGCAAAAAGACATGGTGGGAAAGTAGCAGAACTGGAGGTGAAAGGGCAGTGTGGCATTTTTAGGAGAGAGCGAGAGGAAGGTTTGAGAGATAGAAGTTACTCTTGGAGGCCATAAGCAATCCTGAAAAGATGGGTTTTAAGGGACTTCTTAAAGGATTGAAGACTAGGGGAGAGTCTGACAGGGGTAGGCAAGCTGTTCCAAAGGAAAGGAGGCACCCGTGAGAAGTCTTGCAGGCGTGAATTTGCATTAAGGGCGTGATCACCAAACAGGAGAAGGTCACCAGTAGAGCGGAGAGACCGAGAGGGGGCATACCTATGAATCAGTGAAGAAATGTAAGAGGGGCTAGAGTTGGTTAGGGCTTTATAGGTAAAGGTTAGTATTTTAAATTGACACCTTTAGGATACAGGAAGCCAGTGTAAGGATCGACAGAGGGTTGAGGTGTCAGAGGAGCGACAGGAGAGAAAGATCAGCCTGGCAGCAGCATTCATCACAGATTGTAGGGGGCAGTATGGCTTCTGGGGAGACCAATTAGGTAAGAAAGGGGCGTATGCGGACAATGTTTTTAAGGTGGAATCGACAGGTCTTGACAACAGGTTGGACATGAGGTGCAAAGGTGTAGCCAGGATCAAAAATGACACCAAGACAGGCTCCTACGCAGCACTGCAGCCTCATGCAACACAAAGGAGCATACTTCACACCCCACGCCTGTAGTACCACGATGAGCGCAACACACACCAATCACTAGACTGCAGAAATCTAGCTAGCCCCGGGTTTGTACCCAAACATGGTCAAAATAAAATAAGTGCTTGCCAAACACATTGCACTGTATATCTTGACACTAACCCCAAATGCTAAGGGAATACTCGCTACCGCCGAATACTTGCAAACTAACGATCTCATGAAATGCTGAATGTAACTCTCATATACAACTGAGCATAGAAAAATTAAAGAATTAAAAAAATAAATAATAAAAAACATAATAATAATTAAAAAAAATGACACCAAGACAGCGAACTTGAAAGGATGGGGTGAGGCAGGTACCATCAACTTGCAGGGAGAGTGAAGGAGGAGGATCATTGTTATGAGGAGGACAGATAAGAAACTGCATTTTAGAGAGATTGAATTTCAGAAAACGGGACGACATCCAGTCAGAGATAGAAGAAAGGCAATTCGTGATATGTTGCAAGACAGCAGAGGAGAGGTCACGGGAGGAGAGGTATATCTGGGTGTCGTCAGCGTCCGGTGGTAGTGGAATCCAACTGAATTAATGAGTTTGCCAAGAGAGGCAGTATAGAGAGAGAGAACAAAAGGGGACCAAGAACTGAACCTTGAGGGACTCTGACTGAGACAGGACAGGGAGAGGAGGTGTCATTGGAAAATGAGACCCTGAAAGAGCGTTAGGAGAGAGAGGAGGAGAATTTATTAGTAATACAAACACTTATGCATGGAGTGGTATAGTGAATGAACTGTTCTATGCTTTTTCTGTTTCTGCTGTGCCCACGTAACTATTGTTGGTGTTCGTTTTATGGTAAAAGTGTATTCAGACATGGTGCCAACACTGCTAGGCATTACTGTTGTGTTTATTCTTCGAAATGTAGTACTGCCTTTTGCATTTAGCCAATATTTTGGTTTATGCACTTTCATGAATAAAACTGCCAAGTGTTGTATGCAGTGTACAGAGGTCAAAATATTCATTAGCATTTGGCAAAAGAAAAGTTAACCATGCTGGGTATCCCATGGACTATCCAGGCTTGCAGTAATGGGTGACTTTCAAGGCCTTGCTAGTAGTCTGACTTGGAAATCTAAGCCTGGATGTATACATCTCTAAGACTCCTGATTTGTAACAGTTTATGGAATCTGCATGCAAATTCCATACTGGGTACAATGGTAAGGGCAGTGTTGTCCTATAAATCTAGATGGCCTCCTGATTTCTGGAGAAAATGCAGGTTTGCAGCTAACAAGGGAAAGTCAGATCTTCACACTGCGTTCTGAATAAAGGCTGATACAAGCCTTAAATGTCTCTCTTTACTGAATTATTTTGAAGTTGTTGGTTGATCTACTGGAACCTATATCTGTTTAGGTAAAACACCAATTTTTTATCTAAAATATCAGTAATGTGATATCTGTTCCCAGATAAATCAGACCAGTAAAAGTGAAAATGTCCGTAGCTTTCACTAGCTTTTGGGCAAAATTTTTGCAGAGATGTGGTTTTGAAGGTACATCTTTCTGTTGCTAAAGAACCACAATTATTCCACAACAAATAGACATGGCAATGTGTGATACTTCAATCCTTTACAATTGCTTTTCCTTTCTTTTTTTGCCTGGTATTTATTATTTTGTATGGTAATATTTTAGATTTCCATTCTGTATGGTTGGGATTATCGTACTGTGCAATTATTTGTTATAATGAATGGGGAATAATACACAGGTCACCTCCGTACAGTCTGGGAGTCCTAGTCTCCGGCAGACCAGCATATGTATTTGTGACTATAACGTGTGTGTTTGTGTATATATGGGCATTGTTTGTTGTTAGTAAAGTATGTGTGTAGACCAATTATAGTGTAACGTTTGAGAAATACTGGATGATATTTTAAGAAATAATACTGAAAGGATGTGTGCTTTCCAAATGAGGTAATGGCTGACTGAGTGGAAAGTATCTTAAAGAATATAGTTTTTGTATTTTTTTTTTTTGTTTTGTGTTGTTCCTCCTTGCGGTTTCCACACTAACCACCCATAAATCCTCTGCACTCAGAGCCTTAGCTGCCAACACATAAATATTCTCATACCAACTTTCTTTCAGAAAAACCTTACATTTCAGTGTTTGTTTTTGTTCGGGGGCTGAAAGACACATTTTCTGACCACCCTCCCCCCCCCAAAAAAAACCAAAGTACAGAATCCTCTGTGCAAAAACTGAAATGCTTTATTTTCATAACTGATCTGCTTGCACGTGTCTTTGATTCAGTGAACATGACAGGGATTTCAGCCTTGGCCAGTGGTCTGCACAGTCCTGCAGTGGGAAAGTTTGCGGGCACAATGGATTTAGTGGTTCATAGAATAAAGTCGTGACTGAAAAATCTGTAGAAACCATGTGATGCTGTTGAGTCAGTTCAGACCAGAATCCATTAATATTTCTATTAAATTATTGAATTTAGTCTATTACAGTTTTTGAGCTGAAGAGGCGTCCAAGCTTGTCTGCCATCTACAGGTCCCCTTGGTGTTTTAAACGCTTGCCTTTTCCATAGTTGATTAAAGCATCAAGAAGGAAGACCATCCTCCCATCCCTAAACCACTGTCTTTCCCCGATAACAAGACAAGGTCTTATATTAATTTTCCCCCCAAAAAAATGCACTAGGGCTTTTTTTCGGGGGATGTCTTATTTCATTGGAAAACGGTAGCAAGCATGTGCTCGAAAGCAAGTCCCCCGAACATAGGCCAAATCACTAGGACATGGAATCCTGCAAATCTATGATTGGAGAAACTTTCCCGAACCTAAATTTGTTTACTCGCAAATGGAATCCCACAAATCTGTGTTCAGGGAAAATTCCCTGAACATATATTAATGAATTGGCGACTAGGGCTTATTTTCAGGGTAGAGCTTCTATTACAAGCATCCCCCGAAAATGTTCAGTTAAGAAGGGTATTAACAGTACACATCACTCATGTGGCTGTCCACATTCTCATCTTCAGCATTTGCTGGTGTCACAATGTTGCAGTGAAATGTGGAGCAAGCTTAATTTAGCTGATTTCTGTTGGTGTCCTTCATACCAGGATACCTTATTTATATAAATTAGCACTCACACAATTACATGTTGCCATAAGTAGTGAAATAAAAACAAATTGAATGAAAATAAAGTACATTCAGACATAAAACCCACTCATGCAAGCTGTGTTTGTGTCTGCATGTAGGTGTACAGATTGGATGGGCAGCTGGACCTGAGAGCATTTTGTTTTCATTTGTACGCGTTCTATTCTTTCCATCACTTTTATCTGCGTGATAGACCCATTATATGCATATACTGACCAGACTACCCTTTTTTAATTAACGCATTCTAAACAGATCACCCTCAACATTGAAACCACTGACAAGTGCCGTGAATAATATTGATTATGTTGTTACAATGGTACAAGTGAATAGTCAGTTCTTGAATTCCATGTGTTGGAAACAGGAAAAATGGGCACGCGAAAACATCTGAATGACTTTGACAAGAGCCAAATAGTGATGGCAAGACAACTGGGTCAGAGCATCTCAGAAATAGCCAGTCTTGTGGGGTGCCCCTGATATGCAGTGATTAGTATGTACCAAAAGTGATGGAAGGATGGACAACTGGTGAACTGGCGTCAGGATCATGAGCTCCCAAGGCTCATTAATGCATGTGGGGAGTAAAGGCTAACCAGTCTGGTCTGATCACATAGAAGAGCTACTGTACTGAAAAACGTAATGGTGTCAGAACACACAGTGCATCGTAGTTTGCTGCGTAAACGACTGTGTAGCAGCAGACTGGTCAGAATGCCCATTGTGACCCCTGTCCACTGCTGAAAGCACCTTAAATGGGGATGTGAGCATCACAACTGGAGCAATGGAACATAGTTGCGTGGCCTGATGAATCACATTTTATTTTAGATCAGGTGGATGGCCCGGTGCGTGTGATTCATTTACCTGGAGAAGAGATGGCAGTAGTATGGCAGATGTCAAGCTGGCAGAGGCGGTGTTATGCTCTGGGCAATGTTCTGCTGGGAAACCATGCCTTCTGGCATTCTTGTACATGTTTCTTTGGCATGTGCCACTTGCCTAGAGATTGCTGTGTAAGTGCCACATCCCCATGAAACATGCGTTTCCTGATGGCAGTGGCCTCTTTCAGCAGTATAATGCACCCTGTGACACTTTCCACGAGTGGTATTACTTGCCTACCGTGGATACCTATTGTGAAGTATATGTTATTGTATATTTCACCTTCTAATTCATAACACCAGGTGTCGTATATGTTTGGTAGTGTTTGCCGTTACACGTTTTCTATTGTATTCATTAAACTAAGATTTATGAAGAATAATTGACTAAGGAACTGCAAAATATAGGACCAAATGGCTAGTCCGCTATTTTTCAATTCTGCTGGTGACTTTACTTAGTAGGCTCCTATAGACTGTAAGCTCGTGTGAGCAGGGTCCTCTTCAACCTATCGTTCCTGTAAATTTTCTTGTAATTGTCCTATTTATAGTTAAATCCCCCCCCACTCTTATAATATTGTAAAGTGCTACGGAATCTGTTGGCGCTCCATAAATGGCAATAATATTAATAATAATAATAATAATAATAATAATAGACTGTCTTTAGGCAAACCAAGACCGCTGTGTTTTTCTCTTTATACTGAACACAGCACTTCATGTTACAGGCCAGATGTGCATGCAAAATCCTACCGAACTACTGATCTTGGTCAAGAATATCAGTTTCTTAGCCATATTTTTGCATTGACTGTTCGGTAAGCATATTGAAAGTACAGTAATGTCCCATGTACAGGAAATTATAGCACATTTCTCTGGTGACATGCTATAATTAAATGTAATTAGTACAAAGTGGCATCCAGAAAGAGACAGAGCAGGATCCTCTTCTTTTCCCCCCCTCCCCGAACCCCCACCACCACCAACAACACATGAGATGTCTTCTCCCATATCATGGAATAGGTTAGAATCTGAAGACAATGCAACATGGTCCATATCACAGGGTGTATTTAATACATGGCAAACAATAATGAAAATAAAACTGCCAACTTTAAGCTATTTTAACCAACCTGTTGCTCAATCAGGATTGGAGGATTCGATTTTCTGTTCACAATATTCATTATTTTGTGAATATTCCTTTTGTCTCATCTATTTTGTTTTGCAGTTTCCATAAGGTGAGCGAGAGGGTGTGTGTTTTGTGTGTGATAGATATTGCACACATTGACAAATCAAACTTAAAAGTGCAATTTTGTTACTGTTACATGCATTTGTTGAACTATGTTTAATGCTAAAAATGTTGAGACTCTTTTCATAGAAAATTTCCTAAGGAAAATGTTCCAATTCTGCCTGTTCTGTGCATTGAAACATTAGAAAATGAAACGAAAGTAACACATAAAATCGAGTTGCTTTATACACCCCCAAAGGGACCATAAAAATAAAAAATACAGCTATTTCTGCATCCAAAATACAGGCTCCATCTCATGGTAGATGAAATCCTTGGACAGCAAAAGTCTACGCATTTCGTACTAAGGGGGCAAATAAAGCCATTTGATTTTATGTATGACTCAGTTTTTGTTTTTTTAATGTTTGTAATAATTCTGATATTGACTGTACCTTGGAGCCTGAAGGCAGTGAGTACATGGGCTGCTTTACATACACGGGACTGTTATTATATGAAACCTATATCTGCTCAGAAAGGGGGTGGATTAGTTGTGTTGAGTTTCTTTATAACAATCTGTTTTTACCTTTACAGAGTAATTTGAACATTTGAGCAATCAATCTGAAAACATGAGGATAACCGGTATGTTTCCAAATCTCATATATATATATATATATATATATATATATATATATATATATGTATCCTCTTTACATTTTCATAAAACAATGGTCTGCATTCTCACTGGATTTAGAAGACTTAATCTGATTTTGTCCACTACTGAGAGGCACAATTGTGGGCAATGTTATAAGAAAATGGATATGTTAAAGGAATGGTTTAGGGACCCACCTAAAATGCAATGGTTAGGTTACATTTGATTATGCTGAGTATTTTTTAAATTCTGCTCCCAACCTGCAGGGTTCTTTAAAAATACTGTTATAGAGTATGTCATATGTTAAGCTGATAGTTTCCAGCAATAGACAATTTAAAGTGGATATAGCCAATTCTTCTCAGTGAAAAAAATAATAGTTAAATAGATAAAAGTTAGCATGTGCAAAATAGTGGGTTTTATTATTATGCTGAGACTGTGAGGAGAGCAAAAAAGTTATAAAAATAATAAATGGCAGTTTTTGCAAGCTTTGAGGTTATATCATAGTAGTGGTAATAGGTGACATGTGCCATTAACCTGTTTTATCTAAAGCATTGATATGTGTTCCATTCAGTGTGTTCAAGGTGGGTGATTTTAGGTATACTTTACGTGTGTATTTTTTGAGGTATCAAATTTGCCCAGTTATTAGGTTAACAGTGATTATTTAATTTAAAGTAAATGAAGTACAAACAGGAAGTTCTGTATAAGATTTATCCAAAAACAAGTTGCCAAATTTGACGAGCTGTGTAAAAATTTAACTTTTTTGAGTTGTAGGCTAACCTTCTTCTTACCTGTGATCCGCTAGTTGCTGCCTCTCTCCGCCACTAATTGGGAAGTTCCAGAGCGCTAAGATACAGGGCTCATTTTGTTTCACTGGTAATGGGGAAACTTGTGGTTTCAAATTATTAAACTGGTGTGTTTTTAAAAGAACACTATATAGTGCTGGAATGCAGAATTGGGTCACTGGCTCCCTTCTCTCTGGAGATTAAGGTGACTTTGCTAGCCTTTCTCCCACGTCAATCCAGTCTTGCAGCAGCTGGTCCCACCTCCATAGATGGGATCATCAGTTTTGATTACCTCTGCAACCCAATACTTTTTCATAGGAAAGCATTGGGAGGCTATTGCACATGCGTGGCAAAATGCTGCACTGCTCCATTCAGCATCTCCTTGAATCAATGCATCTCTATGGGGGAACGTTCAGCGCCTCCATGCAGAGCATGGAGATGCTGAACATCAGTGCAGCACTGACCCAGGAAGCACCTCTAGTTGCCATCTGCCACTGGAAGTGTTACTAGGCAGTAATGTAAACACTGTATTTTCTCTAAAAAAAGCAGTATTTACAGTGCTCAGCCTGCAGGGACATGCTACAGACCCCAAAACCTTAATGTAGCTCTTCTGGTTACTATAGTGTCCATTAAGGTCATGTCAACATCTCAACTGCAGTTAATGTACAAATAATTATCTAACAATAGATTGTGATTGAGGCCATAATGCTCCTGACTTTTTTTTTATTTTAGGTGCAATTAAGTTTGTTGTGGCTCTTGCAGTATTTTTGGTGGCGTTTTATGTCATATCACAAGTTTTTGAAGTAAAGATGGATTCAAGTCTCAGCAACATTTTTGGTGAGAAAACAGAGATCCCTACCATCTATTTATTTCATCTCTCTTTAGTATTTACATTCTTACTGCTTTCAACCTTTTTTTTTTTTTTTCACCAGTGATACATTTTTTTTGTACCAGTGTAGCAAGGTGACTGTGTCCAATATTTTGTTTGTCAACAGTAAATTGTAATATGTAAAATGTTAGTGAATTGTTATGCACAAAAGCACGATCTTATGGTTTTCCTCCGTAATTTGCTCCAGTATTTGTTTTATAGAGGAAAACATCCCCCAGATCTAATAATCATTCATTATTATGATGGATATTCCCTTAATCTGGGGTAGGCAACCTGCAGCACACCAGGTGTTGCAGACTACATCTTCCATGATACTTTGCCAGTATTAAGACTGTAAGAGTACTATAGGAAATGTAGTCCACAGCATCTGGTGTGCCAAAGGTTGTCTACCCTGCCCTAAACCATGAATTTCCAGGAACTGACCAGAAACCGTTCATGATGATTGTGCACTGAAAATTCAGGGGAAGGAAAAATGTTTCCTGTCTCATGCATAGATTCCTAATAAAATATAAATCTCTCCCCCCACACCCTGATTCCTCTCCTGAAACTGTCATCAAAACAAAACACTAAGCCCTTAATGAATACTATCCTAGCAACCTAATTTTCTACCCTACCCTTACCTTTTTGTGTCATTATACCCCACTCCCTCTAGCATGGAAGCTCATTGAGCAGGGCCGTCAAACTTGTATGGTTACAAATACGTATCTGTTATTCCACCCATTGTACAGCGCTACAGAACTTGTTGGCGCTTTTTAAAATAATAACAATAAATCAGTGGCAAATTTAGTCAGTGAGTGTATGACCCAGTCACTTCTATTTTCTGTTCATAAAGGTGCTATAATGTGTTTGCTTATCCTTTTTGTCTTTTTTTTTTTCCCCACAATGGTTTAGTTGCAATAGATGGCCACTGAATCATGGGAGTTGTAGTTCAGAAACATCTAAAGGGCGTAGGGTTTGAGATGCCTGAATTGCTAAATTACAAACTGGTTCAAACTCCTGTTTACATTGTATTACGTGTATGATCTTGTTCTATTAGGTATTTTAATAATTGGTTTTTTTTTTTTTTTTTCTTATAGGCCGGTCAGCAGTGGAGACTGCAGTCCATCCCGGTAAGTATATGAGAAGTATGAATTTTCCTTCAAAAGGTTCTATTGCAAACTGAATTTGAATACGTGTGCTAATTCGTTCTACTCGTGTCATCACTTACAAGTGTTCTATTACGGGTTTGCAGGCAGAATATTAAGTGGAGCGGTGCAGTTGTATATCAGGAAATATTTGTGTGACCGTTTTGAAAGGATACGTGGGTGACAAGTCACAGCAATCACATGATCGTAGTTATGAAACATTTTTATATAAACTGAGAAACAAGAGAGAAACCATTGGCATTTTGAGGATGCAGCTGACAAGACTTCCTCCACGTCTGTGTTGCAAAATCACCATAAATGGACCCTATTTTTTTTTATTTTTTTTATTTTGCATACAACATTTAATTGTTAGGGAATTAGCTGAAAATATTATAACTGAGTCTGCTGTATTACGTCAGAATGTGTCATTATTAGTATCTACCTCCCCTCGATGCTTGGATGTCATTCTCCCAGCCTTATTGTATTTGCTGCATAAAGCATTTAATTAAATAAAAGATTCTGTGTTCTGTGCAGAACTATTGTCTTTGTTCAGTTATGCTTGTTGCCCTTTCAGGACAGCACCTTGTGGCTGCAATAATTGTTTTTTACTAGAACCTGTGAATTGTTAGAGCTTTGCAGGGTATGTACAAAGAGAAGTCATTGCTTGGGTTCACAGAGGCCATCTGCCTTATCGTAGATTCAAAGTGGCTTTCTAATTATCAAGACTAGATTTCAGGCTGTACGTATGGGTATAGCCTCCAATGCTAACCTATTACATTGTAATAGGTCCTTATAGATTAAGTGTTAATTATAGTCTTCTCTTTGGTTGCAATGCTTTCTTGTCTAGTTGGATTCAGTTCTTCTGCATGTTGGATGCTCGGGCTGAGACTCTCAGGATAAAATCTGCCTGAAACTTGTTTTCTCCCTTTTTTTTTTAAATTTATTTTTTTAACGTACTTTGTGTTTCCAAAATTGATTTTGAACAAATGACTTTTCAGAGTTGCCTCAGGTGTTCTTTAATACATTTTTTCTGTTTGCAGTTACTAAAGCTCCAAAGTACAAATGTGGGATTTCAAAGATATGTCCAGATAAGCACTTTGCCTTTAAGATGGCAAGTGGAGCCGCTAACGTGGTTGGACCAAAGATCTGTGTGAACGACAATGTGTACGTATTTTATCTCTCATTGCATTTCAGTTTAACAGTTGCATTATTTTCTTTGCTATGCTTATTTCCACATATTATTTCTTTTAGCATTTTACAGCAGAGTGATTTATTCTTAAGGAACACTTATCCCTGAAAGTATAGTGTGTAACTTTTTAGGCTCTTCCGGATTGCTTAGGAAAGGGTAGGGTCCGCCCCTGGCACGTCACTGGCAAGCCACCTCCAGTCCTAACACTCTCAGTCCCACTTTTATGCTTCACATTGTTGACTGCATAGTTTAAAGATGTCGCGATTATGACGTACAACCAATCAATTTGTTTTCCTTTTTATCCCCGTTTAGTCTGGCGTTTACCATGTTGACCATGTAGCGTACAAACGTGATCGACACTAAAAATGTTGGATCGTTGCTGCTCACTTTGGCTGAATAAACCACATACTTTATGTGCAGAGTGCTCAGGATTCTTTTTACGTTTTTACTATTTATGTGGTCCTGTTGAACAGGGATCCTTCCTTCATGAACAGTCCAAAAATATTTGGATTGCTAGATGAGTACTTTATGTTCGTAACAAGTTATTTGTACATTGTGTTCACACAGCAAGACTGGTTATGCTCATGCAATCATGCAGACATTTGTGTAGATTGTAAAGCCTAGCATTTTATTTGCTATTAGAAAACACCAAGTATTAGTCTAGTTTAAACCGAGAACCTTTTGGGAAGGGGCCTTTCTAAGTATTGTGGCTTCATGGAAAAGGCAAGCTGTGGCGCCACTTAGTGGTATATATTGTAACTTTGCTATTCAAGTCTGCCAGTATATTCTCTACATGATTTTAAGTGCATTTCCTGAATCCATAAGCCTGTATGTTGGCTTCCCTATACCAAGGGCTGAATTTTTTTTTTCCTAATGGTTGCAGCCATATATAAAACAGACCATACTAAGACAATGCATTGTGCGTAATCATCACATCATCCATTTTTTAGGGTTGCAGCCTCTTTGCTAATCCTACTGAAAGAGAAACATGTATCCCATTTGAAACCTTTTATCTTTGAATTTCCCATTTAGCAAGTATTTCTCTCTTAAATTATGAATTTTAGCTCAACTAACTGAAATCTTCTATATATTTTTTTTTTCTCCTTGCAGTTTAATGAGTGGAGTGAAGAACAATGTGGGACGTGGTATTAACACTGCTTTAGTAAATGGTACGTTAAAATGGCTAATTAGAAGACCTTTGAATAGACAATCTAATTAAAGCACATTTTGGCTTTGTAGTTTTCATAATGTTTGCATGGTGTTTATTTATTTCTCAATATTCTGAAAGTATCCTGTGTGGAATGAAGTGTATAGAATTCTAAAACCATCTTATTGACTGTTTACTATTTTTTTTTATTTGACTGGGATGCTGAAAACTGCAGACCAAGATGTTTGACATGGAGCTTTGTTGACATTATTGGCCTAACCTTTGGAGTTCCCTACTGTTATCAACTGTTAATTATGCTGTTTGTCGTATATCAGCAGAGTGTAATTGTTAGCGTTATATATTTACGTGGCTTTCTAATTGGAACAAAGATGTACGGAACCTTTAGACAGCATTGCTTGTCTCCCATGATTATGCTGCTTGCATTCACGTTTTTACATTTAGTTCTATGACCATCTTGCTGTAGATGGAGGACATGCTATGGCTAGGTTTGCATATGCAGACATCACTAGAACTCATTTCCCTTTGTCACACTTAAAGGACCACTCTAGGCACCCAGACCACTTAAGCTTAATGAAGTGATCTGGGTGCCAGGTCCCTCTAGGATTAACCCTTTTTTTTATATAAACATAGCAGTTTCAGAGAAACTGCTATGTTTATAATAGGGTTAATCCAGCCTCTAAAGCCTCTAGTGGCTGTCTCATTGACAGCCGCTAGAGGCGTTTGCGTGCTTCTCACTATGAAAATCACAGTGAGAAGACGCCAGCGTCCATAGGAAAGCATTATGAATGCTTTCCTATGAGACAGGCTGAATGCGCGCGCAGCTCCTGCTGCGCATGCGCATTCAGCCGAAGAGGAGGATCGGAGGCGGAGAGGAGAGCTCCCCGCCCAGCGCTGGAAAAAAGGTAAGTGTAACCCCTTTCCTTGCCATCCAGCCCGGCGGGAGTGGGACCATGAGGGTGGGGGCACCCTCAGGGCACTATAGTGCCAGGAAAACAAGTATATTTTCCTGGCACTATAGCGGTCCTTTAAGCTTATTTACTAAAAAGAGATTTGTCGGGCATTCAAATTGAATTTGAGATTTAAGACCACAGTATACGAACTGCAAGCATCGTGGACTAGGATAATCTTTTAAAATTTTGACTAACTTGAATTTAGAATTAAAATGTATTTTAAATTCCAGGCAATTTTCACTTTAGTGAATAATCCTTTGCCAGTGAAATCCATATAAATTTGTGTTTGCTTCATTAAGATGTAACATTCCTCAGCATTTAAGAGTTGTTGTAACCCAAAATAAATATTGTTTAAATGGAATTGTTTCACTGAACATTTACAATTCAATTAACGATTTCATATTCAGTCCACCGTTGATGATAATGTTGCATACTTTGTGCTCCTGTATAGTGATGTCCAGAACGGTTCGCCGCGAACGGTCCGCGCGGACTCCAGTCATCTGACACATTCCAGCCAATCAGCAGCAGACCCTCCCTCCCATACCCTCCCACCTCCTGGACAGCTCACTAAGAATGCAGCTTCAAAATGGATGCTGTCCAGGAGGTGGGAGGGAGGGTCTGCTGCTGATTGGCTGGAATGTGTCAGCTGACTGGAGTCCGCGGTGAACCGTTCGTGGCGAACTGTTCGCGAACCGTTCGGCGAACAGTTAGGGACATCACTACTCCTGTATGTTGAAAACGTAAAAATAATTAAATTAAACTATGTATCTTTTCCAGGAAAAACAGGTGCACTAATTGATACAAAATTTTATGATCTATGGGGAGGAGGTAAGAATGCTTTGTGTGTGTTTGTTTATTTTTTTTTTCAACATTTTAACAGTCTCAAAATATTTGTAGTTTGGAATGCAAAAAAATTGATATGTAAACCATTTTATTTTCATATATGAGAATGTTCTAGACTTGGGTACCATCTAGATTTTCCATTTGTCCAAATACACTTCGGCCTTTTGTTACTGAATAAATTCGGATGTTTTCGTTTCAGAATTTCATTTAGACAAATGAAATTCTGATCCGTGCCATGATCCACAACTGAATCTTGCATCCATTTAGTAGATATCTCCCTAATTTTGTAGCTTTGTGGTATTGCCATATTTAAGGGTACCGCATTAGAGAGCTGTTTAGCAGAAATTAGAGAGATCTTTAGTAGATAGCTCTTTTTTTTTTTTTTTAAATTCTTTATTTTTACTCAATAGAATCAGCAAGTGTACATCAACTTTCAGGCTTACGCAGAAGCCAACATGTTCAGCATTTTGGGATCATTGCAAAGTTTGCCAAGAAAATAAAACACAAAAAGCAAACAACAAAAACAAAACAAAACAATGTGTGCTCCGTCATTTACTGAATCCACTGGCACCTGCCGTCTATCGAGGTGTTTTTAAATTTTTTAATTACCCCCTTCTAGGATATACATCAATGATCAGGCAATTCGACAGTTATACGGTCACTTTCGGGCTAATATAGAGGCCTATTAAATTACAATTTAATATAAGAGAAAGGTAGTCGTTGTGGTTATCGTTTGCCTGTAATTGTAACTTAGTTTTGGCTCTCTCCGTTTGTCGGGGAAACTTATGGTAGGTAAAGGTACAGGCTAATCTGCAAAAGTTAAGTAGCCATCATATATGCTGATCAACTTCCTAAGTGTGTTACCTTGTTCCTCCAATCATTTGATCTAGCCTGAAAAAACAAATCACATGAAACGATGAAATAAGAGAGAAAAAGGAAGAAAAAGAGGAAGTAAAAAGGTTTAGAGAGAAAATGAGAAGTGCCTAGTCCAGGCTGAAAAGGAAAAAGAGGGGACTGGGGGGGAAACGGCGGGCCTACCATCTCTCCGCTGGCAGCAGCACCCTATCCGGTGGTATATCGTTGTGGTCAGCACCCGCTGGGGTATGCCTTCAATCTCCACTCGATCCAAATACGCTATTGTCCCATGGTTCCCAGAGTTTTTGGAATGTTACGGCGGTCCCTCTCACCCTTGCTGTCAAATCATCCATAATTCTACATTCTTTAATTCTGGAGATAACCTCTGCGAAATCCGGGCCCTCTGAAGTGAGCCATGCTGTCGCTATCGCTCGACGCGCACACAAAGTAATCTTGTGTACTAATTTCTGTTCCCGAGCGGTCCATCCGTCCACAGATCTATTTAATAAGTAGGTCCAGGGGTCTATCCTCAGAGGCTTATCAAATATCTGCTTCAATAAATCTTCCACAGACTTCCAGAATCCGCGTATCTTTGAGCATTGCCACCACATGTGTAAATACGTCCCTTGGTCTCCGCAACCCCTCCAGCAATCATCCGTGTCTAGTTTGTGCATCCTATGTAATTGAATTGGGGTGGTATACCATCGGAACATAGTTTTCCACGCCTGTTCCTGTAGGGTGACACACATTGAAACCTTAGCATTTGCCTCCCAAATCTCTCGCCACTCCATCCCCTCCAAGGTATCACCGAGGTCATTCTCCCATTGGACAGTATACGTTAGTCTTCCCCATTCTCCATTTTCTTCACTGAGGTGTGCGTACAATAATGTGATCAGCCCCTTGGGGGTTACCCCGTCCGAACATATTCTCTCGTAGAAGGTGTGAGTCTCCATTGCAGCCTTTTTAATGGTTGGTTTTTGGGCAAAGTCTCGTATTTGGATGTACCGGAAAAAATCCGCTGGAGTCATTTGATTACCCAATTGAAGGTCCGCAAACTGAACGATCTCTCCATTATGAAACAGCTGATGCAACCGTTGCAATCCAGCACGTTCGATGTTGCGGAAGTGCCTGGGGGTCATACCAGGGGGGAATTCTCTGTTCCTAAGAAGTGGGGTCATAGGGGAAAGGGATGATGCCAGCTTATATTTGGTGTTACACATGTCCCATATGCGTATCGAATTGAGAATCGCTGGGCATGTTATCCGTATTTCCGGTCTGTATTCTCTGGGGACCCACATTGTGAACTGGGGGACGTCCACCCCCACCATCATAGATTCTATATCCACCCACCGCCTCTCCTCAGGAGCGGAGTGCCAGATGGCTATCTGCGTTAGTTGTGCCGCTAGGTAATAAAAGAAGAGGGATAGCTCTTTTTTGATATCCTTATGGCAATCTTAGAAGGATTAGAGAGCTGTCAACTAAAATCTGAAATGCCAAAATTATGAAAAGCTTTTCCTTTTCTTAATATTTGTCTTTTAGACAACTTTACAAATACTAAGTAAATAATAAAGCACTCCACCAGTCTGGAGTAGTCTCATAGAGACACTTTAAATCAGTTTTATTTCTTTTGTTTAGTTTTTTTCTGAAAATCATGTAGAAAAAGTGGGTAAGAAAACACTGGTATAGAAGAAATATTCAAATGGGGAAAGGAGAGTTTAGAAACTGGAAAAAAAACTGCCAATGTTCAGTCGAGCTAAAACATTAAAGGACTGTTAATGGCAGGATGTGAATATGCAGTCCTAACCTCAACATCTGAGGAAAGGGATTTAGGGGTGATTATTTCTGATGACTTAAAGGTAGGCAGCCAATGTAATAGAGCAGCAGGAAATGCTAGTAGAATGCTTGGTTGTATAGGGAGAGGTATTAGCAGTAGAAAGAGGGAAGTGCTCATGCCATTGTACAGAACACTGGTGAGACCTCACTTGGAGTATTGTACACAGTACTGGAGACCGTATCTTCAGAAGGATATTGATACCTTAGAGAGGGTTCAGAGAAGGGCTACTAAACTGGTTCATGGATTGCGGATAAAACTTACCAGGAAAGGTTAAAGGATCTTAATATGTATAGCTTGGAGGAAAGACGAGACAGGGGGGATATGATAGAAACATTTAAATATATAAAGGGAATCAACACAGTGAAGGAGGAGACTATATTTAAAAGAAGAAAAACTACCACAACAAGAGGACAAAGTCTTAAATTAGAGGGACAAAGGTTTAAACATAATATCAGGAAGTATTACTTTACTGAGAGGGTAGTGGATGCCTGGAATAGAATTCCAGCTGAAGGGGTAGAGGTTAATACAGTAAAGGAGTTTAAGCATGCGTGGGACAGGCATAAAGCTATCCTAACTATAAGATAAGGCCAGGGACTAATGAAAGTATTTAGAAAATTGGGCAGACTAGATGGGCCAAATGGTTCTTATCTTCCATCACATTCTATGTTTCTATGCTTTAAAAAAAAAAAAAAAATAAATTGTTATTTATCATGTTTCTATGCTTTTGAGCCTTCCTCAATTTAGGGAGGTGGAAAGGTTTGTGCTGTGCAGGGATTTTCAGTAACCCAATTTCACTTCATTATCTCCTTTCTTGCAACGTATAAATTAGCAGTATTACCTTAAGTCACTCGTCATAATTGGCTACTCTAATTTTGTATTTTTTATTTTTATTTTTTTTCCTTTGTATCTTGGTCTGATTCATCAAGATACAAATTGGTATGTGATGTCTATGTCTTTGTTTGTTTACGGAGTAGAGATTGTAACCGTATTAGTCCAGTGATGTAGATGTAAAAAAAACTGATGCAATTCATATCTTGTAATACCTTTTTTATTGGACTAACAGAATTTTTTTAATGACAAGCTTTTGGTAGAACCTCCCTTTCTCAAGTCTTAAGCATTTCTGAGCAAGACGACACATAGAATTCAAAGTTGAGTTGTGATACAGGGGTTAAAGTGACATGAGTGCAGATAAGACACAGGTTTGATAGAAAATAGACCACATTCTTGCAGAGGGTCATAAACAGGGCCGGACTGGCTCACCAGGATCCCGGGAAATTTCCCGGTGGGCCATCGGCACCTGGGGCCGGGGAGACATGTGGGCGACCTGCGGCCGCAGGGAGAGCTTGGATGGCGGCCGCAGGGGGAGCTCTTCTGTTGGCCGCAGGAGAAGCTGTGTGTTCTGTCTCTGCTCCCCAGCGCGCAGCTTAATTAGACCGGGGCCGGAATATGACGTCATATTCCGGCCCCGGTCTAATTAAGCTGCGCGCTGGGGAGCAGAGACAGAACACACAGCTTCCCCTGCGGCCGCCAGCACACCTGTCTGCCCACAGGTAGCAACAAGTGTGTATGTCAGTGGGAGTGTGTGTGTGTCTGTCATGGTGTGTCTGTCTGTGTCACGGTGTGTGTGTGTCTGTGTCACGGTGTGTGTGTGTGTGTCTGTGTCACGGTGTGTGTGTGTGTCTGTGTCACGGTGTGTGTGTGTGTCTGTCACGGTGTGTGTGTGTGTCTGTCACGGTGTGTGTCTGTGTCTGTCACGGTGTGTGTCTGTGTCATGTAATGTGTGTCTGTCTGTGTCACGGTGTGCTTGTATCATGGTGAGTGTGTGTGTCATGGTGTGTCTGTCATGGTATGTGTATGTGTCATGGGGTGTGTGTGTGTCTGTCATGGTATATGTATGTGTCATGGGGTGTGTGCGTGCGTATTTCATGGTATATGTATGTGTCATGGGGTGTGTGCGTGCGTATTTCATGGTATATGTGTGTGTGTTCAAATAGTGTTTTTACTCACTTTTTTTTTTCTCCCAACGTCGTGCTGGTCTCCCCTCGACTGGCCCTGGCTCTATGACTGAGATCATCAAGCTTGATGATCTCAGCCAATCCGCACTGATACAGGAAGCGCCTCTAGTGACCGTCTGAGTGTCTGTCACTAGAGGTGTCACTAGGAAGCAATGTAAACACTGCTTTTTCTCTTAAAAGTCAGCGTTTACATTGAAAAGCCTGCTGGGACAGGCTATAGACACCAGAACCACTACATTAAGCTGTGTGTGTGTGCGCGCCTGCTAATGAGTGAGCTTTTTTTTTTTGTCAATGAGGTTATATATATCAGTGAGATTGTTTGTCTATGAGGCTGTGTATTAATGAGATTGTGTGTCTCAGTGAGATTGTCTGTGTCTGCATGTGAGTATGCTTACTGTATAATTAAATGTTTTACTCTGAAAGGACCAATATTTTATATTAGAAAAAGCAATATATATTTGAGATATATGTATGTGTGTGTGTGTGTATATATATATATATATATATATATATATTACTCTATCATCTGGGGTGGCAAGACATAGCCTTACGTATTACATGCAACAATATATGGCGCAATAACTTATGGGGCTAGCATAGATTTTTTTTTTTTTCCAGGGCTGCCTTGTATCCCCAGTCTGGACCTGGTCATGAATATCTTTCTGAAGATCAGATTGAGGGGGGGGGGGACAGTTCAGAAGATGGTAAAATTATATATATATATATATATATATATATATATATATATATATATATATATATATATATATATATTACACACACGTTACCACATGCAAACACATGAACTCATACATATACATACATGCACATAAACTTATATACAGAAATATAAATGCACAGTCACATATATAAGCATACATGCATAAGAGTATGGGAAAGCATAGGTCTACACATACTACTTATATATTGATAGGATAAACATATTTGAATGCATTTTGAAGTGTTGATACATGTGACAGAACAGTACGATAAGGTGATTATCCCCCCTCACTCTGATCTTCAGAAAAATATATATATATATATTGTGACAAACTTACTTTCCTGTGTGTGTTTGTCCAGGATCTTTTGGCAACCGCACAGCCCTCTAGGGTAAGAAAACCAGGTCAAGACAAAGTCCAGTTTCAAAAGGCCTCTGGCCTGTTTATTTTCTGTTGTTGTGAAGTAACAGGATACAATGAATCAGCAAATCTTCTTTCTCCACAAAAACACCTTCTTTCTCCTCCAAAACACTTCCCTCACTTCACCCTGCTTTAACTGCAGTTATATAGCTGCTCACAGCCCCTACAGGTGAGGCTAATGACCTCGTTAGGCAGTGAGCCAGAACTCTATGGGAAACCTGGGCTGGACTCATGCACAACCACTCTGACAGTGGGTGGAGAATCGGCCCACCCTGCTCTTCCGAATACTCCACCCCAGGGACCCAAATAACAACAGAGGGAAAAAAAAACTACATTTAAACTTAACTTTCCCTGGGGCTGCATGTGCTTACCCACATGTCAGGATAGTGGCTGTGCAAAAGTCTGGGTGCCAGATATACACCCCTGACCACCATCCCCAACACTCTGTTACATATCCTCCCCCCCAGCTCAGACCTAGTGGGGTGAGCGACCACAGAAAAACATTTTCTCGCGACAAACTGTCAGCATTACCATGTTTAGACCCCGGCCTATGTTCAACTGTAAAATGAAACGGTTGTAAACTGAGGAACCACCTTGTCACCCTGGCATTATTATCTTTGTTTTGACTCATCCAGGTTAAGGGGGCATGGTCTGTGACCAACCTAAATTTTCTACCCAGCAGATAATATTTCAATGAGTCTAAGGCCCATTTTATGGCAAGGCATTCCTTTTCCACTATAGAATATTTTTTCTCAGCGGGAGACAGCTTCCTACTTAAATAAAACACTGGGTGTTCTTCACCCTGAATTTCCTGAGACAGAACTGCCCCTAACCCAAGCTCTGATGCATCGGTTTGGACAATAAACTCTTTAGTGAAATCCGGGGTTACCAGAACCGGTTGGGTGCACAAAGCCTCTTTCAAAGTTACAAACGATTTTTCTGCCTCTACTGACCACTTAACCACTAGTGGGGCTTTACCTTTTGTGAGATCCGTTAAAGGAGCTGCTAATGTAGCAAACATAGGAATAAATCGCCTGTAATACCCAATAAGTCCTAAAAATGTCCTAACTTGCTTTTTAGTGAGGGGGCGTGGCCAATTTTGTATGGCCTCCACTTTTGCTGTTTGGGGCTTAACTAGTCCGCTCCCAATCGAATAACCCAGATATTTTGCCTCTTCCAAACCTATAGTACACTTAGATGGGTTAGCAGTTAAACCAGCTAGGCGGATAGAGTCCAGTACTGCCTGCACTTTGGGAAGATGTGAAGCCCAGTCAGGACTGTGAATGACTATGTCATCTAAGTATGCGGCTGCATAACGGCTGTGAGGCTTCAAAATCCTATCAATCAGTCTTTGAAAAGTGGCAGGGGCCCCATGTAACCCAAATGGTAGCACTTTGTATTGGAACAATCCCCCTGATGTTGAAAAAGCTGTCTTTTCTTTTGCTCTGTCTGTAAGAGGTACTTGCCAATAACCCTTCGTCAGGTCTAAAGTAGTCAGGTACCGAGCCTTACCCAGTCTCTCTATCAGTTCATCAACCCTAGGCATTGGATAAGCATCAAACTTTGACACACTATTTAATTTACGAAAATCATTACAAAATCTTAACGAACCATCAGGTTTTGGCACCAGTACTATAGGGCTGTTCCACTCACTTTGTGATTCCTCAATAATATCAAGAGCTAACATTTTCTTAATTTCTGCAGCTACCGCCTCTTTCTGTGCTTCTGGGATTCTGTACGGTTTAAGACTTATCTTCACCCCTGGTTCTGTAACGATATCATGCTTGATAACGTTAGTCCTGCCAGGAACTACAGAAAATACATCCCGGTTTCTACCAATAAAGTCCCTTACTTCCTGTTTCTGGTGTGGGGACAGGGTGTCTGGTATATTTACTTCAAGTTCACTACCAGTCTTATTAGTGATAATTGAAGTAGT
This sequence comes from Pelobates cultripes, assembly GCA_933207985.1. Taxonomy (NCBI): domain Eukaryota; kingdom Metazoa; phylum Chordata; class Amphibia; order Anura; family Pelobatidae; genus Pelobates; species Pelobates cultripes. Next base: position 340,304,063 of record OW240914.1, on the reverse strand, counting down.
TAAGACCTCTCTGTCCTTCCAGGGTTTTAGTAAATTTATATGATATATTTGCTCGGGTTTTCTCCTATTGGGTTGTCTCACTTTATAATTAACTTCCCCAACCTGTTCAATAACCTCATATGGGCCATGCCAAGATGCTAGAAATTTATTTTCTACTGTAGGGACCAAAACAAGCACCCTGTCTCCTGGGTGAAAAACTCTCAGTCTGGCATTTTTATTATAACTGTTTTTCTGGGCCTCTTGGGCTTTCTGCATATGTTCTTTAACTATTGGCATGACAGCCGCCATCCTATCTTGCATTTGAGCTATGTGCTCAATTACACTACGGTACGGATTGGACTCCTGTTCCCAGGTTTCTTTTGCTATATCTAGCAGACCTCTGGGATGATGGGCATATAGAAGCTCAAAAGGAGAGAACCCTGTAGAAGCTTGTGGCACCTCCCTTATGGAGAACATTAGATAGGGTAGTAAGCAGTCCCAATTCTTACCATCTTTGTCAATTACTTTCCGTAACATACTTTTTAAGGTCTTGTTAAACCGTTCTACCAGTCCGTCTGTCTGGGGATGATAAACAGAGGTCCTAAGATGTTTAATTTGAAGTAGTTTGCATAACTCCTTTGTAACTTTAGACATAAATGGTGTACCCTGATCTGTCAAAATTTCTTTTGGTATGCCCACCCGGCTAAACATGAGCATGAGTTCTCTCGCTATTGTCTTTGCAGACGTGTTACGTAGGGGTACTGCTTCCGGGTACTTGGTAGCATAATCCAGGATCACCAATATATACTGATGCCCCCTTGCAGACTTTACCAGAGGACCTACCAAGTCCATTGCAATCCTTTCAAAAGGTATTTCTATTATAGGCAATGGTACCAGAGGACTGCGGTATGCCTTTAAAGGGGCGGTGTGTTGGCATTCAGGACAAGAAGAACAATAATTCGCAACTGAAGCAAATACCCCAGGCCAATAAAACCTCTGTAAGACTCTTTCTTTTGTCTTTTCTATGCCTAAATGTCCCCCCAGTATATGGCTGTGTGCAAGATTTAGGACTGTATGTCTGAAAGGCTTAGGAACAAGTAGTTGTTTTACAACATCCATCCCCTTTTTCTCTACTCTGTATATCAAATCATTCTGTACCTCAAAGTAAGGAAAAGAAGGGGCTCTATCTAGTTGTACTGGATCATCAGTTGAAACCTGGATATTTTTACGGGCCTCTGCAAGAGTGGGGTCTTCCCATTGCGCTTTCCTGAAGTTAACAGGACTGACTTCTAATTCAGGGAAGTTAATGCCTTGATCCTGATCGTTATCGGACTCCTGACTATCGTGGCCCTGGTCATCTCCTACTAAAGCTGGCCTGTGACTTGAGGCTTCAGCCTTCTCTGGTCTTATGCCTAGTCCTTCCCATTCTATGTCAGAAAAAGGGAACACATTTCCAGAATCATCATCATTTGCTATACAATCATGAGCTACTTTTCCTGGAGACCCCCACAAGTCTAAAAATTGGGGGAAATCCCTTCCCAACACCACATCATAAGCCAATTTGTCCACTACCCCCACTCTATGATTCACAGTACCAAAAAGGCTTTCAAATTTTAGCAAAACTGTAGGATATTCACGTTTGTCACCATGAACACAAATTATACCAATTTTCTGCAATGCATCAACATCGGCTTCAGGTACAAGGCATTTTGCTATCAATGTCGCCATACTTCCGGAGTCTAATAGAGCTCTAACCTCTTTCCCATTCACCCTTATGGAACATATCTGTGGATTGTGACAACAGTTGGCAACAGCAGATTCCATACAATTCAGCAAACAAGACAATTGTACATCCTGATTAATCATATTGCATTGCATAGGTTCATCAATCAAGGGACAGTCTCTAGCTTTATGTCCAGGTTCATTACACCGGAAGCATTTAATATCGTCAACTGTCCCCCACCTAGACCCTTTTCCAGGATTAACATTTCTAGGCAAAAGCATATGGGGTCTCTGAGAATATGTCTCTTGTTCCTCTGTGTCTCTGAAACCTTGAAAATTCTTACCAGGTCTTTCAGCAGCTGGAGTCTTAACTCTCTGCTTAGCCTTTGTGTTGTTGAGCCACTGTCTGTCATCTGCAGCAACATATCTTTCCACCAAACCAATTAACTCATCAGCTGTTTGTGGATCGCTCTGACTGACCCATCGACTCAGTGAAGCAGGCAAGCCCCGCAGGAATCTGTCCATCACAAGAAGTTCCATGATATGGCTTGCTGTATTTATTTCTGGTTGTAACCACTTTCTAGCAAGACGTATCAGGTCAAACATCTGGGAGCGGATAGGTTTCTCTTGGTTGAAAGACCAGGCGTGAAATCTTTGGGCACGAACTGCCCTAGTCACACCAAGTCGTGCAAGGATCTCAGCCTTCAGTTTGGAGTAGACCCCTGCCTGTGCTGGTTCCAGGTCATAGAAAGCCTTCTGGGGTTCTCCAATAAGAAAAGGTGCCAGTATGCTTGCCCACTCACTCACCGGCCACTCTTCTCTCTCAGCTGTCCTCTCAAAAGCTAGCAGGTATGCTTCCACATCATCTGTAGGTGTCATCTTCTGCAGGTAACGGCTGGCTCTGATCATTTTAACCTCGGACTGCGTCCCATCTGAGACTCTGGTCAGTCCCTTGGTCAAAGCCTGTATCTCCTTCTGTATCATACTGGTGGCCTGATGTTGCTCCTCTCTGAGCAGGCGGTTTGCCTCAGCTTGGGCTGCCATAACCTGCTGGATCAAAGCATCTGTGTTGGCCTTTTGCGTAATTACCAGTTGCTGTAGGGCTGTAATATTTTCCTGTTGTGCGGCTGTAGCCTCCTGCTGTACGGCTGTAGCCTTTTGCTGTGCAGCTGTAGTTTGCAACAAGACTTTCACAACTTCCTCCATATTTCTACAGGCTTGTTTGGCTTCCAGTTAATACCCACAGGCTTCTTTAGTGCAGTGCCCGCATTCTCCACCATATGTGACAAACTTACTTTCCTGTGTGTGTTTGTCCAGGATCTTTTGGCAACCGCACAGCCCTCTAGGGTAAGAAAACCAGGTCAAGACAAAGTCCAGTTTCAAAAAGGCCTCTGGCCTGTTTATTTTCTGTTGTTGTGAAGTAACAGGATACAATGAACAGCAAATCTTCTTTCTCCACAAAAACACCTTCTTTCTCCTCCAAAACACTTCCCTCCCTTCACCCTGCTTTAACTGCAGTTATATAGCTGCTCACAGCCCCTACAGGTGAGGCTAATGACCTCGTTAGGCAGTGAGCCAGAACTCTATGGAAAACCTGGGCTGGACTCATGCACAACCACTCTGACAGTGGGTGGAGAATCGGCCCACCCTGCTCTTCCGAATACTCCACCCCAGGGACCCAAATAACAACAGAGGAAAAAAAACTACATTTAAACTTAACTTTCCCTGGGGCTGCATGTGCTTACCCACATGTCAGGATAGTGGCTGTGCAAAAGTCTGGGTGCCAGATATACACCCCTGACCACCATCCCCAACACTCTGTTACAATATATATATATGTGACCCTCTGCAAGAATGTTGTCTATTTTCTATCAAACCTGTGTCTTACCTGCACTCGTGTCACTTTTTAACCCCTGTATCACAACTCAACTTTGAATTCTATGTGTCGTCTTGTTTAGAAATGCTTCAGACTTGAGAAAGGGAGGTTCTCCTAAAAGCGTGTCCTAAAAAAATTCTGTTAGTCCAATAAAAAAGGTATTACAAGATACAAATTTTATCTGTTTGTTTACGGATGTACAATAAGCTTGAGCATTTTCCTAGAATATTCTATATAGAGTGTATGGGATATTTACCTGGATATCACATAGAGACTCCTAGGATTAATTAGCACAGTATCTGCACTCCTAGACAACGTTTTATAGATGTTTAAGTATATAGACAACTTTTTTAAATAGCTCCGTATTCTTGCAGTAAGTTTTCCTTCCCCCTACATCTGATTTGGTGTTAAATATTTAAATGCTTTTATGTTAAAAATACATTTTGCATTTTCAGATGTTTCCCCTTTTATTGAGTACATTAAAAAAATTGACGATGGAACGATCGTTTTAATGGCAACTTACGATGATGGAGCAACAAAGTATGTATATCACGTTTAGTATGTGTTCTGTGAATATATTATATATACAATATATTCACTATACTGTGTGTATTATCATATCTGTACATTTTTTAATACAGCCATATGATTGTTGGGTCTTCCACTCCTTCTGCATCAAGTATCAATAATGCTCAATTGTAATACTGCAAAACATCCAGATTCTATATAAAGAATATCTAATCATACTCTGGAGTTTTTATACTATTGGGTGTTCATGCGTTGTTTATATCTTTTGCATTCTGTTCATTAATTCCATTTCATGGAATCTGAGTAAAATCTCTTCGCTTTACCGTTTTAGGCTCAATGATGAAGCAAGAAAGCTTATTGCTGAACTTGGGAGTTCGTCGATTAATTCCTTGGCTTTTAGAGACAACTGGGTCTTTGTTGGTGGAAAGGGCATAAAAACTAAAAGTCCATTTGAGCAGGTAAGCAATGCTTGTAGTGCTGCTTTTTCTACAACACTGCCCAGTTATTATGGTTAGCAAAGACTTATTTGACTTGTATATAACTATATAAATAGAAATTCATAAATTCAAAGTTGGAATAATATTGCTGAGGACATCTGTTGTCTTGCAAGATCTACCATCTAGTAACTTGCTCGTTTACTTAGAACAGTGGTTTCCAAACTAGTCCTCACGCCTCCTCCTCCACTCCACCAGTCCAGGATTTAGGAGATACGGAGTTGTGTCTAAAGTGTTTTTAGCAGGAAAAAAACACCTTCGACACAACTCGGTAATCCTTAAATCCTGGACTGGTATGTGGAGCATGAGGACTGGCTTCGAAAACCACTGACCTAGAATGTCATTATTTCAGTAGTTAAGTGATAGGGAAAATTTGGTGGTGGCTTAAAGTGACACTATGGTCACCAAATAACTTTTTAGCTTAATTAAGCAGTGTTTGTGTATAGATCATGCCTCTGAAGTCTCACTGCTCGATTCTCTGATATTTAGGAGCTACATCACTTTTTGTTTCTGTTTATGCAGCCCTAGTCACACCTCCCCTGGCTATAATTCACACAGCCTGCATGAAAAAAAGGCTTAATTTTCAACCAGATGCTAACTTGCTTTAGAAGCTTTTAACTCCTGCTCTGTAATTGAACTTTATTAACACACAAGGCTCCTGTAGAGTCTAGAAGGCTATTAACAGAGAAGAAAATGAGGAAATTCGAAACAAAAAGACTGTGGAATAAAGGAAGTTTCAACATTAGATCTCTCTTTAAAGGAAGTGTTTAGGAAGGCTGTGTAAATCACGTGCATGGAGGTGTGACTAGGGCTGCATAAACAAAGTGATTTAACTCCTAAATAGCAGATCATTGAGCATAATCTACACACCAAATCTGCTTCATTATGTTAACGTTGTTTTTTGGCCTATAGTGTCCTTTTAAGGTTAACCTTGCACACACACTTGACTGACTTTCCATTAGTTACTGAACAAAATTATAAATCCAACACTTTTTTGTTTTTGCCCCCCATTATTCATGAGCTGAACTCAAAAATCTAAGACTTTTTCTATGTACACAAAAGGCCTATTTCTCTCAAATATCGTTCACAAATCTGCCTAAATCTGTGTTAGTGAGCACTCTGTCATATACGCTGTTCCAGAGCATTCCTAACATGCTCAATGGGTGACATGTCCAGTGAGTATGTTTTCAGCTTCCAGGAATTGTGTACAGATCCTTGCAACATGGGGCCATGCATTGTTGTGCTGCAACATGAGGTGATGGTCATGAATGGCACAACAATGGGCCTCGGGGTCTCGTCACGGTATCTCTGTGCATTCAAAATGCCATCAATAAAATGCACCTGTGTTCGTTATCCATAACATACCCGGCCCATACCATAACCCCACCACCACCAGTGGCCACTCGATCCACAACGTTGACATTGGCAAACTGCTCACCCATACGGCGCCATACATGCTGTTGGCCATCTGCCCTGTACAGTGAAAACCGGGTTTCAAACGTGAAGAGAACACCTCTCCATCAAATGTGAGCATTTTCCCACTCAAGTCAGTTACGATGACGAACTGCAGTCCGGTCGAGATCCCGATGAGAACAACGAGCATGTAGATGAGCGTCCCTGAGATGTTTTCTGACAGTTTGTGCAGAAATTCTTTGGTTATGCAATCCAATTGTTGCAGTAGCTGTCTGGGTGGCTGGTCACAGACGATCTTGGAGGTGAAGATGCTGGATGTGGAGGTACTGGGCTGGTGTGGTTACACATAGTCTGCGGTTATGAGGCCGGTTGGATGTACTGCCAAATTCTCTGAAACGCCTTTTGGGAATGAACACTCAATGCACGGGCAACAGCTCTGGTGGACTTTCCTGCAGTCAGCATGCCAATTGCATGCTCCCTCAAAACTTGCAACATCTGTCGCATTGTGCTGTGTGATAAAACTTCCCATTTTAGAGAGGCCTTTTATTGTGGTCAACCTAAGGCGCACCTGTGCAATAATCATGCTGTCTAATCAACATCTTGATATGCCGCACCTGTGAGGTGGATGGATTATCTCGGCAAAGGAGAAGTACTCACTAACACGGATTTAGACAGATTTGTGAACAATATTTGAGAGAAATAGGCCTTTTGTGTACATAGAAAAAGTCTTAGATCTTTGAGTTCAGCTCATGAAAAGGGGGGGGGCAAAACAGTGCTGCATTTATAATTTTGTTCAGTGTAATTGTAGTTATTTTATTTATTTGTTATTTTCATTTCAATGTCCAAATAGGAAAAAATAAAATAACCACTGCCTTCATCTTCTTGTTCCCAGCACATAAAGAACAACAAAGATACAAACAAGTACGAAGGCTGGCCAGAGGTTGTAGAGATGGAAGGATGCATCCCACAGAAACAGTCTGATTGAACGCATTACGGAACAATATTGGACTTGATGTTGGGCGGAAGGAGTAGATCTGGGTGGGGAAAATATAAATTCAGTTGTAAATATACTGCACAAATTCATCCATCATTGTCGATGTGAGCATAAGTTCGAGATTTATTTATTGCTAACACAAACACGTATTTTTGTAAAAGAAATTTTGAAGAAAAGAAATAGGTCATGTTCTGGAATAGTTTATTTTTTATTTTTCCTCTCGCTCTCTTCCAATTACTGACATTCCTATGACCATCTGAGCTGCCCGATTTCGATGCAAATCCATTGCGTTATTATGATGGCAATACATGGGTATTTTCATTTTAAATTCTGTACATTGCAAAACAAACACAAATGTTATTTCACCAAAGAGTGCATATTTTTGTTTTGTTCTTAAGGATTCTTGTCAAGCTGCAATAGAATTGTTTTTTTTGTTTGTTTGTTTTTTGCATTACTAACTTTTATTAATAATTATTTGGAGACCCATAATAGCTTGACGTGCAAAACTTGGAATAATGTTGTTACAGTTTAGGGAAATAGATGATATTTTAATATAGCTGTGTGTTGTGTGTGTTTTGTTTTCCGTTGCTGTTTTTGTTCTAAATCTAATAAATCTATATATTTTTTTTCTTTTTACCCAAAAAACTATTAAATTAAAGCCTGTAGTACTAGACCAATAGTTGAGGATTTTACTGCTTGTTACAAATAAGCACAATTTAAAGGCATGGAGATACATACAGCCTAACATGCTCAATGATTTGATATTGCCATAAATCAGTCTTTTGATGTTTAACTCAATACACCCTATGTTGCACTTGACTCTCATCAAAAGCATCTTAATGTGGTAATGTTAATGAATAGCTACATAATATTTACTTTTTGTTATTTTCATCTCTGTAGTATATAAGCAGCAAAAAGAGTTAACCCCTTATGAACAGAGGCACCTGTACAAGTTCTAACCAAAACAAAACCTTGAATTTGACTGTTCAACCATAATTTTCCTCTTTCATATTATTCCTCATTTGATTCAGGAGAAATTGGCTTTCATTTCACATCCAATATTTTATATATGGAACACAATTTAATATGAATAAAATCTAAAAAGGTGTGAGAAATTAAGAAATATTGTTATAGTCCAAGTTCTGCATGACCTTTTTAACTGTGAATGTCATCATATTGTTGGCTTTTACTAACACGCATATTTGTGTCTAGCAATGTCTCACAATTACAGCAGTACCTGCATTGTACATATATACTGCCACTTGTTTGCGCTATATTAATAATAATAATAATAATAATAATGTACAGGTTTTTTTGGAAAGTTACATTGTCAAATACAGGGCTTGCAAATTCAAATCTTGCTATTAATGTCTGGGTTGTCAAGCAAGTCCCTCAATGTATAAAAAGCCCATGCATTCCCCCTGCAGGCAATTTTGTAATCCGGCTGAGTCATGTGATCACACTGTCCTCGCCATCACCATGATGCTGTTCAAGGACTCTGGCTACAGGAGGACACCCGTGATTGCTGCAGAGGGTGGGTATTTGGGCTGTCAGGTGGGCCCGATTGTTTTGGTGTGCTTTGCTGCCCTAACAGCGTTAGGGTCACTCCACTGCCCACATACAGATTTTAAAAAAAGCAAGTTTAGTAGATATACTCTTAATGAAAACTTAATTATGCATTTTTCATTGGATTTATATCTAAAAACCGCTTGCAAAAACTGCAGACCTCTTGCCTGATGCCTATGAAACCCTCCTCTTCTAACCCCACCCAGACTTTATGTAGCTGTCCAATCAGACTTCCTGCTTGAAAGCTGATGGTAAATCCAGTATAATTTATAAAAGTGTCAATTTCTATTCAAATCTGCACAACTTCCAAAAAAAAAGAGGACATACTCTTCACACACACAGCTTTTCAGCAAGCCAAAATAGTGTCTCTTTAAAGTACTCCTTTTGTAGGATGGCATAGCACGCCCTAAAGTCAGGAAGGGGTTAAACATCCAAAGCTAAACTTGCTATAAATTGCGTGGTACATGTTGCTAACTGCTGGTTGGCATAGTGTATCTAAGTGTTTCTGTGTCACATTGTCTGTTTGCTTCATAGTAGCTACAATTCAACATCTGAGAAGATCAGGAAGGCTACACCTTTTCTGATTTTTTTTTTTTTATTTTTTTTTTTTTTTTTAATAAACGTTCTGTTCAACACATCATGTACCTTTTAAATGTGATTGTAGAAAGCCCAAGTTCAGCTTTGGGTTACTGCACTATACAATTAAAGTAACAACTGAAGTATCATAACTCACTGTAGTGGTTATGGTGCCTGGAGTGGCCTTGCGCCACCCTGTCATAAGGAGTCGAATAATTTTTGGTGGAATGATTTGACTTATTACCGGAGGTCCACTGGGTACCACTTGCACTACCGGTGCCGCAAAACATGGCTAATTGGCTGAGAGCGATCGGCTGACACATTCAGCCAATGCAAGACAGCAGCGCTGGTTATGGTGCTAGGAGTCTTCCTTTTATGTAAAATATAATTTTGTATTTTCAGAGCTTTGAAATGTCTTTATTGGCAACAATGAAGTACACTCTAGTGATTCAAAGTTTTTCAGTTTTAACAGTAGTTTACATGATATTCTAATGCTCTTCCTCACTACCTCCTTCTTCCAATTAAGAGGGGGAATGAATTGGCTTGGGAATAGACAGGGAAATGGCAAATATTAGGACCTTGGTCAAATTAGGAGTATTCCCAAACAACTAATTTTCCAACTGTTTTTGTATCAGATATTCAGTTCACTTGTCTATTCCACAGAGTGTTTCCATGTGGTACTGTTATTACTAGACTACAAATTGCATGGGGATCATTTTGACAATAACCATTTTTGATTGTTAGACCCTAACTTATTACAGATAGAAATGGATCACTTTTTACATTAATCTAGTTTTAATTTTCACATTATTTCAGCCTCGTATTTAATGTTTGTGATTTGCCTAGATTAAATTGGATTGAGATGTAAAAAGGTTGGCTTTATTTATGAGCTATTAAGACTGAAACCGAAAATGTTCACTTTGAGAAAGCATTTAGTACATTGGAATATGAATCTAGCATTTTTACTAGAAATGATTTTGCCTTATACACCTTGTTCGTAGCATAGGTGCATTTCTATCCATGTCTATTGTCTAAAAATTAAAATGGTTTGCACTATCATTTTTTTTTCTTTTCTTTTCTTAAAAATAAAAACTATTAATGTAATTTATCGTTCGTCTTGTGGTTATTATTTTTCACTTACTAGGATGAATATTGCAAATCTAATCATATTAATGTGGTATTTACTAAATAGATAATTGTGCTGACTTGCGCATAAGTATTGACATATTAAGCCTTACTTCCACAGTTTGCAATTCTGTGAATGATACCATAAGGTAATTATTAATAGTACAAATGTTGTGCTTGACAATCATAATCATCATCTACTCCCCAAAGCTTAGCGTGTCCTACTTATTTAATTTTGGGAGCTCAATTGAGCATTTGCATTTGGTAAAAGAGCAGTTTTGTGATAATCCTAGAACCTCTTAAAGGTTAAAACACTCATTTTTATGTAATATTGGAAACTGACAGGTATATTTTCCACGTTAAATATAGTTTAAAATATACTGCAAATTACACTTTTAATTTGTCCTAGTAAAAAGAGAAATGTAGTTGTCTGTTTACCAGAACCTGTGCCCAAACATGTTCCTTCTGCTTCACTTGGCCTTCAAATGTTTCCTCTTAGTTTTTGCCCGACTAGTCTCACATCACAAGGAGGCGATGTTCCCAAGTAACTCCCACCATTTTTTATGTTTATCAATCAATTTGCTAACTGTAAAACCCAAATATTCAGTTGAGGCAGAATTGGGTGAGGCATGGGATATGTACACTTGCATTTGAAAGAAGAAAAATGTAGGAGTAGGTACAATGGGAAGGGTATTACAAAGGAAAGTGAAGATTTATTGGAGGAAGAGATCTTTCAGGTGAAGTGTGGAGGGATGAGAGTCGGTGAGTAACAGAACCGCTAAAGTCACCCAGACTATTTAATCTCAATGACGTGATCTGGGTGCAGTGGTCTTGTCATTGTAATCCTACATTGTATACGTTTTAGAGACTTGAGAGCCACTAGAGGCACTTCCTTTTCTAGAACGGAGTAAAACTCCGTCCAGGAATCTAATGCTGTTGATAGCCGCATTGGATTGGAAGGATGTGGTGTATGGCTGCCCTTGCCTAGTTCCAGTCAAAAGCTTGGATGCTGACATTAACGGAGGAGGAGCGGAGGCTTCATCAGAGGAGTCCCAGGGCTGGATACAAGGCGAGTAGTGATTATTTACTGTATTTCCTTTTTTTTTATGTCAACAGGGGTGTACAGAAGGGAACCTATAGTCCAGAAATTACGAGTGTTTGGGACTATAGGTTCTGCTTAAGTAAAGTGTGGAAGAGGCTGTAATGGGAACAGCAGACAAGAAGTAATACATAGCATACCTCCCAAGTGTCTATTTAGGAGGGACAGTCCTTATTTTGGCCCAAATATCTATGTCCCTAATCTTTAAAGTACATTACAGGTTTTTAGAAATCAGTCTGTGTAAATAACATATTGTTCTTTTTATAAATGACTTTTTAGTTCTATAAATTGTGATTAGTAAGTCACCTTAAATTTCTCAGAATAACCTTGCCCCCAGCCACAGCCCCACTCACACATGTGTTGAAGATCATAATTTTGAGATTATGAATAGTGTAAAGTGAACAGAGGTAAGGAGTGACTTGAAAAGGTGGATTCAAATGTAAAACAAAACATTACATGAAAGGCAACCAAATACAAGTGTTTTCACAAAACAGTTTTGATTGTAGTAACTCTTTATGGGCTTATCTTCCCACCCAGAGGCCCCCCCAAAAAGCTAGAAGATACCCCTTTTTCATTTTTTTTTTTCTCCCAGTGACTTTTCACATGGTAACATGTATTTTATTCGTAGCACCTGTGCTTTGGTATCCTGTGTGCAGCCAGATTTGATATCAAAGTCGCACAGGAAAGAGACTCCCGAGGCCACGTGATCCGGTTGCAGGTAAATTCAGGAAATTATGCTTAATAATTCTCGGCAGAATATGTTTTTCTCTTTTGAGCAAACATAAAAAGACGAGAGCAGATATGTTTTCCAACAAGATCCTGAGATGATGCATAACACAGCTCAGTTATGGATTCTGGGTCAGGAGATGAAAATGAGGACTTCAATCTCTCTAACCAGCCCTTCAACATAAGCAGACATCATGTATATATGGAACTAGGATAGAAAGCCAGTAAGCTGGCTTGTTCATTAAAGGTACACTTCACAGATCAAGTTCTATGGCTTGCAGAATTCCTTTAACCCCTTAAGGACACATGATGGAAATATTCCGTCATGATTCACTTTTATTCCAGAAGTTGTGTCCCTAAGGGGCTATGGATTTGGATTCTGTCCTATTTGTAACAGTTTCGGTAGAAATCTGCACTTTTATAATTGAGGACAGCAACACCTAAGCTGTAACTCAGACAGCCAGGGAGGTTTTCTTTCGACAGGTACGCTGGGCTAGCATGCGGTTGCCTCCCCCTTCTCATCAAGCTGTATAACATATCATTGAGAAGCATAGGAAAGCTTGGACTGGGTCAATATCTCCACTTCTGATTGATGTATTTCCCTGGGGGGAAAAAGGAGAGGGCTGGCGAGGAGAGGGGTTATCTACTAAGTTGTTAAATGTATTTTCAATGGAGTGTCCATTGGGCATTGGGCAAAGATATTGCACATTTTACTCTAAAATAGTGAAGGGAAAATGTATTGAACTTGGTTTTTATCATGACTAATTTTAGTTAAATTTACAATCCACCGCCATCATAAATAACCAAAAATGTGTTTTGTATCAGCATTTTTTTTAAAGAACCATTGCTGAAACATTTTCAGATAAACTCTTAGCTTGGCATCTACATTTTGACCACCATTGAAGTAATGCATTGTGGGATTACCAAGTAACCATCTTACTTTGAATTGCAGATTGGCATGTGAATAATTCTCCTAAATTGTGGGTGAACCTGGTGCTCTCACAAGCTGAGCGTAGGCTGTCTTCCTTGCTGCGTTTAGACAGGCCGGCAGTGGGGAAGTGTGACGAGAGCAATCTCGCCTCATTGCATTGGAGAAGCCTGGTTGCTCGCCTGCTGCCTTTGGACTATGGCCCCATGTTAAAAGACATCTTTTTCCCTGCAGAAAAGACTTATTCGTGATTTTCTGCACGAATGACGACCACCTGGGAACTGGAGTGTGCCAGCAATTAGCCTCCCTAATTGACTAATGCTGGGTGGCCGCCATTTGTATCACGAACACGAGGTCGCGGCCATTTTAAACCCGCGAACGCACAGCGGTGTTCGACGCTCAATTAATGGAACTAAAATCGGACACAGTTTTGCGTGAACACCGCTGAAGCCGCCGACCTCCCTTCTTGTTCGGTGAAAGTGCACGAACGGCCCGGTGTTCAGTAGTTTTACTTGAATGTGTTATACCCCAGATAGGAATCTCATGGAGCCCATTCGCATGAGAACTGACTGTGTAAAGACTTTGGCTCCATGGCGATTAAACTGTATTCGTGTGGGCGCCATTCGCTTAATAATGTGCACTTAGACCTGAGCTATCTGGGGATATGGTAAATGTATAGTTTTAGTGTAACTTGTGTCATACTGTGTATTTTAATAGTAATCCCTGTTTTAGTATCCCCACGTGCATAATGGCGATTTGCCTTTGTCTTGGGAGATAATTGAATTACTTCTCAATTATCTCCAAGGCAGAAGGGAGGAAGCTAGGATGCATTGTGGGAATATAATGTGACTGTGTGTCCTATTTGTCTACTTGTCTGTCTTTTGTCACAATGTCCCATTTGGTCCCCTAGGGGAGTGTCCACCAGGTGGGAGACCTGCATAAATACTGGGCAGGTAGCCCTCATTAAACAGACCACTGCTTGACCCTCAACACGGAGCTTTGTCTCGTCTTTGGGGGGATTTACTGGACGCTGATAGAGACTGATTGCTAGGAATGTAAGCCGCTTGGATGCTTTTCCTATTCGTCTGCTAGCAGCGATTCGTATGGTTCCAGTTCGTGTGTTTGGAGTGCTATATTGTATGCCGACCGGGAGTTTGGAGCATTCCCTTATTGGCGGTTCGTGAGTTTGGTGTTCTACAGTAGCTGTGCCTGCATCTTTGGAAAGGGGGACGATCGCCTAAACGGTTTTTACCCCTTGCGTGCAAAACGGTCCGTTACAGGAAGCACTACTGACTCTCATCACGTATAACCCCAAACTCGCTGACTGGGCCCTCCCTGCACAGCTCTGAGGTTTCAGTTCTACAAATTGGGTGTTAATGCGTCCAGTGGTGCAATTAGACCACTCTTAAACCTCTGCCCACGTTGATCCTTAAACATCCACGCTCATCTTTGGATAGGTTTAGGTATTAACAGCTCCAGAGCTCATGTCTACCCGGTCAACATTTTATCCATAGAGATTTGACTCCGTTTCAGGCTCTCTGTTATTCTCGATCTCATGACTCGTGATATCTCTGTACTATATTCTTTGCTGCTGACCATGGTACCTCCCTGGTTTGTATCTAGATTATAGATAGAGCTTGGGGATAACCCTTAGTATGGCAGACTATGATTATATCTCCCAAATCTTCCCCAAAAGACTTGATCACTACCCTTGGCACTCACCGCGTATCCCTCCATGTCAAATACCCAAGAGCGCCTTTTCCCACTGCCAGTAAATGGTTTCAGAGAACCAGAGATAACTGCGAAGACTGTAGCCCTATTTCTCTGGAACTCTGGCTTGGCCGTGGGTCACTCACTTTGCCCGGTCTACATAGACCTCTATTTTTACTCTCTTACCGGCAAGCCAGGAGAGCTAATTGGAGCGGAGGTACATGAGACTGTGCTGAATAATCGTTCCCTGAGATGATATCACTGATAAATTCTTGCAGACTTGGACTCCATGGTTTGAGTTTATATCCCGCCGAACGATGGATGATTGATCACTTATCATCAAACTCACAGTATCTACCAGGAATTTGAGCTGTAGATGGAGAGATCTTGAACCACCTATTTTTTTTCTACCCATGCTATATCCTTCTTTACCTCCACCTTTTGAGGATCTTTGTCTTCCTCCTCTCTATGCAGGAGTACAAATTTGAAGCATGGAATGTATAGCCAGATGTTATATTATTGATTATACGGTGGTTGAGCTGCTCAGGCAGGTCCTGTTTCTATACTTTCCATGTTTTGTCTGTTTTTATGTTGGGCACAAATATCTTTAAAATTATGATTGTTGAGAAAAAAAAAGGTATTGTGAGGTTTGTAATGAAAAAAGGGAGAAATCTTTTTTCTTTAATTTTCCTGGCCTTTATAAGGAGAATTTTAATTCCTAGAAAACATGCTAGGGGGTGCTATAGGACTGCGTGTTATTAGTGTGTAACATATCACAGTGTCCACATCTTCTTAAACAGTTATGAGAACACAACTGTATGTGCAACAAACATAAATACAATATGATGGATCTCAAAGAAATTTGATATATATTGTAAAAAATTATATATATATATATGTGTGTGTATAAAGATGCCAAACTACCAGAGTATATATACACACACACACATTCACTTACTGCTAATCTGTCCGAGGACCAGAGTTAAAATAATATAGGATGGATCTAGCATACACCAACATCATGAACATTGCTGGTATCTGTCTATTTCAATAACTGGTTTCCCCCTTTAGGATTAGTACTTGGCGATCAAATTTCCTTCTTTACTACTCTAGCATATGCTGCATCACTTTGTTATTCTTTGTATTTCCAAAATAGTGTAATATAATCACTATGTAGGTGTTACTGTTCTGTTATGGGAATCCTTTTATCTCGTCTGCCCAAATAAAACAAAAATACATGTATCACTCTGTGACAGATATACCGCCAATGCAAGAACTATTGTATGCAGCCTTTACAAGCCCTCCACTACTTCACCAGTCCAGACTTTCTGCGGCTGTCCAATCACAGGCTTCGCACTGCAGCTCAATGAGAAGTCTTTGCAAGGCAGCTGCTCTGAGCAAGTACCTGCCTCTTGAGTTTAGCTTCACTGAGCTAACCAAACCAGGAAGTAACAGGACCGGTTGTCTGATTGCCATATAGGTGGTGTAATAAGGTTAATTTATAAAAGTGTCAATTTCTATTGAAATCTGCACTTTTTGCAAAATGAAAAAGAGAGACCACACTCTTCACAATTTGCCACGTGTGTCCCTTTAAATTGTCACTTCTTAGGATTGTTATTATATTTACTTATCACTACATATTATTATTATATTATCTCTACATATTATATTTACTTATCACCTACATGTAACAAATATGTATTTGTGAACAAAATTTAATTTAGAAATCCACATTTCTTTATCCTGTAAATGGGCACTATTATCTTAGCTCAGTGTCAATCATCGTTAAAAGTGCTTTGCTGTGCACAGACAGTATAGAGATAGCATACATAGAATGAGAGAAATGAAACATTGTTTCAATTCATCCCTTTTCATTAGCAAAGATTGCCTGGGCTCTGCCTTGTCTGAACTAGATTGTGATGCAATTTGTGAATCTTTAATAGAATTTAAAAGAAAACGAAGCACTATGTGAAACAAAGTAACGCAAGTTATAGCTGAGCTCAATGTTTTATCCGATGGTGTAAACTCCAGCGACAGATCCCCTTTAATTTTACAAGCGCACCGTATTGCTAATATATCTGCTTTATAGTGCAACTGATTTCAAATGTCAGGGTCATCGAAATCTACAGTTTGTCTGTAAATCTTGGTTTGTCTATGCTCTTGACACAATATACAGCAAAGGCTGCAAAATTTGCAGATGGTGGATGAATAAATGAGGATAATAATAACCAGGGATGGAGTCCTAGATATGCTTTGTGGGGGGGAAGGGGTAAATGGATAGATCACCCTGGTCTTTTAGTAAAGGATTTTTCACCAACCGTTGGGCGTAAATGGGATATTTTGGTTCTGTCTTGTGTGTGTCTGTGTGTCAATGTAGGATTATTAAAATCATCATGACTTGATGATTACTTTAATAAATTAAATGATCTTATCTTGATACCTATGAAAGGCAGACTTTTTATCAGTGGCAGATCTAACGAACAGAGATGGTGCAAGAATTTTTTACATATACACAGACACAAAACTGCACACTGACACACATACAGATACACAGCTACACACACTGACACACATACAGATACACACACTGACATACACAAGTAAATACATGCAGATACACAGACACACACACTGGCACATTTAGCAACACAAACCCTGACACACATACAGATATGCAGACACACAGATACAAACACTGACAGATACTTACAGACACACAGATGCAAACACTGACACACATACAAATACACAGACACACATAACAACACACATAAAGACATCACAAATACACAAACTGACATTTACAGACACTCATACAGATACACAGTCACACACATGCATCCACACAGACACAAACACCGAGACACATGCAGGTCAAAATGTACACATTTTTAGCCACCCTCCTGTTTCCTACCTTTAGGGTGCAGGAGGGTGGCTTCTGCTGGCTAAGGCTGTTGGGGGTTTAGGCATTAGCTCTCCCAATCCACACCCCCTCCTCTGTGCTTTCTCCTGTGTGGCTTGGTATTAGCTGAGAGGAAGTGACCGGCTTTCACTTCCTCCCAGTGCTGCCATTTCATAATTACAGTGGCCCAGTCGCACTGTTAAAGGGCCATAGCGCACGACTAGGCGTCTGAAGACACATGATCATAAGGTGGCCCTAAGTGCCATGGGCTTCCCAATGAGCCCCCTGAGCATGCACACCACATTCAGGCTGCACCGAGGGTAGTTCCGCAGCTGCTTTGAATAATACATGTTAATAAAGTGAGATATGTTTCAATTCACTGCAATGCACATTCACCTATAATATGAATAAACTCCATTGTAGAGCACATCATGGGATGCTTAAAATACTGGAAGTTACATGCTCAGAAGTAATTATAACAGGAGGACACTAGCCGATGACAAGATGCAATAAGAGCTCCTGGCTCGGAATACAGAGGATTACAGTCTCAGAATTCAGATTATGTGCAGTCACTTGGAACACTGCTTGAGCCAAGCTTTCTCTAAACATCAAGTGTTTCCAAATCCTACTTCATCCACCCAAGCAACTGGGTTTAACACCTGATTCCTCCCAATATATGTCTGTGTATCATCACTCCTGGTCTGTTAGAGAACAAATCTCAGCACACATGGGAAGATGGCACTGCTGATGATGTAGTTTGATACTAATGTTACAGGCGAGCTTGTGATACAACCCATCCTCTAGTAGTTTCCACTGGTTGCCACAACATAGTGAAAAGATTTATTAAAGGGGAGCAGAACACAACAGTCTGATAACCCTCCTCCAGTAAGATAGTTAGATAGACAGACAGACAGATAGATAGATGAATGATATACATACATTGGCTTGCACACAAGGGTTCAGGTCAATAGTGGTACCCGATACTTGTAACCAGCAGACAGAACAGAAACCACCAAAAGAACAGTCTGCACTCCCTGGTGGGTTCACTATGTTATGGGCAACCAGTGGAAACTACTAGAGCAGGGGTTCTCAATCTACTTCTCCAAGACCCCAGGATTACCTGGGTGTGTCTAAGGTGTTTAGAAAAAGAAAAGGTTTTTTCTTATTCTAAGCACCTTAGACACACCCAGGTAATTCCTAAATCCTGGACTGGTAAGGGGTCCTGAGGACTGTGTTGAGAACCCCTGTACTAGAGGATCATTTGTATCAAGATCTTGCCTGTAACATTAGTATCAAACTACATTATCCGCAGTGCCATCTTCCCATGTGTGCTGAGATTTGTGCTCTGGAGGCTGCAGATATTTTATTGTAACAGACCAGGAGTGATGATTCACAAGTCACAAATACATAATACGTTTCAATTCAAAAATTAAAACTTTACTCAGATCCTGATGATGTCAACCAGTAGACAAATAAAAGTTAAGTTTTATTCACTAGACCCAGGAGTGATATATACATGTATACAGTCACAGTTGTCATCAAAATTATTCAATCCTCTTTGAAAATCAGGTTTAGTGTCAATATTTATAGACTTTCAGCTGTTTGCAATTTACAACCCAAGCAAAAGCAATTGAAATAGCTCAAAACAATGAATGCTACAAGTGGTTTTGAAATTAGACTGAAAATGCAACTTATGATGACTTCTCTAGTCTCCAAATTATTCAACCTCCTGAATAGAATCCCTCGCAACCGCACAAAAATGCAAAATGGGTGTTGTCTCAAGCATAGGTGATGCAACTGAGTAAGGGCTTCAAGACTTGAAATATCTGAAATGGCTAGGGGTTTGTTGAGTATCATGTTTGACTGCATGTTAGAAATATGGCTAAGTCAAATGAAGGGCCCACAAAATTAAGAGAAGAGATCACCATCCTTCACAAACAAGGGACAGGATACAAAAAGATAATGAAGACATTAAATGTTCCTGGAGACACTGTTGGAAGCATAATTTGCAAGTTAAAAGTTGAAGGAACAGTGGTTGCACTACCTGGACGGGACCAAAAATAGAAGCTATCAATGACTGCAACCAGATATCTGAGAATGCAAGTTGTAAAAATCCATCGAGTGACTGCAAAAGACCTGCAGTAAGACTTGGTGGCAACAGGCACTGAGGTTTCAATGAGCTCAGCAAGGCAGTACTAAATGAATAAGGATTCCATGCCAGAACTCCAAGATTTACACCACTACTGACCCAAAAGCACACGAAAAGTCAACTCTAACATATTTAAAATCACAAAATAAGCCACAGATGTTTTGGGATTCTGCTCTGTGGAGCGATGAAAAAAAAATTGAACTTTTCAGCCCTATGAATGAGCAGTATTTCTGGAAGAAGAACAATGAATTAAAATAACACTCTGTCTGGTGGCTTGGTGGTGGCTCTGGTGCCACTTGGCATCCTCTGGCACTGGAAAACAGAAGTATCAGGAAATCTTAGAAGAAAATGTCATGTCGTCTGTGAGGAAGCTAAAGCTTTGTGGTCATTGGGCCTTCCAACAAGACAATGACCCCAAGCATATCTCGAACTCCACCAAGGCTTGGCTGCAAAAATCCTGGAAAATTCTACAGTGGCCATCATAGTCACTTTATTCAAAACCCATAAAAAATTTCTGGTGGGATCTAAAGAAGGTAGTTGCAGAACCCAAAACCAAGAATATTACTGAACTGGATGCCATTGATCATGAGCAATGGCCTCATGATTGGTGCCAGAAGCTGGTGACTAGCTATGCATCTCATTTGCAGCGGGGTCAGAAAAGCAAAAGGGTGCTTTACAAAGAACTAAAGATGCTTGCCATGAAGGGGTTGAATAATTTTGAGACTGGAGATGTCATTATAAGTTGCGTTTTCATTTGAATTTAGGGAATGTAGATGCAAAAGTGGAATATAAATGACAAAAGTGGGAAAAGAGGCACAAAAGGGGTGGAAAGTACACAAAAGGGGAAAAAGGAAGAGTAAAGGGTGGGTGAAAGACACACAGGCCTACACAGATGAAGATGCACTTTAGGGGGCAAAATATGTCTTCATCTATGTAGTCAGAATTCTTGCATCGGCCCGGCATTGCTGGGTATGTGTCCTCCACTTGTCACAAAATATAGGAAAATACTATTGTCCCATTATCGTTTTAATCCAAAATACTAAACGAAAATTGTAGACAATCAGCTTCCATCCCACTTTTGCAAGAGCTTAACCTCTTAAGGATCAAACTTCTGGAATAAAAGGGAATCATGACATGTCACACATGTCATGTATCCTTAAGGGGTTAAAGGATCAGGTCCAATCTACAAAATAATGGGAAGAAATGGCTCCATGTAACATTCACCTCTTTCAGCCTGATTCCCATATACCTTGATTCTTATAAACCCGACAGGCTTGTTTGTGGACTACATGCATGGTTATAATGTGTTAGTTTTGCAAAATCAAGACAGTAAAGGGACACTCCAGACCCCTAGAGCACTTCAGCTTGCTGAAAAGTTTTATGTGTGAAGTGTGCTCTTTTTTCCATTTTACAAAAAGTGCAGATTTCAACAGAAATTGACACGTTTATAAATTAATCTTATTACACCCTGATTAGACAACCGGTCCTGTTACCTCTTGGTTATTTAGCTCAGTGGAGCTAAACTCAAGTGGCATCAATTGCTCAGAGCACCTGCCTTGCAAAGACTTCTTATTGAGCTGCATTGGGAAGTCTGTGATTGGATAGCCACAGAAAGTCTGGGCATGGCTAGACAGGGAGGGCTTGCAAATGCTGCAGACAAGAGAACTGCAGCTCTTGCAAGCTGCTTTTAGATATACCCCCAATTTAAAAATGGATAATTAAATGCGTAAATGCTTTCATTTAAAAAAAAAAATTGGGGCAGTTTAGTGTCCCTTTAATAAATACTTTGGTTTGAATTACCCCAAATCAACCAGGGGCATTTGTATTTTAGTAAATACCCCTACAACACATACTCTTACTCCCAGGAGAAAGACTGTGAAAAACTTAAAAATATAATGTACTTGAAATAACAAACAGAAATAGACAACAAATACCAGTTTCAAATGTTTAATATTTCTGATAAACATATAAAATCAATTATGAAAATATCGAGAAAATATAACAAAGAATTTACAGGTTTTTGACACTAGCACAACAAATTTTAATAGCAGTTATCTATTTAGATAAAAATTCTATACAAATCCGGAATATAAATCATCTCAATCATATCATACAAGCATTTGGATTCAGACCCAGTGCATGTAACTGCATAACTTAAATATTTACAAAATGTACACATTTACCTAAGTACTAAAAAAAGTTGTTTTTTTTTTTTACATTTTGAAATGTTTTATCTTGTAGACTTTTAAAGCCCAATAGTACAAAAATTTTTTTTAGATATGAAAATATAGTATTTAAATTATAAATAGAAAAAATTTGTTACTGAAAAACCAAAAGATATTAACTGTGGACAAAAAGCTCACATGTACTAATATACAGAGTAGGTAGTCGTTTAAGGTCTGCAGGTGGGTACTTGAGGTATTAATCCTTGTGTATTACTTTAAATGAAAACTAATATATAAATGTATGGCTATGGGTCACTCCGTGGTTTATTTACTAAATAGAGAATTCTGGTGGTCTGAAAATAAAGTTGAAAATGGTAAACTAAAATAGCTCACTTAGAACATTTTTCCTGAATTTGTTTTCCAGTCCATGTCTATCCTGCTTAGTAAATATACCCTTATGTGTTCATTATTCAGTGGACTATAACGTACAATTTGACTGTCTAGCATTATAAAAAAAAAAAACATGGTAGCCAGATTTGGTGAAAATATTAAACATCTCGACGGCTGCCCTAAAGAAATATTATATTCAATATTAGATCTATTAACTCTTTGTGTGATGAAGAGATGAGCCACACTTTGCAGAGATATATGTGTGATTCTTTTTCTCTAAACTCTACATCTGATCTAGTTAATAATTTCATAGCAATTACACTAAACATATTTTAGTATGCAAAGATGTATTTTTTATTTATTTTTTATTTTTTTTACAAAAAAATCTTATTAAATATAAGAAAAATAACATTTAACCTCTAAACATTCATAGAAATTCTAAAGCATGTACTTGTTAAAGAAAAAAAAAAGGCAAAAAGAGAAGTGCTGTATATGTTTTCAAAAATTATTTTAAAATTTTTGGATAAGTAACTGGACTGAAGGCACAGCTGACTTTTCCAGGTTCGCTGTTTTCACTTTAGATTTGAAATTCACTATAATTTCTCACCTTAGTGAATAACCCAGAGTAATTTTTTTTTTTCTAATACACAAACTCAATGGTTATCCCACGCTAATTTGTCTCCAACAAAGAGTTCAATGTCAACTCTATTTGCATGTTACTTAAAGCAAAAGTTATGCAGCTGTTTAGCACACACAGGGATTTATATTCCAAAAAAGCAATGTTGCTCTTTATTGCAACACAGTGACTTTAGACATCTCAGTCCTCTCGCAGCCTTTTTTCAAGATAAGAGGACTGAACCGTCAATTCTTTGCTTAAAGTCACTGTGCTGCAATTAAGTGGAACATTGAATTTTGGATATTAAGTCCTGTGAGTTCTCTCTTTTTTGCAAATGTATTTGTAAGCACCGAGGCATAATCATTTTTGGACAGAATGCTGGGTCTTTGCAATCCAATGATATGAGATACTAAATTGTTCATTCTTTGAAGTCACCTGAAACTTAAGGATTCCTTTACCTTTGCCCCAACAACATGCTGATCAAATTCTGCTAAGTCACTGAGATTTTGGAATTTCCCAGTAAATGGTCTCATTCTTTAATCAATAAGTGAATATTTGAAGAATAAGAGGTGTCTTTGAAAGGCCTTAGAAGCTAATAATTGATACCCTATATAAAACATATCGAGATAAAGTCTAAATGGGACATAGCATGAATATGTCATCAACTGCTATTGCTTGGTTAATTTCTCATCTATGTCAAAATTAGCAATTCATATCCCTGCATTGAAAGATTCATGCTTGCACACATCCAAAGAAACATAAATATTCGTTATATTATTATGACGTTATATCTGATTAAACCACCATTCTGCATCAAAGTACGAAAATAAAGAATTAACTAAAACATTCATTTGGCTACGTGAATTTGGTAAAAGTCTTTCTGTTTATCGAGAGTGTTCTGCATAATATCCCTGAAAGTTGTGGAAGTATTTTCAGAATGTGAGAATGATCACATAATAACATGGATTTGCTTGACAAATATAACCAAGGTGTCATGGGGGCATTGTGCCTGCCTTTTATTCCAGGACGTATGATTCTGCTGTTATATAGGCAATGTTTTTGTCTGTATACTTTTTCTGTTGCAGAGAAAACACTATTTACAAGTGTGGACATCAGTCATACTTTCACATCGTCTGCATCGAACATAGCAGCACCAGACAAATTTACACTCGCATCTTTCCACGTGTCGTACCACGTGCGTATTATAACCACGACCACAGCAGAGTAGATTACAGCTATCTGGTCCCTCTGATGTTCGATTGCATACACGTCCATGTGTCCCAGATATTCCAAGTTTCAGATCCTCTACACAATAATTTGGGGATTTGTTGGTATAGATAAGGTCGTCTTTTCGAATGGGAACTTTGCGATAATTCTTTTCTTTCCTCCGTACCTTTCGTTTTATCTTGTCTGCTATTTGTACGCTGTTTTCATATTTGTCCTTTAGATAACTACCAATTCTTTCAAATGAGGACATTGATTTCCAGCAGGTTTTTACGGCACATGACCCAGAGACCCCATGGCAGCGACAATCCACAGTCATAAGCTTGACTACAGCCTATATACAAGAGAAACATGGGGCTGATCAGTAAGATTTGAAGCAGCAAAAAAAATAATTTCAAATACCAGGCAGTTTCTGAACGCAATAATAATAAATCATTTAGATTAATTCTTTACAGAGTCAACCCAGCATTTTTCCATCTGAGGTTCCGAAAAGGAACCTTAAATGGAAAGGTAACCCAGGAAGTTGTGTTATGATACACATACGTGGGGTCATGAGAGATAATTTGAAAATAAATCCTATTAAATTAAACATGAAAAAGCAATGGCTGGATTGCAATATTTAGCCAATGGGATATGGTGTGAAATGCTTGGAAAATAGCCATGCAGTAATACAGGGGGAAAAGTCTAGATGTTAATTAATAATGCAATAATTGCATTTAGCACAGGTCCATGATTGACATACTGGAACAGCAAGTGAAGAGGGCTCTGCCCATATGAGTTTAGAATCCACACATTGCAGTAAACACAAGTACTAATTTACTATTCAAACAGTGAGATAGTACATTTCACACTATCTTTCTGTTTGAATACTAAATTACTACTTGGGTTAACTGCAATTGAGAGTGTAAGCCAATTTGGGCAGGGCCTTCTTCACCTGCTGTTTCAGCATGTCATTCATGTTTTGATAGAATTTAGTATTCATTTAGTATACCTATTGTACAGCACTGCGGAATATGCTGTCACTATATAAAGAATAGTTTTTTGTAATTGCAATTTTTGCTTTATTAATTGTGATGTCCCGAACGGTTCGCGAACGGTTCGCGAAAGGTTCGCCACGGACTCATCATTGAGTAAACTTGGACCCTGTACCTCACAGTCAGCAGACACATTCCAGCCAATCAGCAGCAGACCCTCCCTCCCAGACCCTCCCACCTCCTGGACACCATCCATTTTACATTCATTGTGAAGCTGCATTCTTAGTGAGCTGTCCAGGAGGTGGAAGGGTCTGGGAGGGAGGGTCTGCTGCTGATTGGCTGGAATGTGTCTGCTGACTGTGAGGTACAGGGTCAAAGTTTACTCAATGATGAGTCCGTTGCGAACCGTTCGGCGAACCGTTTGGGACATCACTATTTATTAATTATATATAGCCACATTATTATAAAATTTTACTATACTGCTAGTAAAATGTATAATTTTTTATAACAATCTTATATGCAAATAAATGTAAAAACTAGGACTAGTTTAGTTTGTTGACTGATCACCCAATAAAAATACATAGTAGCATTTTCTTTTTAACGTGTTTTCTTTTTTGTACAGGGGATATAATTACATTGTAGATTTTGTCACGATTTTATATTTTTGGATAAACATTTGAAATTATTTAATATTTTTGGATAAACTTTTAAAATGTTTAGTTTTTTTCAAGATATTAAAATATAAAAAAATATATAACATATAAAAAAAGATATCAATATGTAAAAACAAATTAAAATATTAACATATTTCTCAAAATATGAAATCATTTTAAAAGCTTATCCGAAAATATTACATTAAGGTCACTATTCACTATTTATCACAAAAGTGTAATTAAATTCTCTGTCTTGGTTTTTAAAGGTTAATATTCAAATAACAAAACATTAAATAATGTAATGCTATGTGTTGTTAATATGTAAACATTTTGATTCTTCCTCAAAAAAAAATGCAATAAAATCAAATATTCAAATAAAAAGTTATTAGGAATATTATTATTATTATTTTTTATTCTCATGCACCAATGCTTTTTAGGATTATTTTTCAAACAGTAACTAGTTAATTTATGTCCAGAATGTAATTTATTCTTCAGGCCAAGGTATGGTAAACTGAAAAACTATTTTCTACAATTCCGGCCCAACTAGTTGATTAGGGAAAAATTCCTTCATTTACCTATAATCCCAGTTTCTTTACTGTGCCCTAATGATGTAGAGCTGGTTTCCAGGTGAGAATGCTAACTACAGATATTTTAGAAACAAATGACGTCAATTCGTACCTGTCTTCCAGCTTCATTGTTATGTAATTGCATTACTCTGAGCACATCAGACTCGTACGAAGTGGAATTTTTATATGGGGTGTCAAGGAACTTTCGACTGAACCACATTCCATACTGGAGGTCATCCGAGCAGCCTCCCCAATGCCACCCTTCGCTGGCAGAGCCCCCATTCTGAAGGCTTGTGTCACAGGAACATTCCGTCATGTTTCCCGCACTGCATGACCTCGTTACAGAATGCACAAGACCTGCGGCGGTCACAGCAGATATAAAAGCGGTTTCTTTGGTGCCTGGAAGAAAAAGGTAAGATGTTACATGTCAGATGTTCTCTCATTTGCTTCTCAAAATGTTTGTTCCTAGAGGTGTTTATACTATATGTGTCAAAATAGAGCGGTAACACTTAGACTTCACACAAAAACTGAGTAATGAGTGGTTCCTTTTAATTCAATTTATTTCCAATGTTGTAGTTGAATAGCACACAGTTTTAATCTTGGCATGATTTATAATCATGGTTATTGTGTTACACTTGGAATATGTTTTATATTTTCTACCTGATGCTATTAAACATAGCTAATCAAACATTTTTGGTGGATTTGTGTTTTTTTTTTTTTTTAACTGAATTTCACCAGGGCTGTATTGAGATATAATTTATATTAGAATCCTATATCTATATATCTATGAATAAGAGAGCTAGAAATGGTACGCTCTCAGTGTTTTTGTTTTAAGTGATTTATGTAAAGAAATTTAATATGGTTGTTTTGTATATATATGGTCAACATCTGTATTTTGCTTTTGTTCAAAATACTATTTATTTAACATTAAAGGGACACTATAGTCACCTGAACAACTTTAGCTTAATGAAGCAGTTTTGGTGTATAGAACATGCCCCCGCAGCCTCACTGCTCAATCCTCTGCCATTTACGAGTTAAATCCCTTTGTTTATCAACCCTAGTCACACCTCCCTGTATGTGACTTGCACAGCCTTCCATTAACACTTCCTGTAAAGAGAGCCCTATTTAGGCTTTCTTTATTGCAAGTTCTGTTTAATTACAATTTTCTTATCACATGCTATGTTAATAGCTTGCTAGACCCTGCAAGAGCCTCCTGTATGTGATTAAAGTTCAATTTAGAGATTGAGATACAATTATTTAAGGTAAATTACATCTGTTTGAAAGTGAAACCAGTTTTTTTTTTCATGCAGGCTCTGTCAATCATAGCCAGGGGAGGTGTGGCTATGGCTGCAGAAACAGAAACAAAGTGATTTAACTCCTAAATGACAGTGAATTGAGCAGTGAAATTGCAGGGGAATGATGTATACACTAAAACTGCTTTATTTAGCTAAAGTAATTTAGGTGACTATAGTGTTCCTTTAATTTAAATGATCAAGGCTATTCAGATAAGTGCAAATCTTTAAAATCTCTAAATTCTTCATGTGCGCTATGTCCTCACTTTTGCCTAAAATATTACATTCACTTTGAATTTACCTTTGAGTTCCCAATTCACACTTTAGTGAGCATCCTTGTACACATTTCTCTAATAAAAAAACTACCGGTAGACGAAAAGTTGTAGTCATTTAAAGGTTTACTCCACACACTCAGTCATTCGAAGTGGTTAAGGTGTCTGGCGACTGTATGCGTGGCGCTTTGCTATGAAATGCTGCACATACTGAGCATGCTACACAGTCCCACTTAATGCCGCTCATGTATTCCTCTCAGCCACCTACATCCCTCCCCCGGCAGCTAGAAAGACAAGTTGATGAACTTGGCCATCGGCACGCTGATATTTATTTAATTTTTTTTCAAGTTTAGGGAGGGAGCTGGATAATACTGATAATACTGTAACCCAAACTAGTGTTTTCTTAAAAAAAATAAAAAAATAAAAAACCTTTTAGTGGTTTTATTTTATTGCATGCTACATTTTATATTTTTATGTACCTTTATTGTGTTTTGCATTTTACAAAGTGAGATAAAACCATTTTGGGGTAAAAACATAAGACATTGTAACTTGCTGCTGTTAAATGATTTTCATTTTCAATGGACTCAGTCCCATTGTTAGTTTAAATATGTTAGTTACTGTGTAGTAAGAGGCACAGAGTGTTCTCTATTTACAATATTGGACTGAAAGAAGTAATTTCTATTTCCCCGTAGTGTTCCCAAAGTTTGTTTTTATGCAGCAATTAGATCACATTGTGGTTTCCTGATTATAAGCGATGTTTTTATTGGAATCACACATTCGTTTTTTGCTGCAAGCTAAAGTCTTCAAAACACTTCTCTGCGTAACCGCATTTCAGTGGTATTTTTTCAAGCATAAATAACTGTGAAAGATTTTTTTTTAACTACGATTATAGTAACAAATTAACTTAATGGTGTCACTCATCAATCTGTATTTATCTTAAATGGACATTCACAGTTTTTTTGTATTGGTTAAGGCATTGGCGATGGTGCAAGGAGTCTTTGAGTGCCAATCCTTTGTTTTCTGTCAATCCATCTTTGAGCTGATTGAGAAGAAAATAATAAAAATTAGGTTCTCCAGTCACCCAATGTCCTGTTGCACTTGTATCTGCTTTGTATCTGCAAGCATTGAAGCACTATCCAATGGGGTTAATCTTTGGAAGTCAGGAGAGTACAATTAATGTTACACTACTCTAAAATAATTTGACTAAAAACATGAAGGCTAGGTGGCACATAAAGATTATTTTC
The DNA here is from genome assembly GCA_933207985.1 of Pelobates cultripes. Classification (NCBI taxonomy): domain Eukaryota; kingdom Metazoa; phylum Chordata; class Amphibia; order Anura; family Pelobatidae; genus Pelobates; species Pelobates cultripes. Next base: position 340,274,880 of record OW240914.1, on the reverse strand, counting down.
ATCATAATATACATCATGTAGTTGTTATGGTAGTTATGGTGCTTAGCGCTGTCTTCCTCACCTCCACCGTATGTCAGCAAGGGACTTGCGTGGTCCAATCAAAGACTTCTCATAGCAAAGCCACTGACTGGACTGTTTTGCCAGCTCCAGGTGCATGCCCATACTCTCAGCAGGCAAGGTGAGGGGGAAAGAGAGGAAGATTGGGGTGGAATAACAATTTTTAAAAATAGTATTTTTACAGGGAGGTGGGAATGGCTGTACTTAATGATGGCAAGGATTGAAATGCAGGCAGAAGCTCATCACCTCTGTTGCCATAGCACGGTGCGCACAGACAATATACATAAGATAAGAAGATGATTGACACTAGGCAGTCTAGAATTCTAGAGCTTGGGGTGTAACTAGCCTTCAGCACAATAGTTAATATATCTCAGTGTGTGCCGTGTTTCAAGGAGAAACACTGCACATACAGGACTGCTACCACCTCCTAAAAACAGAAGTGGCCATGGTGGCTGAAGTAACCTTTTAACTAAAGTCGAACACACATAACGTTTTGCATAGTTTTTTTTAAATTTTATTTAATGGAAACACAGAGATACATTGTCACTCTGAGCACCAAAACAATTTCAACTGGGGGATATGAACCTTTCCCGGGAGTTTCAGACAAGGCAAGTTATCTTTTCAATTAAAGGATCACTATAGGGTCAGAAACACAAACATGTATTCCTGACCCTATAGGTCTAAACCCACCTTAGCCTCACTATAAAAGTATAAAACTCACCTTATTTCTAGCGTTGCGCGGGTCTGCCGGCGCTGGCTCCGCCACCCTTTGTGAGAGAACATCAAAATGGGCGATTTTTAGCCAATCCAATGCTTTCCCATAGGGAAAATACTATTTATTTAACATTAACCACTTAAGGACCAAACTTCTGGAATAAAAGGGAATCATGACATGTCACACATGTCATGTGTCCTTAAGGGGTTAAAGGGACACTATAGTCACCTGAACAACTTTAGCTTAATGAAGCAGTTTTGGTGTATAGAACATGCCCCTGCAGCCTCACTGCTCAATCCTCTGCCATTTAGGAGTTAAATCCCTTTGTTTATGAACCCTAGTCACACCTCCCAGCATGTGACTTGCACAGCCTTCCATAAACACTTCCTGTAAAGAGAGCCCTATTTAGGCTTTCTTTATTGCAAGTTCTGTTCAGGGCCGTCTATAATATGAATAGGACCCTGGGCAAAGCATTTTCTTGGGCCCCCTGGGCCCTGTCCCTGCGCCCCCCTCCCCATTACGCCCAACCCGCAATCACACTGACAGATATACTGACACATACACACACAGACAGACATATTAAAACATTTGCAGATACATACTGACACACACATACACTGACACACAAATATATACTGGCAAATATATTGACACACATTCAGACATACTGATACACACACAGACACACATACATAAAAACAGACACATACACTGACATATATACTGACACACACACAAACACATACACTGACAGAAATACTGAAACACATACACTGACAGGCGTATTGACATACACAGACAAACTGACATACACACACAGACATATACACACACAGTATGTCTCTGTGTGTGTGTGTGTTAGTATGTCTGTGTGTGTGTGTTAGTGTGTGTGTGTTAGTATGTCTGTGTGTGTGTGTTAGTATGTCTGTGTGTGTGTATGTCAGTATGTCTTTGTGTGTATGTCAGCATGTCTGTACATGTATGTTAGTATGTCTGTGTGTGTGTGTCAGTATGTTTGTGTGTGTATATGTTTGTGTGTGTATGTCAGTATGTCTGTGTGTGTATGTCAGTGTGTGTATGTTTATGTCAGTGTGTCTGTGTGTGTATGTGTATGTCAGTGTGTCTGTGTGTGTATGTCAGTATGTCTGTCATACTGACATACACACACACAGACATACTAACACACACACAGACATACTGACATACATACACACACAGACATACTGACATACACACACACAGACATACTAACACATGCACACAGACATACTGAAATACACACACACACATACTGACACAAACACACACACATACTGACACAAACACACACACACATACACACACACAAACATACTGACATACACACACACACACACACACAGAGACATACTAACACATACATACTGACATACACACACACACACACACAGACATACTAACACACACACACACAGACATACTAGCACACACACACAGACATACTAGCATACACACACAGACATACTAACACACACAGAGACATACTGACATACATACACATACAGACATACTGACATACACACACACAGACATACTAGCACATACACACAGACATACTGACATACATACTCACACACATACATACTGACACAAACACACACACACATACACACACACACACAAACATACTGACATACACACACACACAGACATACTAACACAGACATACTGACATACACACACACACACAGACATACTGGCACACACACACAGACATACTAACAAACACACAGACATACTGACATACATTTAGCCACCCTCCAGGTTCTTACCTTTTTATGGAGGGTGGTTTCCCTGGGGTCCAGTGGCAGGCAGAGGCAATTGGGAGTTATCTTGAAGAACTCCCCTCCTCCCTACCTTCCTCCTCCCACACGGCTATTATCTCCGGTGGGAGGAAGTGACACGCCGCACTCACTTCCTCCCAGCCGGTACAGAAAGGGGCCCGGTCGCGCTGTTTAAGCGTCACAGCGCCCGACCGTGCCCCTGCTGACACATGGTAACCGGGTGGCCCTTAGTGCATGGGCCACCCGGGGGGCCTCCTTAGTTGGCGGGCCGGTGGGGCTGCTGAAATCACGGGCCCACGGGGCAGCTGCTCTGGGGCCCCCCAGGAGCAACTGGGCCCGGGGCAACTGCCCCGTTTGCCCCGTGCTAAAGACGGCCCTGGTTCTGTTTAATTAATATTTTCTTATCCCCCATAGGGAAAGCATTGGATTGGCTAAAATCAGCACGGGGGCGGGGCCAAATGCCGTTTTGGCCAATCAGGACCTCCTTGAATCAATGCATCTCTATGAGAAATATTCAGTGTCTCCATGCAGAGCATGGGGATGCTGATCGACAGGGCTGCCTACTGTGCAGCCCTGAGCCAGGAAGCCACTCCAGTGGCCATCTAAGGAGTGGCCACTTGGAGGTGTCCCTAGAGGCAATGTAAACACTGCCTTTTCGGAAAATGCCTGAAGGGAGCTACTATACTCACCAGAACAACTACATTAAGCTGTAGTTGTTCTGGTGACTATGGTGTCCCTTTAATGAGCTTTGATTTGAAACATGTAGCTTCAAAATCCAAATGGACAGAAATGTAAATTTTTCAAAGACAATACTGCTCCTTCATTTGTACTTAGTAAAAACATTATATGTCAATGAAACAACATTTAAAAAAGATGTGTTAGGATGGATACAAAGTATCAACAGTGTTACCCCTCCTCCCCGCTTCACGTTACATGCTCAAAGGCACTTATTCAAAGGCACGCCCTTGGGATTCCAAGAAGCAACTTAAATAGGAAGATGTCCCATCCCAAATAAATTGAAGTTATTCATTTAAGGCAACACACACCTTAATAGGGCAACAATTTATCTGTGACTCCCAGAGGGGCTGAGGAAAGATAACCATGAAAACTATGACAACCAAAAATAAATAAATCCCAGAGAGCAGAAATAAGAAATCTAAGCTATAAACAACAAAATAATATTAATGAATGCAAACTAAATATATAATAAATACAAATGAAATAAATCAGTCAAAAACAAAAATGAAAAAGTGGAGAAAAAAACTAAAAAAGCTAAACAAATTATTATAAGTAACATAAATAGAGTAGATTTAATCTAATCTGCCTAATCCAGAAACCGAAGGGTAGACCCCTAGAATTTTACAACATCAACTCGAAATTGGAAGTAATACCCTCATAATCTAGTCCCATCTCACTAATACATACCACTCAATAATATCATAAATACACTACTAGTAATGTCTATACTAAAAATAATGAGTATATGAAATATATCTCTACATATTATTTATATATATATAATTTAACATCATCTTATTAAAAAAATAAGCACCACCGGCATGATGACGTAGAGTAGCCTATAACCAATGGTACACAGTTCCAAGTAACAAACAATCTATGCAAGCCATGACATATCAGAAACAAAATTCAATATATACAGTACTCTAAAAAATCCATTTGGCCTCTAAATAACACAAAGGTTTTCTAGCAATGCCTACTCTTACCTTAACGTCTGCCTCCAGCATAGTTTGTCTACTAAGAAATTCTAAATTAGAAGAACTACACATTTTAAAGTGCATTGCTAAAGGTATCAGATTGTCACTGCCATTATTCATAATCAAATTGATATTTTCTCCCATACGATATTTAAGTTTGTGAGAAGTCTGCTCTATATACTGTTGGTCCTAATGCCCTGAGCACAGAGTGAGCATGTCTAACTGGTTAGGGACAGTTCCCTCGGGGCAACGGAACAGGATCCAAAACAAAGGTCTCCCATTGGGACAGGATCATATCCAGATGGGAGACCTCTAAAGGATACACTTCATGAATAATGTTATAGTTAAAGTTTTGTCGAAAGTACATCCTATAAGGTATATAAGTTTCATGTTATAGATTAGACAGTCAAGTTCTGCACAAGGGTCAAGAATTAATAACCATGTTTGTATCTTGAAAGACCTCCTACCGATGATACATCAGTCAAACTCTGCCCTACTAGCATACCTGAATATAGAGCACCCAGCCCCTAGTGCTGCTCCACAGATGTCTATGGCCTACATTTCCTAGAATTCATTAAATGCAGAAGATAGTCAGTGAATCATGGGAATTGTAGTTTAGGAACAGGCGGAGGTCACAGTTTGAGATCCCTGACCTATATGTTGCATGCCAGAAGTAAGAGTGACATAGGATATGCTCTGGTGCCTTTTTTGTCCCAGTAACACATGTAGGTAATATTAATAAAGAAAAATGATGGCCCAGCATGGAGGATTCTGATTTTTGTCAGTATAGGGAGAATGGATAGCATAGCACGTCCCTCAAGAATCCACAAATCAGAAATTAGCTTGAGCATTATATTTTCCAGGAAACACCAACACCGTATCCATAAGACAATCTTTCATAAAGCATTTGTTCTCAATTTAACACTGCTCATATATAGCAACCGTGTGTATCACCTGACAGGAAGTAAACATCATCACCATGCATACCAATAATAACAAACAGATGTTAAACACAAAGTAAAGACAACGAAACAGAAATATTTATATAGACACACAGATAAATAGATATATTGACAGACAGATAGACAGGACAGACATGTAACCAAATAGAGATACTGATACACAAACGTATAAATTGATATATTGAGAGATAAACAGATAGGTGATAGATAGATAGATAGATAGATAGATAGGCAGAGAGACAGACAGATAGATAGATAGATAGATAAATCGATAGAGAGACAGATAGATAGATAGATAGATAGATAGATAGATAGATAGATAGATAAAAAGATAGATAGACCGATAGATAGATAGATAGATAGATAGACAGAGAGAGAGACAGACAGACAGACAGATAGATAGATAGATAGATAGATAGATAGATAGATAGATGAATGATAGATAGATAGATAGATGAATGATAGATAGATAGATAGATAGATAGATGAATGATAGATAGATAGATAGATAGATAGATGAATGATAGATAGATAGATAGATAGATAGATAGATGAATGATAGATAGATCATTGACACAAGTGGTGTCACTGGTGCGCACCTTTAGGACCATTAACTCCCTGTCTTGAGTTTATACCATCCAGTGTAGAAATGTATGTAATGTAGTTTGTTCTACCTTTGCTGAGCTGTGGCTTTCAGTTCTAACAAGCTCATTATTAAACAAAATAAAGAGACTAAAGAGCAGAAATCTACCAGCGCTATAGTTCATCTTGTGATATGACATCGAGCTGTTACAACCCACCAAGCTGGAGATTTTCATTGTGGTCTGGTCAGGGAGATATTTCTATCTACCCAGGTGGGTTGCATAACATTACAGAGCCGGGAAGCCATCTGGTCATCTGGTGCCCTGCTTCACTGGGCCCCATACAAATGATAGATAGATAGATAGATAGATAGATAGATAGATAGATAGATAGATAGATAGATAGATAGATAGATAGATGAATGATAGATAGATAGATAGATAGATGAATGATAGATAGATAGATAGATAGATAGATAGATAGATAGATAGATGATAGATAGATAGATAGATGAATGATAGATAGATAGATAGATAGATGAATGATAGATAGATAGATAGATAGATAGATAGATAGATAGATGATAGATAGATAGATAGATAGATAGATAGATAGATGAATGATAGATAGATAGATAGATAGATAAAAAGATAGATAGACCGTTAGATAGATAGATAGAAAGATCGATAGATAGATAGATAGAAAGATCGATAGATAGATAGATAAATGATAGATAGATGAATGATAGATAGATGGATAGATAGATAGATAGATAGATGAATGATAGATAGATAGATAGATAGATAGATGAATGATAGATAGATAGATAGATAGAAAGATCGATAGATAGATAGATAGATAGATAGATAGATATTCAACTATATTGAATATATTTCCTAAGCAACATAAGTTCTATAACTCAGTGTCCCTGGCTCAGCGTTAGACAAACCATATATTAACCACAAAGACTGTCATACACATTTTGTTCAATGATCCCTTGGACCAGATAATCTCACTAGAAGAGCTTCAGGTGACCAAGTGATGTCTGGATGCACCAGAACAAAGCTTATGTTACAGTTCTCTCTATTCCAACAGCTCAGAATGAGGGTGAAAGATCAGACAATGTGACCAACAAGTTTACACAAAAACAAACTCTTAAAATCAATGGCAACTTACCGCTACTCAGCTCATAGCCAAAGAGTGAATTGGCTGATGATAGTGATGACGATACAAATGAGAGGGAGAAAGTTTGGCTTGAGGTATAAATGTTGGGTGAGATGGAGCAGTTCCACCTCTCGTATTTGAATTGGTTTTTGCACTCTTGGATTCCGAGTCTGGCACCTTCACGGATACTCGACAGTAGGTAGGGTTTCTTTTTACACATTTCCCTCTGGCGGGAGCTCAGTGGAAGATTGCTGCATCCTAATTTCTCAGGAACCCCAAACGATGTGACACCCAACCACCTGCAATGAAACATATCCAGATGTCAGAAATTACTGAGTTGAAACACCCAGAGCTTTTCCTCTCGGATTGGTTTCTACGCTTATGACAACTAAAAGTTAAATAGAAATTAGCACAAAAAAAGCTTGTTTTCTTCGAAGGAAAATAAAAAAATAAATATAAAATGTAACTTTTTAACATATCTTAAAGTATTTTTTTTAAATTCTAGATGATACAATGAGAGCATGAAATCTAATAAAAACTATTGTGAATGTTCTAGAATCAAATGAGCAGAAATACATATTAATTTTACATTTAAAAGTTGTACAAAGTGCGTAAATTGTCAATAATAATATTAGAACACTCATGGTCTGAGACAGTAAGTTTTAGCTCATTTTGCCTTTATGAAAAGCTTCTTTATTAATTAATTTATTTATTTAGCAGTTCTTATATACTGCTCTTATTCAGATTGCTTTACAAAATGTAGAAATTAATCATAGGCTGAGAGTTACAGATTTGTAGTTGGACACACTGGAACAAAAAACAAAAAGTGGAGAGCCCTGCCACTGGACTTAAATCTAACATAGTAACAAAGTAATTGTATAGAAAAGTTGGGAGTTTCTTTCTTCTACTGGGGTTTGTTAAAATCAGTATGCCCAAGATAGGTCACATTGCTTCACTTTAACCCAATGGTTCAATAAGGCTATATGGGAAATAGGTGGGGAATTTAAACAAACATGGACTAGTTGAGTATATTTTTAATCAGTTTAAGTCTACATTCGGAAACTCAAGCAGGTTCTAAATCTTGTCACCGTTTATACTCTTGTTCATAACAAAATTAAGCTGGGGAAGTAATAATTTGTAAGCATGTGAAGCAATCGATTTGGGTATTTTATGGTGAGCTAGTAACCTTTTTAGTAACGTTTTAACATAATACCTTACATCTAAAGAATTAACTGTTTTGGTCTGTGCATATTCGGAATCCAAAACCAATCTCAGAATGTATGTATGAGTGCTACTTCCACCTCTGAACACTGCTTTATGCTCTTATTTGCTGTGGACCAAGGGAGTGTGAAAGAATCTTCTCTTTATTTTAATTACATGTATCTATATGTAGTTGCACTCCCAGACCTGGCAAGTTGTATTGAAGAGTGGGCAGAGGCAATGTGGGTTTCTTATTCTTACAGATAAATCTGGATTATCCTGTTGCATACCTTGCAAATAAGTTTTTGGCAGTTACTACATTCTACGCTAGCATAGTTTTTTTCAGATACTGATGGTTACTGTGACATAAATTGCTATTGGTCCTTAAGAGGTTCAGGGCCATGATTGTTGAAGGGCATGGACAAGAAATGGGACTCCTTGGCTTTCCTTCAAGATAGCCATCACATTCACTTACATGAATGCCAGTGGGACCCCCTACAAAATATTCTAAGTACTCTTCTATTTCCAATATAACACGGTGGATTTACAATACTTTCACCCAATATATTGTATGGAAAAACAACTGGGTGAAAAGGGGAACCAATGTGGTCTGCTGGCTGTCCACAGACAGTCCTTGTTGCTTCAAGGAAAGTAGTAACATTGAATGCCATCTCCGATGAGCAGGGGAAGTTGCTGGTAGCAAAATGACCAGGGGCATCGGTGGACTTAATCCACTTCTAATGTGAGCCCCTTAACACTCCTGTTTCTAACCCTAAACCCTAATGTGCTATAAAAATCACATTGTGACAACAGATCTTAATATAAACTTGATACCTGCAGCATTAACCCCACGCTATGATGTATTAACACTTCACACCCCTATATTAAAACCTAGCACCCCAAACTATACTGTATAATTAGCTCTAATATGATACATAAAACTAAAACTATCACAAATAATATAACTGAAGGCTTTTCAGGATCCCACTTGGGGCCCAGTTCCTCTCAGCCCCTTTTTTTTTTTTTAGCAATGCTCCTGCTGATGACCAGGCCTGTTAATAATCAGTCTTTCACTGCCTCATGGATGTCTCATCTCATCTGCTCTATCTTGGGAGGTCACAGCTTTATCACATTCTCTCTCAAATATAAATGTTAGGAAAGGGGATTTCAAAATAAATAAAGTATGGGGTGTGCAATAAATAGTAGGAGGGTCTGAAAAGTCTGTAATTAATGATAACGAAGAGGTTTGTTAGCAGTCTGGAATTGTATTATGGAGTTGAAGTCTGGAGAAAGATTATTAAGGTTAGATAGCATTCTGGAGAAAGATTATGGAGGTTAGGTGACATTCTGGAGAAAGGTTATGGAAGTTAGGTAGCAGTCTGGAGAAGGATTATGGAGGTTAGGTAGCGGTCTGGAGAATGATTATGGAGGTTAGGTAGCATTCTGTAGAAAGATTATGGTAGTTAGGTAGAATTATGGAGAAAGGTTATGGAAGTTAGGTTGCAGTCTAGAGGCTAGGTGGTGGTTTTGAGAGGGATTAGGGAGGTTGGGTAGCAGTCTGGAGAAAGATTATGGAGGTTAGGTGGCATTCTGGAGAAAGATTATGGAGGTTAGGTGGCATTCTGGAGAAAGGTTATGGAAGTTAGGTAGTAGTCTGGAGAAGGATTATGGAGGTTAGGTAGCGGTCTGGAGAAAGATTATGGAGGTTAGGTAGCATTCTGGAGAAAGATTATGGTAGTTAGGTAGAATTATGGAGAAAGGTTATGGAAGTTAGGTTGCAGTCTAGAGGCTAGGTGGTGGTTTTGAGAGGGATTAGGGAGGTTGGGTAGCAGTCTGCAGAAAGATTATAGAGGTTAGGTGGCATTCTGGAGAAAGATTATTGAGGTTAGGTAGCATTCTGGAGAAAGATTATGGAAGTTAGGTAGAATTATAGAGAAAGATTATGGAAGCTACGTTGCATTCTAGAGGCTAGGTGGTGGTTGTGAGGGATTAGGGAGGTTGGGTAGCCGTCTGGAGAAAGATAAGGGAGTTTACATGGAACCGTAGTCTTGGATAGGTTAGTTGCCAGTCTGGAGAGGGATTAATTAGGCTAGGTGGCATGATGGAAAGCTTCAAAGAGATTAGGAATAAGGCTACAGAGGACGATTATGTGAAAGGGGTTATAGAATATGCAGAATGTGTATGCGTGCATGCCTGTGTGTCTGGGAGTATGTATCTCTCTGTGCATGTGGCTTGGAGTATATCCAGCCAAGCACTTTTTTATGAGCCCCAACATTTCTGATGGCAGCCCTAAAGGGGTTAAATCCACTGTGTTTCTAGATGTGTTAAAGAGTGTACACAAAAAACAATGTATGACTATTTTATAAATAGGTTAGAGAGGACGGAGGCCAATAGCAGGCATGACATCATGCATTCTAATGATTTATTATACTCTCTAAAGGATATGGTGAAAACCACATGGATTGCACTTCAATGAAAGCTTGGATCTTAGCCTTAGTAGACTTACATCAGATTGTATTACACATCCTAGACAAAGCATATGTGTAGCTTATTTTATAAATATCAAGTTTACATTCTGTTACGTGTGAACATGCTCTGTTTGTCTTCTCTTAGTATAGCTGGTTAAATGACTTAATCTTAGAGATTTATTCACTAAACTAAGAACTGTAAGCGCTTAACAGAGGAATTGGAAATCTTAAGCAAAAATCACAGAATTATTAATATGCTTCAACTGTCTTGTTTAAATATTTCATATTATCTTGTCAATTCTCTGTTATTACCAGTTTAGTTTAAAAAACAAACAAACAAAAAAAAAACCAGCACAAATGTCATGTTATATCTAAGATTTTGATTACTGATTTTATTTTTTTAGCCAACTCCAGAGTTCCTCATCTAAACAACTACTGTGTGTCTTATACTTTTCGAATTCCTGCTTGGAATCTAAGCTGAATCCCTTGTGTGTGTATCCTGACCTAAGAACTCCATGCAAGATGGCCACTCGTACCAAATATCGGTACATTTTACATTCTTGGCACAATCTTGTCCTAGCCATGGCTTTATTTTACCTTTCCAGTCTTTTAACATTGCCACCTGTGTTTATGGGTTACATTATCTAAATGAATCCTCCGGGACGCTCAGTACAACCTCATGGAATCTCACGCAACATGAAATGCAACACATCTTAATCAGCCAGGCATTGCATGATAACTGTTCTCCTATCACTCATTACTACTGCCTCTGGTCAAAAATACAAAAAAATAAAATAAATGAATGACAAAAAGAACACAGTGAAGAGAATTCCGATTTCATCTCAAAACAGACAGAAGAGGAGAGTCCTACTTGACTTTAATTTAAAAACTGTATTTCTCTATGACTAAAAAACATTGTTTCCATTGACACAAGTGGTGTCACTGGTGCGTACCTTTAGGACCATTAACTCCCTGTCTTGAGTTTATACCATCCAGTGTAGAAATGTATGTAATGTAGTTTGTTCTACCTTCGCTGATCTGTGGCTTTCAGTTCTAACAAGCTCATTATTAAACAAAATAAAGAGACTAAAGAGCAGAAATCTACCAGCGCTATAGTTCATCTTGTGATATGACATCGAGCTGTTACAACCCACCAAGCTGGAGATTTTCATTGTGGTCTGGTCAGGGAGATATTTCTATCTACCCAGGTGGGTTGCATAACATTACAGAGCCGGGAAGCCATCTGGTCATCTGGTGCCCTGCTTCACTGGGCCCCATACAAATCTAATATCTACACCCCCATATGACAATCTGGAAGAACTCATTTTTTTTCTATAATTAAAATATATGTTTATATTATATGTACTAAACAGGCTACTATAGCAAGCGCAACATTATGTACTAGATTGCACATATCCTAAACCCAGTCTTTGTCACAAATCTACAGACAAAAAGAGGTTCAAACTGTCGCATTACTGCAGGAGAAACCTGCAAAGCCCCAGGGCCACTGTGTATGCCATAAAAAATAATAAAACTTAATGTTTAGCTTTTTCCAGCATTGAGCCTTCTTTGACACTGTTTACCTCTAAACCTCCTGTGATATTATGGAAGAGGCATGGCCTCCTCCACAGTTGGTCCAACCCAATGCTCCGCATAGAGGAGCATTGGGGCCTGACGAGCATGTATGCCAGTATGACAGCCACTAGAAGTGGGTTTAACCCTGAAATGTAAGCATAGCAGTTTCTAAAAAGCTGCAGTGTTTTTCATTGCATGGTTAAAAGAACAGGGTCATCCCATCCAGACAACTTCATTGAAATTAAGTTGCCTGGGTGACGTTTATGGTCCTTAAAGGTCTAATCACGAACACTTTTCAAACATGATTTTGTTTTTGGCCTAGATTTTGGAAGTTGCTTATCAGTTAGTAGTGAATAAAACGGAAGAATTTAAGACATGTAGATTTCGTTTTCCCATAGAGGCACTAGCAGTGCCATTCATGGATCCACAAATTGTGAGGTTTTCAATAAAGAGTTTAAAATTTAAGGAAAATGTATTGAATTAGAATACTTTTCCAACTCAATTTGTTTTTCCAGTTTAACTATCTTAACTTTACAGTTTCCTGGCTAGTTCAAAGTAATTAATGTTGTTATCATTAACCCTTCATACTACCCATTGATTTTACAATTGCCATTACTAAAACACACGTCAGGCCGTCATCAAATCTGGTCCTTAAAAAGCTGTTGTCATTGGCAGTCCTACCCAGCCCTGCTGTCACTAAATAAGTGAGACATTCCATTTTGAAATGAGATCTTTAAATACTAGATTGTAATGAGGGAGCTGTTCCAACAGTGGTCCTTAGGAGGTTAATGTGAATCCTGAACTCTGACCGCAGACACAGGGGTTGAGGTAAACAACAGTTGGCAATCATACTCTTAACGAAGATGACAAATTACCAGCAGGAGATATGGATGCATACAGCATACCTGAGGAATGAGAACAGAAAAACAGCGATACAATTCTATCCTAATATTTTAAAGCTGTACTAATGGGAAGACTAGTACTAATGCCTGAACAAGCTCAGACATGCAAGTATTTAAAGCTCTTTAGAGGCGTTTAAGAGATGTTCTAATTTTTTGTCACCATCGTCAAACAGTTGTTAATCCTGAAGGGATTAAAGGAAGATGCATTTTTTTCTACCAACATTAAAATGCCTCATTTGAAAATCTTTTCTATTTATAAGTGACTTTTTCACCAATATAACTGACATTTAGTTAAAATTGTTTCTTTTATTTGGACTGATTAAAGACATGTTCTTTTGCTAAACCTCAATATACGCAATATTTGTACCACACCTTATATCCACATTATAGAGTAAGTCAAAAGTCAGAAACCAGGTAGATATCTGTAAATTGGTTCCTGAATTTTGACTCACCTGCTAGATAAGCCAGGATTAGGTCCAGAAACTGGAACCCAGATGCACATCCTGGCCAACTGCACCTCTCTATGTTGGCAAATATACTGCTAGTCATTAGACCCCTTTCCAATCACATCATGTATTCCATTGTAAGATTGAGATTCCAATGGAATACTCTGGAAAATACTAGTAATAGCTGGATAAATGTAGAATGTTGAGGGTGTCCATTACTTATCCTGAAATAAAACGTGGGAACTGTGTTGAAGAAAAAAGTCAAGGAGGAGATTCCCATCATTTTCACCAAAAGTACTAGTTGGGCTTTAGCAGAGATAGCAAAGATAAAGTTACTCTTTGTCTACAGGACATTATTCCAGGATCAATCTGCCATAAAAGACATGTAACATTATAGATGTATTTAAGAGACACAGAAAAATAATCTGAGGGATTTAATTTTCCAAACTTCTGCAGGTCTTTACATTTCAACCTAACCCCCAGGCTCAGCCATAATGAGTGTTAGTGAATATGATACGGTGCAAAAACCCAGACACAACAGAGAAATATACACTTGTGTCGAACAGCAGAATTAATTTGTTCAGTGATGACAAAGTAATTTTAGTGAATCTGTTAATTCTGCAGACTGTTAACTTGACTAATGTTTCAAAACAGCTTGCAAGGGTTTTTTCTCACCCCTGTGGCAATATAAAGCCCTTAGAATCCACTCATATCGTGATTGACATGACAGAACCATTCTCGTTTTTAAAGATTATTTTCCGAACTTTCTCAGCGCTAAAGAAATGATACTACATGTCACTGAAGTGCCACCTTCACATCTGTTGAAAAAAACCAAGGCCCTCCCTGGGACTGTTTAGTAAGCACATCCAGATTCAATATAGCTTACAGAATGAAAATTATATTTAGGAATAGGTCTTTTAGTATAGGTCTTTAACTATTTGGATTGTTTTATATAACTTGAATCAAGAAGGCTCAATGAGCCAGATTAGGGGGTTCTCTCCAATGGCAAAGAAGCATTTTAGCAGGTTGAAGTAATTTGGTCTAATACGTAATGATCCCGGTACACAAGGCTGCAGTTATTATCACTGCAAACACTGTCAAAGTTATTCGCTAGAACTGGGGTAGGCAATCTTTGGCACTCCAGGTGTGGACTACATCTCCACTGATGCTTTGCCAGCATTTTGACTATGAGGGCATTATGGGAGATGTAGTCCTCTGGAATGCTGAAAATTGCCTACCCTTGCACTAGACCAGGGGTTGGCAACCTTTTAGCATCACTGTGCCAAAATAAGATTGTGATGTCACATAGCGTGCTGGTCCTATATTTTTTTTTAAATTGAGGTTTGTATATTGACGTACTCTGCTTGTGCTATTTATACTGTGGTTGCTTTGTATCATTGTATTTGTGCGTATGTGAGCTATTGTATATGTTCATGAGTAGTTTGTGGTATTGTGTATGATACATATGAATGTCGGCTGTGTATGGGGGCTGCTTGTGGAATTGTGTGTGTGGATGGATATATCACATTTTGTTTGGTAGTGTGTGTATGTTTGGGGTATTGCATGTGAGAGACTGCATGTGGGGTTGTGTGCATGCATATGGATTGTCAGTGTTGTTGAGTTTGTGCGGGTTGGCTGCTTTTATTTGTATGAGGAGTTGTTTATTATGCAGCTCTGTGTATATCTAGCAATATCGGTGGCAGTGGGTACCATGTCAAGGGCAGGAGCTGCAAAAGCTGCCGAGGCTGCTCTACTACAGTGTGGATTCCCATTCACAAGTGCTGGGAGGAAGTGATCTGAGATCACTTCCTCTATGTGCTGCAATGCATAAATTGAGGATTGTCCTTCACCACCTTTTCGTATTAGCAGATATCTTAAGTTTCACTGGGACTCCTTATAGGCCAGAGCCTATTTGACTCTAGCAGCCTTGAGTGCCGTGCAAAAGCACCTCAAGTGCCGTGCATGGCACTAGTGCCATAGGTTGCCTACCCCTGCACTAGACCATGAATTGACAGGTATTGAACTGTATTTTTGAAATTATAGGGAAAAAATAGCAAGTTTTGAAAAATTCTTCGACTCGCCTTTTTTTTCATCTTATCTGTTTCAGCCTGGAGTCTGAAGCTTCCCTGCTAATTCCTGACAATTCATAATCTTACTGGGCTTTATTTATTAAACAGAGAATTGTGAGAAATTTACAACGGAATTCTACATTGTACGATAACTGAAAAATAATCTTTTCATCTAGGCTATTTGGCCTGAAAATGTAAATTTATTCTCATTTAGCCACAATTCCTTGACTAAAAATGCAGCCCCAACATTTACCTTGCATTTTACAGACCTGCCACGTCGGCACTCCATGGGCTGCAGATTAATCTGGATGTATTTTGCCTTAATTGTAATTTGTCTCACATAGAGATAACGTTTGCTTTTTTATTATTTAAATAACATTCAAATGTATTTTAATACACTATTCTATAGCAATAACTTGGTTATTGTACGTCACCTGACATTTTTTTAATACTTACATTGCAAAATATTAGATCTTTCCATAACCCTTAACCCAAACCCCCTAGACATGACCTTTGACATCCTAGTGTTAACAGTGACCTTTAACATCCTAGCCCAACACAATCTCTGCTCATTCTAGTCTTAACAGTGACCTTTAACATCCTAGCCCTAACTCTAAATATCCTAGCCCAACACTGTCTCTGTTCATCCTAGTCTTAACAGTGACCTTTAACATCCTAGCCCTAACTTTAAATATCCTAGCCCAACACTGTCTCTGTTCATCCTAGTCTTAACAGTGACCGTTAACATCCTAGCCCTAACTCTAAATATCCTAGCCCAACACAATCTCTGCTCATTCTAGTCATAACAGTGACCTTTAACATCCTAGCCCTAACTCTAAATATCCTAGCCCAACACAATCTCTGCTCATTCTAGTCTTAACAGTGACCTTTAACATCCTACCCCTAACTCTAAATATCCTAGCCCAATACTGTCTCTGTTCATCCTAGTCTTAACAGTGACCTTTAACATCCTAGCCCTAACTCTAAATATCCTAGCCCAACACAATCTCTGCCCATTCTAGTCTTAACAGTGACCTTTAACATCCTAGCCCTAACTCTAAATATCCTAGCCCAACACTGTATCTGCTCATTCTAGTCTTAACAGTGACCTTTAACATCCTAGCCCTAACTCTAAATATCCTAGCCCAACACAATCTCTGCCCATTCTAGTCTTAACAGTGACCTTTAACATCCTAGCCCTAACTCTAAATATCCTAGCCCAACACTGTATCTGCTCATTCTAGTCTTAACAGTGACCTTTAACATCCTAGCCCTAACTCTAAATATCCTAGCCCAACACTGTATCTGCTCATTCTAGTCTTAACAGTGACCTTTAACATCCTAGCCCTAACTCTAAATATCCTAGCCCAACACAATCTCTGCTCATTCTAGTCTTAACAGTGACCTTTAACATCCTAGCCCTAACTCTAAATATCCTAGCCCAACACTATCTCTGCTCATCCTAGTCTTAACCCTAATACCCCATAATTTACCCTTAACCTATACTTCCCACTATTCCCTTGACCTAAGGTAGATCTAATAAAGAGGGGATATTTTAGAAAAATCATCATTCTAATGATTCTATCAGATATATTGTACGTTTTAGCTTTACACACTGATCTGTAGAGAAGCAACAGGTACCTCAATTTATAGACTGACACGGTCAAAGCATTGAACGTGGACACAAAATAACTATAATATTACAAATTGTTGAAGTCATGTCTAAATCATTGCACAATCATGTAAACACGAAAGGACTCAGACCCCAATACGAAGGGTTAATTACACAGTGAGTTAGGGTAGGTTGACAACCACATATTGCCATTCAGGACACAATAGAGGAAAAAAATATAGGGACATAAAAAATAAATAATTTCATAAAATATAATTTTATACACACACACACACACACACACTCATTTTGGAGCTGCATGTTTTTCTGTCTTAGTTTAAATTTTGCAAGCCTGCAGTATGTTCGTTGCAACTCAATGTTTCAAAATATGTAGCTCTGAATGAGAGATGAGCACATAAGAAAATGGTTGGGAAATATCTCCACCACAATCTCTCTGGCGATACTCTTCATGTATATAGTTAATGCGATGCCTGGTAACTTCACTCTAACCAAGGAGGTATATTCAATAGTCTGAAAATTGCTTAGAACGTAAAAGAACACTGGTAACAAGGGTTAATAAAGTGAGAATTCAAAGTGAATTCAAATTTAATTTAACATTTTTGCACTGTTGACAATTTCTGATTTAGCAAAAACAAAACAAAAAATGTGCCCTTTGAAGAATAAAGCACATGGTGAGAAATCTCGAATATAAGACATTAACAATATTATATATACATGAACAGAGGCATCACATCATTATGAATACAAACAGACGATCATAAACCATGCGCAATCCCAAACATCTAATATGGACTATATTTAGCTAGCACAGAGGGTAAGACAGATTGTTGACGGGGCCTCTCAAAACATAGCACGTCTTCAAGTTAATATTATTGTATTAATCACTGCAATAAGCAGACGTGGTGGCTAATGTTGGAATTCTAAATATTTGGTAACATTTTTTATGATTCTGTGCCCGCCTTTAGATTGGTTGAGCATTATAGGAACTATAGTTGTCCTACATCTGTTGTGCCAAGATTAAACATCACTGGTATGGCAGATGAAAATATACAGCAGACATTCAGTGTCCTATGTACTGCTGAATTCTTTTAAATACTTTGTCGTGTCATTGTCTGCATGTTGGACGTTTCATTACCTGTGGCACCAATTAGCAAACAAATCCCTGAATTCTTCATACCTTGGTGATAACATGTGGACAATTTAAGAGCAGTGAGAATGACCCCCAGACTTGTTCACAAAAAGATACAAATACCTCAACCCTAAATAAAATGAGCCAGAGTTATAGAACAGATAGATATGCATTTTTCTTTTAAACTCTAGATATTTTTTAGACGAAAAAAAAAAAAAGAATTAAACAAAAAGAAAGGTGGAAGAAAATATATCCTGGAAATATTGTAATATTTTGATATTTCAAGTGAATACATCCCAAAAGGGTGTTTGGTACAAAACTGAAAATTTTCATTAAAATGATCAATCATTTAAAAACGGTAAACTTTGTCGTGTTACAAATAATATTATTTCTAATTAAAGATGAAGTCAGAAATACATTTTAAAAGGGTATAAGTCACAATATATAATCTAAACCTGACACCGAAACCAGAAAATATTATAAATATTTTAGCTTTTGTTTAAGAGGATTCCCAGATTAAGAAAATATGCAAAACAAATATGTTTTCAAAATAAATATTTTAAGTAAAATGAAAACAAAATGTATTATATCCATAAAACACGAAATGAAAACATTTGTTTATTGTTATTTTAAACTATCTCCAAGAAACATGTAACTGTTTCAACAGACCTTTATAAGTAAAAGTATTTTTTTTTTTTTTACTTAATCTAGTGCAAAAGTTGATACAGAAATGATTTTTTTTCCCCTGCAAATCTCAAGGGTAATGAAACAGATTTTAAACAGAATGTTTTAATCTTTACAGTAAAGTGTGTCTCTTAAGGATCTTGCCAAATTTGTGAGTTTCTTAAAGCAACAAAAGGAGGTCAGCCTTGAATATTTTGACAAAGACGACCTGAATTACAATGAATGTTAAATTAAATATGTTTAGCATATTTTAGAGCTGCAAGTAAACACATTTGAGACCTGTCATTTTTTTTTCTTCATTTTTTTTTTTGGTTTTGTTTGTAGTCTCCAGATGTACAACAGAAAGGAGAGAATGATGTTTGGGAAAATCACTAGATGACACATTAATTTAGTCTGATGCATAAGGTTTTAAGAATAAACAAATGGATAAGGGATGTATGTTTTTTTTTCTTTGTGAGTTCTAAAACAATTCTGTAATATTGGGAGGAGCTCAGTTCTATGAATCAAGTATTTCTACAAACAATAAAATTAGATTTGCAGTATGATGTCTCGATAAAGCATATATCAGCCTCAGTCCATGCATCACACTGAGCTTTAGAACATGTGGATGCTACTAAAGGTTGTCTGACTTTGTATCTGACAGTGATATTTAATCATTGTAATGCACTGTTAGAACTCCTGACAATGAGACTCAATGTTGCTTCCAAGTTATTGCTGCGACATTAAACTGTATGAAGAGCTTAGAACATTAGCAACTGTTAGAAAGAAGAAAATGTTAATAATTGATACCTACATCCAATTTCCCTGGGAACAAGGGCAAAAAGCCACCAATACAGTCAAGAGGACACATAGATGGTACAATCCAAAAGAGGTCCCCATCTCCATATTCCTGGAGGATCCGTTGATTTAATTTGGACTTTTTTTGGCCTCTCTTGAGATAAAATAAGTAGTTCAGAGAAGAATGAAAAGTGTGAGTTTGATGTTCTTCTCTGCAATCATTTCTGGATTGGATCATGAAAGAGACAAGCAGAGTTTGGAGACCCAAAGATGTCTGAGATGGACTGCTGGACTGCTGCTTGCCAAGAGCTGGAGAAGATGACAGGTCCTGTTGCCTTAGGTGAGAACTCTCTATAACTCAGTCATCTCCCCTTTCTCCAATCTCTCCACAAGAGCTTTTTTTTTTTTTTTACAATGGAATTTCTGTTGTGATTGGCCAGGGATCTAATGAATAACAATGTATCTATCAAGAAAGCTGCTATTGGCCAGGACTGCCAGCTGGGGGTGAGAGGGGTGTACTCAGAGGTCTCTTTTTGGGTGACAGTCTGCTATGGAAAGTTTACTGACTGGGTCCAAAGGCATTTACTAATATTAACCATCAATGGTGCATGCAAATTGATAATGGAGGTTAACTGTTTGAGTGCCAGGGCTTTACAGACTGCATTATTTTGGCACTTAAAGACAATATTAATTTGTCTTTGTCTAGAGATATTGACCACATAGATAAATAGATAGATAGATAGACAGATAGATAGATAGATAGATAGATAGATAGATAGATAGATTGATAGATAGATAGATAGATTGATAGATAGATAGATAGATAGATAGATAGATAGATAGATAGATAGATAGATAGACAGGTAGATAGATAGACAGACAGGCAGATAGATAGAAGATAGATAGACAGACAGACAGATGATAGATAGAAAGATAGATAGATAGATAGATAGATAGATAGATAGATAGATTGATAGATAGATAGACAGGTAGATAGATTGATAGATAGATAGATAGATAGATAGATAGATAGATAGATAGATTGATAGATAGATAGATAGATAGATAGATAGATAGATAGATAGATAGATAGATAGATAGATAGATAGATAGATAGATAGATAGATAGATAGATAGACAGGCAGATAGACAGATAGACAGACAGACAGACAGATATCAAATATCCCAGATGAACATGAAGAATAATATAAATATTTATTGGAAATGTCTGTTTTCCCTAAAGGTGTTGTTTCCTTTACATTGTGTAAGAAGAGAAACATCTTAGCCAGCAAATACACTGAATTTATAATAAATCTCTAAAATCTGCTAATCACGAGCACCTGTTTCCAATTTAAAATGACCACAAATAAACTGGCTTCAAGTAAAACATTACAATGATTCTAAGGGTCACATTATAATTCGGATTAATAGCTACCTTTAAACAGATCTGCACGATTTGAAGAGAAACCACCCAAGTCAAGCTGATTTTTAAACTTTAAGGGACCCCAGTAAAACTCCAGGATTTAACATAATAAATCCCATCATACCAAAGCCACATAGGAAAACAATTCTTGTTTTTGTCTTTAGATCGCCATTCCCATGTACATAAGGAATACGACTTCTAGCCTGACATCGTTAACCCTTCACTCACCAGATGCTTAGCTCTCTGGCTCTGAAAGGGTTAAAGACACCTCCTGCCAGTGCAGTGTATCGCAGGCCATTCAAACTACACAGCGACGAGACAATGTTACCAGACCCACCCTGCTTTATGGGAAACATAGCACTCATCCATGCTCTTGGTCAGTACATGAAAAGTTCTGCCTATCCATAAGTAGAAGTCCCATAGTGCAAGGACCAAATTAATTAATAAAGGAAAAACTCTTAACTAAGTGACTTGATTAATGATGTTAATTCCCCTTTGCAGCACATGAACGCTGCATACTTCATAATGCAGCTCTTTTCATTCTCTGCCCAACAAATTGCTCCAATACATACGGTGGATCTGGAGAATGTAGAAAACAGTCCCTATTGAGTCCATATTATATGTCATCTTATTAAAAGAATAGGTGCAGAAATCAATCATCTGGTGGGAAGGAGTTTAAATAGGCACTAATGTCTGAGAGAAGAGATTTGCTTCCAGCACTGGATGACTTGTAGAGAATTTCCCACATTCGATTGCAAGCTCTGTGGGTCATTTTTAGGTAAATAACCGTGTAGCCCCACCTGTGCTCTTCTCTTGGGGCCCAGATTTTGAGGAATAGAAAGGTAGCCCCACTTTCCCCACTCCAGGTGTTCTGAATGTGTACTGCTAACAAAGGCTGCCTTACCATACTGGGATTGGGAGTTGTAGTCCACAGCAGCGAGAGCATCAGTTTATATCGGGACAATAATCTTTGCATGTTTTTTTCCACGGTCAGAGCGTGCAAGCAGAGCTTCTAATTCATGGAGTTAGATTGAGAACTTTAAACTCTCTCTTCCCTTCATACAATTAGCTACCAGAACGCCATGCATTTAGAGTATTAAGGGCTCAGTATAAGTCAAACCAGATGGGAAGCATTCTCCTAAGACTACATAATGTCCCTGGGATGTTCAGCAAATCATTTTTAATTTTCTGTTTTCATTGGCTGTTACTGAAGTGTAAGCTCTTCCGCTGTCACAACTTCCAGGGTAGGGAGCCCTTTAAGAAGAAAATTAAATAGTTATATAATCAATGTCAAAAAGCACCTCGATAAAAAAAAAATCTTTAGAGAGTTAACTTCATCCTTTTAGTTAGAAGTGCATGCTATTTAACCAATTAAGGACACATGACATGTGTGACATGTCATGATTCCCTTTTATTCCAGAAGCTTGGGCCTTAAGGGGTTAATGCCACCATGGCAATGAATGAGATAACTGGCCCCACTTAGCATTTAACCCCACAGTTACCAGGCTACTTTCATTAAAACATATATTGCCATATGTAGTGGATGATACATAGATAAAATGGTCAAATACTCTGCGTGTGGATAATTGTAAGGAACTTGGTGGCATTAAAGCCTCCAGAATATTATTATTATTATTACTGCCATTTATTTTACTTTTTGTTTGATGCAGTTAAGGTTGGTTGTAAAACAAATAACATTGGGTTAATTACCACTTAATGTACATCTCTTAATGAGTAACTTTTTTTTAATAATTTGCTGCCACTTTCAATGAGTTGTCTGCAATGTAAATGCTGCACTGACCACACACCATGGATTATAACCTACAGTTGCTGGGAGAAGTATGTCCCTAATTTATATGACTCCCATCTGTTTGGAAACTGAGCTCTGTCACTAAACAGTGTGAATGACAATAATGTGGAGAGCTTACTGGATCTCACACACTGCTTTCTATGGCATCAATCCATCCTTCTATCCATTCACCCATCCATCCTTCTATCCATTATCTATCATCTATCTATCTATCTATCTATATATCCAGTGGTGTACATACCAGGGTCGCAGGGGTCGCGGCTGTGACCGGGCCCGGCCCACCAGGGGGCCCGGCCGCCCCTGCGACCCGGTATGTAGCCACAGGGCCAGCCTCTTCTCCTGGGGGGCCCAGGAGGCGGCCACCCCAGGGCCCTCCGAGGCTGGCCCTGCTGACTCCGGCGGGCGGGCGGGCTGTCTCGGTGGCCGGCGCGCGAGGGAGCACTCACTGCTTCCTCTTCAGCTCCCTCGCGCACCGCACTGATGCCGGAGCCGGAAGATGACGTCATCTTCCGGCGCCGGCATCCCTATGCGGCGCCCGAGGGAGCTGAAGAGGAAGCAGTGAGTGCTCCCTCGCGCGCCGGCCACCGAGACAGCCCGCCCGCCCAGGAGCCCAGCAGCACCACCACTGGACCCCAGGGAATCCCCCTAGCACTCCAAAAGGTAAGAAGGCTGGGGGGATTAAATTTAAAAAAAAAATTTGTTAGTGTATGTATGTGTATGTATGTGTGTGTTAGTGTGTGTTAGTGTATGTTAGTGTGTGCTAGTGTGTGTTAGTGTGTGTTAGTGTATGTGTGTTAGTGTGTGTTAGTGTATGTGTGTTAGTGTGTGTTAGTGTATGTGTGTGTGTTAGTGTATGTATGTGTGTTAGTGTATGTGTGTATGTTAGTGTGTGTTAGTGTATGTATGTGTGTGTTAGTGTATGTTAGTGTGTGTTAGTGTATGTATGTGTGTTAGTGTATGTATGTGTGTTAGTGTGTGTTAGTGTATGTTAGTGTGTGTTAGTGTATGTATGTGTGTGTTAGTGTATGTATGTGTGTGTTAGTGTGTGTTAGTGTATGTATGTATGTGTGTGTGTTAGTGTATGTGTGTGTGTGTTAGTGTGTGTTAGTGTATGTATGTATGTGTGTGTGTTAGTGTATGTGTGTATGTATGTGTGTGTTAGTGTATGTGTGTGTTAGTGTATGTTAGTGTGTGTTAGTGTATGTGTGTGTTAGTGTATGTATGTGTGTGTGTTAGTGTATGTATGTGTATGTTAGTGTGTGTGTGTGTTAGTGTATGTATGTGAGTGATAGTGTATGTGTATGTTAGTGTGTGTGTGTATGTTAGTGTGTGTGTTTGTGTGTATGTTAGTGTGTGTGTGTGTTAGTGTGTGTTTTAGTGTTTGTTTGTGTTAGTGTGTGTGTCAGTGAGTGTGTCTGTTATTGGGTGTGTGTCTGCTAGTGAGAGTTACTGTGTGTGTCTGTTACTGAGTGTGTTTGATGTCTGTTAGTGAGTGTGTGTTTGTCAGTGAAAGTGTATGTTTTGTAAGTGAGTGTGTATGTATGTCTGTCGCTGAGTGTGTCTCTGTCAGTAAATGTGTGTGTCTGTTAGCTAGTGTGTATGCGTCTGTTCGTGAGAGCATTTACCTTTCTCCAGCGTCGGACTCCCTTGGCGCTGGGGATCCATCCGCCTCTCAGCTCCGAATGCACATGCGCGGCAAGAGGCGCACGCGCATTTAAACCGCCCATAGGAAAGCATTACTCAATGCTTTCCTATGGACGTACAGTGTCTTCTCACTGTGATTTTCACAGTGAGAATCGCGGAAGCTCCTCTAGCAGCTGTCAATGAGACAGCCACCAGAGGCTGGATTAACCCTCAGTGAAACATAGCCGTTTCTCTGAAACGGCTATGTTTTCAGCTGCAGGGTTAAAACTAGAGGGACCTGGCACCCAGACCACTTCATTGAGCTGATGTGATCAGAGCGTCTGTAGTGGTCCTTTAAGTGTGTGTGCATACCGCGGTCGCGGGGTCGCAGCCCTGCAACCCCTGCGACAAGGTGCCCGCCGCCATGTGTTGCGGCCCAGACCCGCGCCGAATAAGCGCGGGGGGGCCCACGGATCAATTTTTGCACCGGGGCCCCATGGATCATGTGTACGCCACTGTATATATCCATTATCTATCTATCCATTATCTATCTATCTATCTATCTATCCATTATCTATCTATCTATCTATCTATCTATCTATCCATTATCTATCTATCTATCTATCTATCTATTTTCAATCTATCTATATATTATCTATCTGTCTATCCATTATCTATCTATCTATCTATCTATCTATCTATCTATCTATCTATCTATCCATCCATTTTCTATCTATCTATCTATCTATCTATTTTCTATCTATCTATCTATCTATCTAGCCATTATCTATCTATCTGCCTATCTGCCTATCTATCTATCTATCTATCTATCCATCCATCCATCCATCTATCCATCCATCTTTTTACTCATCCTTCTATTCATCTATGTATGTCTTACTTGTGTCTCCAACTCATCTCTCCTTTCCTGTCTCATTCCCTTTCTTTTGTTTCCTCCTTATTTTCTTGTTTCTCTATCTATAGTAACTCACTCCCTAGTGTTTCTCTCTCCACCCTCTCCTCGCCCCTTCTCTGTTTATTCACCCCACTCTTACTGTGTTGTGTCTTTTTATGCCGCTCCTACCAATTTCTTCTGTACTTTGAAAACGGTACCTCCAATCAATACTGTAACATTCCCATGCAGGACTACGGTAGATGCCATTAAAGGGATTCTATAGTGGTAGGAATAGAAAGTTGTACTCCTAACACTATAGAGCGCTCAGGTTCCCCCTTCCCCGCAGCTCCCATCCAGTACACAATGGGTTAAATAACTCTTTATTTACTTATCTGATTCCAGCTTCGCCTCCTCCATCTTCATCCGATGGTGGGACCACATGCCATCCGAGAGTGCTTGGAGAAGCATTGAATTAATGCTTTCCTACAAGGAAATAGCTGATGCTGGATGTCCTAATGCAGAGCGTGAGGACGTCCAGTGTCAGTTAGGGCACCTACAGTCCAGTAAAAGTTTGGAAATGCCTCTAGTGGCTCTCTTAGTACTGCAATGTTTTAAAATGCAGGATTAAGGGCAATAGGGACACTGTACCCAGGCCACGTCAATGAGCTGAAGTGGTCTGGGTGCCTATGGTGTCCCTTTAATGCTCCCCTGCCTGGTCTGTGAGAGAAGCTCTGAATGTGCAGTTTCTGAGTTGGGATGAGTGAGGATGGGCTATGTCCTTAAATCAAACTGCAGAATGCATGTTCCTCCCATATGCAGTGACTCTAAGTACAGAAGGAGGCCAGCTTAGTAATAATGAAGTGACAGACTACGCAGAAGAAATAAAGTCTAGTCAAGTTTACCTAGGACAATTAGACAGTAAGACACTTACTGGCCCTTGGAGTGGCCATTTATATGTAAATAGTAGAGAGACAAAAATAACAGAGAGCAAAATGATGCAGAAAGCAATAGCCACAATACCAGACGTTGATCCAATACTTTATACAAGCAAGCCAAGTCATGCATAAAATATAGAGTTAGACCCAAAGCAGGGTCAGGTTTATAAAATGTAAATAGAAAAGACAAGTATACCTCTGGAAACCAAAAAAGCAAAGGAGAAAATATAACTCGGGTAACAAAAAACACAAGAAGAGGTCAACGTTAAACTGAGCAACTGTTCGAACAAGAGCCTAGGACCGGGTTTAAATAGTCATCTGGGTTGTACCTGAGATCTAGGTAAGACCAGGTACTTAGATCCCTAAGCCAGAAGGCTAAGGCATAGATCTGCTATACTGTGTAGTCTATATTCCACCATATTGTTACACTGTGACACTGTTCTATCACTTCATCTCCACATTCCATCCTTATTGTTGGATGTCTTGTATTTTACTTTCTGTAAGTATATATATCTTCTTTTCTGCAGATTTGAGCCACTAAACCCCCTTATTTCTCATTACCTATCTTGTTTTGTCACTTTTACATGTGTGTAAAATAAAATCTACTTATTGTACAGCTCTGCTGACTGTGTTTGCTCTTAAAAAATAAATAAATTCAGGAATTTGGTTATGTACTAAATGCAATAAAGTGTGTTTTTCCTTGAACTCTCTTTGCCCTCTTTTATTTACAGGCCCACTCGTACGTTGGTTTTCGGCACACCACAAACCAACTTTCATCTCAGACACTATCCATTACGTATTAAATTCCGAGCACAAGTAGAATTTGTGGGAGGAGTAAGTCCCCTACTTAAACTTCCAGCCCCTACTCACCTCTGCCGGTAAAGTTGATTGTCCCCACCGACCTTCACCCTTATAGCATTACAACTCTCCTTGGTGGGCCCTCTTTTATTTACAGGCCCACTCGTACGTTGGTTTTTGGCACACCACAAACCAACTTTCATCTCAGACACTATCCATTACGTATTAAATTCCGAGCACAAATATATATATATATATATAAAAGCAAGAATCCTTCAACATTTTAAATAATAGTACGCAAACAGTAGAATGCCAGGGCAGTGCTACCAAATTCAGGACTGTTTGACTGGTATTGCTGCCAATAGTGTCTAAGGTGAATGAATGCAGTCTACTGCAATTTTTTAACACTTTTTTTTCTGGAAATAATACCAATTCGAGAACTGTATATTAGGATTTTTATAAAGTTCATTCTAAAGGCAGGACACAAGATAGTAACTTACGACAGCATGCCAGGGGTCCTAAATGGGAATTGTCTAGCTGGATCTGGGCTTATTAGAGGAGGTCAGAAATCAATGTTTATCTTTGAGGAATGTAAGCTTTCCCAGATTTATTTAACATTTACATTTGTTTTTGCAAATACTGTATAATGGAAAATCTGTTGTATGAGAGGTGTTGGGCCAAATACACAATTCCCATACTATCATTGTCAGCATGCGTCCTGATCTCCTACAACGTTACCCAATAAATATCCAAATATCTCCAGCACTGACATAGTGCACAGACTTACACCTGCAGTGTTTAACTAGTCAGTGTTTACTGAGAAGGGGAATGATGTGTTTAAAGTTTGATGAGCAGAAAATAGGAATCGCAAAAAAAGGCCGATATTGTGTAATTAATCAAATATGGTAAACAGATATTCATAATATAGAGATTTTTAACTATTCCCCAGAACCTCAGTTAACTAGAAGGGAACTGACATGTACCTCGCGCCCCTAATTTCCAATATTCTTTATTTATAAAATATTTTATTTATTTATAAAATATTTTACCAGGAAAGATACATTGAGATTTCTCTCGTTTTCAAGTATGTCCTGTGGGTAAATAATAACAGTAGAGATATACATCAATGTCCAGTCCCGTCCAGTAGGGATAATGAATAAGGGACTATAATATCCTTGCAGCAATAAAATATGTAAGCTTGCATTTCATACAGCAGTCCAGATAAAATTTGCTGTTTTTTTCCAGTTGTGCTGGTTTTTTAGGGTTCCCATATTGGTCTTTATTAATAGTAAGAAGGTAAGTATATATGGGCAACGTTTTGCTTGATTATGCTTGTTAGCTAGGGACCTAATTATTTTTTATTGGCTACCTCGTGGCAGAAGAACTTGGAAACTCTCTGTCACTTGACTTGGTAAGTTGGTTACCAGTATTAGTGATGGAGGCACTGGGTATACCTCTGCCACTTGGATCAGGGATGTTGGCACTAATATGGAATTGGCATTACACCCATTGTAGGGGAACACAAATTAAATGGGATAGGGAAGTAAGGGCTTCATAAACCGTAATTCCATTGTCGCCATTATTAATTATTCATTGAAAACTCAGTTTTAGGTTAGGAATATTTTAATGAATTCATGCATGAATATACAATGCCTGGACAAAAGTATGTTGAAACCGGCTAATAAAATATCTCATTGCAGTTTTACTCTTTACTTCGGTGGTAAAATTACATCAGTTGGACTTTACATTTAATTCTTTGTGATTGGGATAATTACTCTAAGCTCTAAAGTACTTTTGAAACGATCTTGTAAACCTTGTAAAAGATGAACCCTGCTATTGACATGCTGTAACAGAAAAATGCCTCTGTAATGTTTTTTGCATTCCTGGGGGGTGTGTGTATGTGGGGGGTGGGGGGGAGGGCTTAGGTGGCTGAAGCCCTATACCAACACAACAATTGTATCACATATCGTTAGGATGTCACTCCACTAGAAATATAGCATGACAGAGCTCCTGTACTCTGACTAGCCCATATGATTATTACATAAAGATTGCTGTGACAACTCAATAAGAATACAAACCGTCAAATCATAGCAGACAACATACAGCAACTTATTATAACACAATGGCATATATTTATAAAGGGGTGAGGAAGAAAATAATTAACAGAAAATATCACTCCTGTCTGAATAGGCAATATGCAAATCTACCCAAATATGCAAATTAGCAAGTCTTGCTATTCAGGTAGTGTAGACAGCTGTTGCTAGATCCTTACAACCAACAGGTGGCACTGTACAGGCTCCACAGCCAAACCCACCTAGTTGACTGCAAGCATTAGCAAGACAGTAGAGCACACTAACATTTAACCCCAAACAACCACATTACACAAACACACCCTGCACCTACAATGGACACAGGGTGACTTAAACATAGGCATCATTCAGATACAATTGAATTGTCCATCTTAAGCTCTTGGTGATGGTGACTACCGTCCCATATAGGAACATATTTTAAAAAACAAATCCAGACTATATTCATACTCCTCCAAACCTAGCATTATACAGTCAAATAGCATTCCCCTGGCATTCACCAAACCCAGAGACATCTGTTGGACTTCTATATGTTGAATCTTGATCACTTCAGAGGGTGCATTTCCACTGCAATAGAGTCCAAATGTGAAGAGCAGTATGTAATCCAGACCGTTTTCAAAATTTTGTATTTGATAGTAGGCTTGTGTACAGCTTCTTGGCCAGAAATTGTATGAAGCTCTCAATGAACAGTTCTTTTAAACAAATAAATTTAAAAAATGGGATTTCTAGCGGTTGTTCTTTTGAACAATTTGGAACCAACAGTGTTATTCCCTAAAGAGAGAATTGTCAGGAATTCAAAGTGAATGAATTTAAGCAAAAATAGATGAATTAGTAAAATTCTCTGTCTTCTGTCTTCTGTCTTCAGTTTAGCTAGTTTGGTTTTAAATTTGGAATCCATCCATCCATCTGATCTAAAAGAAAAAGGTGATTCATCAGACCAGGCAATCTCCTTCGTTCCATGGTTCAGTTCTAATATTCACATTCCTATGAAAGGCACTTTTGGTGATGAACATGGGTCATCATGACCAGTCTGCAGCTACACAGCCATATAGGTAGCACAGTGCGATGGACCGCTTGTTGTGGCACCTTTCTATCATGGCCAATATTAAGAAAAATGTAAGCAATTTGAGCTACAGTAGCTATTCTGTGTGCTTGGACCACACAGGCTAGCCTTTGCTCTACACATGTATCAATGAGCCTTGGGCCCCATGACCTTGATACCGGTTCACCAATTGTTCTTCCTTGCACCAGTTTTGGTAGGTACTTACCCCTGCATACCAGGAACACCTCACAGTACCTGCTATTTTGGAGATGCTCTCATCCAGTATTCTAGCCATCACTATTTAGCCCTTGTCAAAGTCACTCAAATATTTATGCCTGCCCATCTTTCGTGCTTCCAACACATGAAATTAATGAACTGAGTCTTGTTGACTAATAATCTCGACCTCTGGTTATGTGGAGTCGCAGTCCCACCGCTCTGTAGATCATCCTCCATGAGGGTGGCAATCAAACAGCCTTAGGTCGGGTACCGGCTGCTCGTCCTCGGGCCACCAATATCACCTATAGCGTCTGCTTCTTTAGTTTTGCGTAGTCCTTGGACTGCTTCGGCTAACGAACACTGGTTCAGTTCGCCTGGGAAGTACTCATCCCACCGCTACCACCAGTTGTAGCGAACCATAGGTAACCCAACCGGTTATGTTCACTAATTCCTTCCTTCAGCCGCTCAGAAGCCACTTATAGTAATATAAAGAGACCCATTTCCCCCCCAGTAACTGGATGACACACAGTTCTGGAGGTACAACACAATTTTACTGAGCCACACATTGCTTTTTAGCATGGCCCCATGGAAGGGGTCTTTCACTTACACAAACAGGGGTCGTATCCCATGATCCTCTACACCAGGGAGCCCAAGCACGGAAATGGGGGGTCTCTGTACCTTTGTCTCCCAAATATGGAAAGCCCGTCACTCAGGCGAGGGGTTTCCCACCTAGGACGATAGGGGAGTCTTCATCCCAGGGGCCTCTGGGCGTGGGAGCCAAAATATGGCACAGGAAAGCCTGCCAAACTAGTCAGTGCCCCAAAGGTGTCCCCACCAACCCCAGGCAACCTCACACTGGCACATTCTCCGGACAATCTCCGTTTGAGAGATTCCTGTGCTGAAACCTGCAAGGGAAGCGTCTCCTTTCAGATTATGAATGCTCCCCCTGGTTGGCGTTCATCTATATGAAATGGTTGCCGCCCAGGGGAGCACTCATTATTACTTCCCTGGCGGTTTCACACCCCTGTTGCCAGTGCGAACGTTGCAGTTTCACACTTGTAGCTAGTGCGACTGTTCTAATTAATTGGTGGTAGCGTTCTAATGGGGCACCGGGGTGGTCCTCATTCGGGAGACAACGAGTCGGGAAGCAATCCACGAATGCTCCCCCTGGCTGGCGCTCATCTGTACGAAATGGTGGTCACCCAGGGGAGCACTCATTAATTGCCTTCCTTGCAGATTCGCAACTATGCTAGAGGTGAGAACATTCTACTAGCATTCTAAATGGGATACCGGGGTGGTCCCTGTTCGGGAGTCGAATGAATTCCTTTCGTAGGGGCGCTCCCAAACAGGGAACAGGTAGAATAGACGAAAGGCAAGGGAAAAACACACAGTATAAGTATAAAGCACCCGAACAAGCGGTGGTTCCGCCACATCTCTTACCATACCAGACTAGATTTTAAAATTAAAATGATTGACATAATGTTATTACTGAGGCAATATATCACTACAATGGTTGTAAATACCGCTAGCAATATATATTCTCAATTACCAGTGTCAACACATTACAGAAATGTTATACAAAGGAGTTTATCATAATGATAATGATTTATCAAAATGTTTTCTGTCGTTTGTAAAATATTGGAAAATTATAGCAAGCTTGCTGCTTATACATGATTGTCTAAAATACTAATTAATGCAAAAGTAATTTTCCACTGACAATTAGATAACATTATACAACTTATTAAAATTATATTGGCAAAGCTTAAAGCATAAAGAGATTCAATTTGCCCCGTATCTGTTAGAGAATGTGCTCACACCGTGCATTTTAAACATAGCTTATATTTTATTTATTAATTTATTACTGGCATTTATAAAGCGCCAACATATTCCGCAGTGCTGTACAATTGGAAAAGACAACACAACAAGAACAGACAAATACAAAAGGTAGAGGGCCCTGCCCATGAGCTTACAATCTAAATTTTAAACTGGGGAGATGAGACAAGAGGTAGCAGAGGGATTTGAATGTGATGGCAGAGAGAGTTAATAGTATCACTGCAGCAGCTGATAGCATGTGAAGGGAACGAGGAGGTGATTGGCTGTGGTTCCAAACCGCTGGAAGAGCATGCTATGTAGTTAGAAGGAACCAGGGTGGGTGGGTAGAGCCGCTCTGATGGTATTATGGAAGAAATAATTCTAATAAGGTAGCGCCTGTGAGAGTAGGGTATATTAAATAAATCAATATTTAAAATAAATAAATATAAAAATAACTTAAAAGAGTCCAGGTAAATTGACACTAGTCCAAATGAGGTAGTTCTGCTCTGATGGTATTGCAGTGATGCTTTGATGTCGAGGCATCGTGCAATACCTCTCCTTACTGCCGGGCGCTAGGTGATCCCCCTGGAGCAATCACTTCCGGGTTGCTCCACATGACACCCGGCACCAAAAAAAAAACATTAAAAAAAATAAAATATAATAAATAAATAAACCTATTAATCTATTAACCTCCATACCCATATTCCCATACCTTGGGGTGTCTACGTTTCAAATATATACACTTTCATGGCAAAAAAATAAAATTGAGGTGCGTAATAAGCCCCAAGCTGAAGATAGGCCTAGCGGAAGAAATAATCTCAATTTCAACTCAAATTACAAGTCATACAATTGTAACTGTACCTTCCCAAAATCCTGGCAAACCTATGCATGGGGGGCATGATTGTACTAAGGAGGCCTTGCAGAAAACAACCTTGAGTGTTTTCTTGCAATAACCAACAACAGGCTCTGCTAAATCACAGTCAAAAAGCAATGTGTGTAATAATGAAAATTGAATAATTGCCATAACACTTTCTCCAATATTTTGACTAAATAGATTGCATCAACGGCATCAAAACACTCAATATACAATACCATGGGGTGTCAACGTTTCAAATATATGCACACTCATGGCAAGAAAATAAATTAGGATATCTTAAAAGGCCCCCAAAAAGAACATAGGCAAAGAAGATGTGTTAAATTTGAAAAACACGTCAGACGTTTAGCATTGCACCCCCCAAACAACCCAACAAACCTATGCATAGGTGGTATCACTGTACTCAAGAGATGTTGCTGAACACATACTGGGGTGTTCTTTGGCAGTAACACCTAACAGGAGCTAGGAATTCATGCCTAAAGTAGAATGTGTGTGAAAAATAACACAAAAAAAGTGACTACCCAAAAGTTTGACAAAGACTGGTGATAGAATTAGTGCATGGAAAGTGTTAAAATACCACCATTTAAAATACCCTATGGTGTCTACTTTTCAAAAATATATGGTTTGATGGGGGTAAATTACATTGGACGGCTTCAAAAATGTCCCGAATAGGACATGGGTGCATGATGACCAGCTGTGAAAATTCCAAGTTGGAAAACTAGAATGTGCACCCTCCAAATAAGGTCTTTTAGCTCCCAGAGAACCTAACACATCTATACATGGGTGGTATCACTGTGCTCGGGAGATATTGCTGAACACATATTGGGGTGTTCTTTGGCAGTAACACCTAACAGGAACTGAGAATCCATGTCTAAAGTAGAATGTGTGTGAAAAATAACACAAAAAAATAATTACCCAAAAGTTTGACAAATACTGGTAGTAGAATTAGTGCATGGAAAGTGTTAAAATACCACACTTTGAAATACCCTAGGGTGTCTACATTTCAAAATTGTATGGTTTGATGTGGGTAAATTACATTGGTCGGCTTCAAAAGTGTCCCAAACAGGACATAGGTGCATGATGACCAGCTGTGAAAATTCAAAGTTGAAAAACTGGAATGCGCACCCTCCAAATAAGGTCTTTTAGCCGCCAGAGAACCTGACACACCTGTACATGGGTGATGCTGCTAAACACATATTGGGGTGTTATTTGGCAGTAACCCTTAAAGTTCTCGGTACATGTGTTCTTAAATTGCCATGTGTGTCAAACAAAATCACCAATTTATTTTTTTTAATTTGGCATAGATTGGTGGTAAAGTGGTTGCATGAAAATAGTCAAAATACGCCAAGTTTAATACCTTAGGTTGTCTTTAAAAAAAAAATATATATATATATATATATATATATATATATATATACATGTGAAGGGTTATTCAGGGATTCCTGAGAGATATCTGTGTTACAATGTAATTTTTTAAACAAAATTTAATTTTGAAAACAAATGGTTTGGAAATAGCAAAGTGCTACTTGTACTTATAGTCCTATAACTTGAAAAAAAAAGCTAAGAACATGTTAACATTGAGTCTTTCTAAACTCAGGACAAAATTTAGAAACAATTTATCATGGGTGTTCTTTGGCAGTTGTAGATGCGTAACAGATTTTGGGGGTCAAAGTTAGAAAAAGTGTGTTTTTAAAAAATTTTTTTATAGTATATTCTATGATATGATGAAAATAATGGTATCTTTAGAAAGGCAATTTATGGCAAGAAAAACTGTATATAATATGTGTGGGTACAGTAAATGAGTAAGAGGAAAATTACAGCTAAACACAAACACCGCAGAAATGTAAAAACAGCCCTGGTCCTTAACGGTAAGAAAATTGAAAAACGGTCTGGCCACTAAGGGGTTAAAAGGACTTACAGCTGGAAGAGCCAACGGGGCTTGGGGGGAGTGGATGAATGGAGCAGGCTAGCCATTTGTTATAAACAAGTAAGTATTTGCCAACCAAAATTCTATCAGCCAGGTTATTAACAACTACATTTAACATCAAGTACAAAATATCACAGTATTAAACTATATGTAACAATGGTATTATTATAGTAAAGTATTAATCTAGTAACAAAATAAAAGGAATCTGGTTGAATATCTTCTCCATCTCAGTCCGTACCTTACAGCTGGTTCTAGCTGATCGTCCGTTTCCAGTAGGCGCAGGTAATTACTAATATTAATAATTAAATTTCTTTCCATGTGCCCTTTGTGTTGTGTGAGTGAGTTTTACACCAGTGAAGTGGTTTTATATCAGACCTGCCTGGCATAGTCAAGGGCCCAAGTAGTTTGCCTAACCATTCTTAAATGGTTTATTAGATTACTTTGTAATCTACAGTGAGAAATATTGGTTATGGTTCTTGGAGTGTTCCTTTAAGTATGGATGGGAGACTTAGATGATGACACCACTGAAAGAGGACATAAATGTAAAGCACGGTTCGGCTTAGCTGCACATGAGCTTCATACCAGGATTTCAGCTGCGGAACAAATTAAGAGAGAGCCCTTGTGCAATAAATGTTTTTGGAACCTCTATAGGACAAGAGTAACCAAAATGCAGATGGTCAATTGTTTAACAACTCCCACAATGCTTTCTCAGGTGGCAATTTGCCTTTCCTTTGTGTGCAGTGTCTGTGTGTTTGAATGCCTGTGTGCTTTTGTGTGTAGTGTTGGTTTGTGATTGCAGGGTTGTGGTTACATGTAATGTTAGTGTGTGAATGCAGGTTCATGTGTATGTTTATAGGTGGAGTGTTAATTTAGGGGTGTATTTACATATACACACACAGATGCACGCTGCCACACACAGGCACACACACTCCCACCCAAATACACAAACATGCAGAATTAAACACAGACACACCACACCCACACAAACACAGTTTGATACACACACACAGATATACTCGCATGAATGTACAATCTCTAATCTCTGCAACACTCCATTTCCTCCTTTAGATCAGCACCTCTTATCATTTGCTCTCAATAGCCCCTTACCCCATCATCCTCAACCTAACCCCCTTCAACTAAAAATAAATCTGAATTATATTGACCTCCAGCAGCTATCAGCTAATATTGATTCTCAACTTCTTTCCATCCCTACTTTCTCCTTTCTCTTCAAGTGAGTGGTACCCTCACATCAGTCCATCCTTGCAAGTGTGCTGTCTTGGCATTATACTTGATTCTGTTCTCACATTTGAGCCTCACATCCAGTCTGTTACCAAATCCTGTAGATCCCACCTTAAAAACATAGCACGCATCCGCCCCTTTCTTACACAAGATGCTACCAAGGCTCTACTAATCTCTCGTGGATTATTGTAACTCTCTCCTATTAGTTCTTCCCACAAGTCGTATTGCCCCGCTACAGTCTGTAATGAATGCTGCCGCCAGACTGATTTTCCTCTCCTGTCGCTCCTCTCACACGTCTCCCCTCTGACATTGGCTTCCTGTATCCTTTAGGAGTCAATTCAAGGTACTAATCCAAACCTATAAAGCACTGACCAATTCTAGCCCCTCCTATATTTCTTCACAGATCCATTGGTAAGCCCCTTCTCGGTCTCTCCGCTCTGCCCGTGACCACCTTCTGTCCGCTACTCGACTTCTCGCAGGCGGCTCACTTCTTATGGAATAGCCTGCCTACCGCCATTAGACTCTCCCCTAGTCTTAAATCCTTTAAGAAGTGCCTTAAAATCCATCTCTTTAGGAAAGTTTATGGCTTCCCAGAGTAACCTCTACCTCACATACCTGTCCCTTGCTCTCTCCTAAAGGGCAACACTCTACTCCCTCCTCCAGCTCTGCTTCACTCCACCTTGTTTGATTGCTACCTCCTGTCCTGTTGGGTTTTACACCCCACCTCCTACAGACTGTATGCTCGTTTGAGCAGGGCTCTCTTCAACTTATTGTTCCTGTAAGTTTTTTGTAATTGTCTCATTTATTGTTAAATCTCCCCCATTGATAATATTGTAAGTAACCAATAATAATAAGTACCAGTAATAATAATAAAAATTATACACAGAGATGTGCATATAATGATACACTAAGATACAGACACATTTCAACACATAACCACACATATACATATATATTTACATATACACTGACACTGACAGCTGGCACAGCCTAGTCCAATGTGCTGTTAAAGGACCATGGTGCACTACTTGATCAGAGATTCCCTTAGCTTGAGGTCTTGTGATAGGCTCATCTAGCTTGTGAACCATGAGGCAGCTGCTGGACTCCATGTATTAGGTCACTGACTCAAAACCCCAAACCACTATTTTGGTTCAAGTGGCCATTGTAAATTGAATAGCTATGTTCTGTTCTGCATTGCACCTCATTGGTTAGCAGGATTACCAGGAAGCAATGTATGACATTTGGTTTTAACCTTCCTGTTGAATATGATTAAATAACAGGGTTACAGTAACCCTTTCATGGTCCAGGGTTAATGGTTAAATAGGCACGGGATGATAATAGGTTACTGTGACAGAAGCGTGGTTGAATGCTGGTGCCAGCTAGTTGATTGCAGAATATTAATATTAGTTCTCACAAGTAATGAATGCCAATAAAAACTGTTGTTAGTATGCATAATAAATAAAACATATAACAAACTTGATGATTCAGATGAAATAAAAAAAAATCAACATAAATTTTTTTTATGGCTGGCCAAGAATTGTAATCTGCAGCTTTATGGGGTAGCTGCTTTAATTTTCACTGTAAAATAAGATTTTTATGCCATCCTGGAAATTATCCCAATGACATGCAAGGATCCGCAATCACGGAGTTGGAATTTGAATTTCCATCACGCTGTGTTTTTTTGTTTTTTTTTCTAAAGGCAACCTTTGCATTTTAAGAAAAGCTGAGCAATTTAAAACATGCTTGGAATAACCTTTAGGGTGAAAATTCCTACGAATATATATTTTTTTATTAATATCTTGGTGAAATATATTTATAGTATGTGATGAAAGATGGCAAAGAAATTCCTTTCATTTCACGGCATATTTAGTGCTCGAATGGAGACCCCAAGGGCGTGTATTTAAAAAGACACTGTATATAATATTTTATCAGCTGCCTAGGACTGCAATCCAAGCATTACTGTCATTGGTAGATGTCATAGTCCTCGAACATTAGCATATTATCCCCTTGATGTATTTGGCAGCAATATTAATGTGACACAAGAATGAGTGCGGCCATCACCCAGGGATTCCAAAACTGGGTGTCCTAGACTTAGGAACAGAGTGAATACAAAAATTCATCTTTAGGGCGTACCTTTAAAGGTTAGACTTAGTCATACACCATCAGGGGTACTTAAGATAAGTTATGGTAACATTCAAAAGCAGCTGCCAATATTTGATAAATCACTTCTTTAATCTTTCTGTATGCAATAATAAAGATGTCAGAACCTGAAGAATTCTTTGTAAAACAGAAGCCGCGGGGAACTTTCAATCTGTTTCCAAAACAGAACATCTTTTGAAATGATTCTTTAAATCGACAAAATAAAAATATTAGCATAATTATGTGATTTCACTTTTACTGATAATTTTAGGCCCGTAGCTGTTTTGCTTTTCTCAAAAGTTAGGTGACAAGCAAAATCAAACACGTGTTGAAATAGCTGGCGTACATTAATGTAACGGATCACCTGGCACCCCGATTGGGTACTTCCGTTGAAGGATGCTCCTAGCGCTTCCTGAGGGCTCTAAGCACTCCAGCAGACACCATAACTACCATAGACTCCTACAGAGAGCAAGGCAGGAACAAGCTCTTACAAGAGCTTAGTAGTGATTTAGCAAGGGAGTATGACAAGCATAGCAATCCCTTGTAGCAGATTCCCCCAATAAGAGATAGCACTCCAAATTGAGGGTGAAGTAGAACTGACTGTACTGGCACATACAGCCTCTTTTTTTCACATTCTACAAACATAGTACTGCCCACAGGGTTTTGAAGAACAACCAATCAACACATTACAACACAGCTAACACTCCCATTCATTACATCAGAAATCCTCCCCTCTGCCTGTGATACAATTATCTCAACACAATAGACTAACTTAATTATCACAGGCAGGAAAATACAGTATTATAAAACATATCACAGGGACCCCAAAACATGCAATAACACCATATATCCTCAGAACCGGGGGATCTGGGTGAACCACATACCCAAGATTCACCCAGATTCGTTCAGTAATTTGGAAACTACGGTTTAATGCAGAGTCCGCAGAAAACATATACAGGCTAGATGAAAAATAATTACTGTTAAATGTGTCCCCTGTTCTGTAGTTTAAAACTACTGAACGATGTCTATGTGCACCAAATACCGGCGAGATGGCACCGTGTAGAAAAGTCCAAACAGTGTCTGTGAGTTAAAATGGCCGCCATCCATTGTTCTCACCATGTGCTTCATCCATTGTTCTCACCATGTGCCTCTGATACATGAAATGGTGGCCACCCAGTAACTCCACAGTTTGTCTGGTAGTCTATCCAGCCGAACCAACAGATGAAACACATGGGGAACAGTGCAACAAACAAAGGTAATCATAAAAAATATGGACAATAGTCATATTTGTGCACAATCTCCAGTTTTGTCACAGGGCACAAATAGTGTTTTCAAATTCCATACATCACAGGGCCATAGTCAGAAGGTCGGAGGCGGGCAAGCAGCCCCCTCCAAGAACACGTGGCGAGGTCTGTTCCGCAACAATTAACATTCTATTAAATTCACTGTTTATTGAAGTATCAGAAAAATATCAGAAATATGTGCTGTGTCTCGATTCTAAAAGGAATTTTCAATTTTAGGTCAAAGTAGACTGGGAACGTAGCAGACTTGGAGAACTTTTCCAGTTTTGGTAACCTAGTCTTTAACTTGGGTTTCACATTTAATTCCCCAAATTCAACATTTAGTGAATAACCCCGATAGAGTTAATTACGTTACCGACAATCTGCCTTCATTCATGTTATAGGCCCTTTTTAAATAAATAATAATTATATAATTTGTTTTTCTTTCATGTAGGCTAGTCACTAAGGCCTGAATATTCAACCGTTCAATCACTCATTGTCCTTCGGTGCCTACTAATAAAATGTTAAAATTTCATATATAAATGTAACAATCAGGAATTTATCAAAAACCGAGTTGTACTTAAATTTGTACATTCTGAGGCAAACCTGAAGGTCTATGTTGGTCTCCATTTTGTAGATTAAACATTGTTATTAAAGGACCACTCTAGGCACCCAGACCACTTCAGCTTAATGAAGTGGTCTGGGTGCCAGGTCCAGCTAGGGTTAACCCATTTTTTCATAAACATAGCAGTTTCAGAGAAACCGCTATGTTTATGAATGGGTTAAGCCTTCCCCCTAATCCTCTAGTGGCTGTCTCATTGACAGCTACTAGAGGCGCTTGCGTGCTTCTCACTGTGATTTTCACAGTGAGAGCACGCCAGCGTCCATAGGAAAGCATTATGAATGCTTTCCTATGTGACCGGCTGAATGCGCGCGCAGCTCTTGCCGCGCGTGCGAATTCAGCCGACGGGGAGGAGAGAAGGAGGATCGGAGGAGGAGAGCTTCCCACCCAGCGCTGGAAAAAGGTAAGTTTAACCCCTTTCCCCTTTCCAGAGCCGGGCGGGAGGGGGACCCTGAGGGTGGGGGCACCCTCAGAGCACTATAGTGCCAGGAAAACGAGTATGTTTTCCTGGAACTATAGTGGTCCTTTAAGCAAAATTCAAATGGTTGCGAAAATATGGTAAATAAATAGAATTTAACAAGTATCACCCACATCTCCTATTAATCGTGATCCTAGTTCTTGCTCTTTTATCTAATATTTTCTACACTGAGACAAAAACACTTATATAAGAAATGGGGTACCGGTACTTCTGCATATAATACATGTATCCACCCATGAACCAGACATGGTCATACATGTATTCACATGTAGCTCTGTTGGCTAGATAGCTAGAGAGCAAGAAGCAGACATGTAGCTAAATATTTTTCATACCTTCTAACCTGTGATATATGCTGTTTACTGAATCAATTCCACTGTACTATGAGCACATTTCATAAGAACAGTAAAAGTAAATAATAAAAATAGCTCCGAACCCCATAATTTTTTAGCCACTTAGAGATGTCTCGGAATACCACATTTTTAGAACCCCAGTGAAAATAAAAGTGTAATTTAGTGCACCATTGTTGCTTGGCGAGCATAACGTAGAGGTCTGCCTATAAAGTCCTGTCTTTGTAGGATAAAACCCCACAAGTTCTATCGAGGTTTGATCCCTCTCAGTGGATACTGGAGATGCCATGATGCCCCAGGCACTTTTCTCCACATATGGTTTGATTCAAAATTTTGATATCAAATATATTTCTGAAATTGCAACAATATCTAGTAAATATAGCATTGGAATTGAAAATTATTTAGTTATATTAAAAAAATGTTATCTAATCATCCATTTACATAGGGCCAACATATTCCGCAGAGCTTTACCTTTTGTTATAGAAAGGCGAAGAGCTGGAGAAGGCCCTGCTCAAATGATGAACTTACAATCTATTAAGAAAACAGTAATATATTGTTAGGCTTCTTGTCTGACCAGGTTTCAAACCTGGGTTTTCCGGTTCAAAGGCAGTGACGTTAAAACTGCTCTTCTAGAACAGAAACCCCCATCCAACAAAAATATTCTGGCTACTTTATATTTCAAATTAGAATTCTCAAACAAATCTGCATATTTTAAGAGCTTTTCTTTATAGGCTACGGAAAAGTCAGTTGCTGCAGGTTAGCACGAGCAAGTGGTACTAAAATGTTGCACTGTTTGATTGCTGACTGGATAATCCTATATTAGCAGGCGAACACTAAGTGTAAAAGGGTCATTGCACCCAGACCACTTAAATGAGCTGAAGTGGTCTGGGAGCCTACTGTGTCCCTTAAGGGGTAAGGTAACCTTGTTTTAGTGTTCCACCATCACAAGAATGTTCCACTTTTGGGTTTTAATATTGCACAGTTTGTTTGTTTTTCTTATCTTTTTCCTTTATCTTGGCAGCTACCATGGACTGTGTGAGTATTAATGTACCCCACTACCAAATGTAAATTATTAAGATTCCATTGAAAGTAACATTAATTAGTACAATACACAAAGGGACATGTTGCCTTTTGCAAACATCGTGCTGTATTATAAGTTTAAATATAACCCACTTCCTTTTCACTGTAAGCTCATCTGCACATTGTAATTTTGATTCCATGCTCCAGTGTGTCTACATTTGTTTGGAATTAATTACTTGTATGCTTTGTTTGCGCATTAAGAAGCACAGTGCAATATGTTGGTCATTAAAAAGTGAGATAATAAGAATTAAAGGAACACTATTGGGTCAGGAACACAAACATGTATTCATGACCCTATAGTGTTAAAACCACCATCTAGCCCAGCCTGGCCCCTCTTGCCTCCCAAATATAGTAACATCTTACTTGTATTCAAGTCTGGAGCTGCTAGCCCTGGCTCTGACCTGCCCCTGTCTGCTGACATCATGGCCTGAGCCAATCACAATGCTTCCCCATAGGATTGGCTAAGACTGTGAAGG
This sequence comes from Pelobates cultripes, assembly GCA_933207985.1. NCBI lineage: Eukaryota > Metazoa > Chordata > Amphibia > Anura > Pelobatidae > Pelobates > Pelobates cultripes. Next base: position 340,231,879 of record OW240914.1, on the reverse strand, counting down.
AGACAGATCAGGGCAGAGCCAGCACAATTCAAACACAGCCTTGGCCAATCAGCATCTCCTCATAGAGATAAATTGAATAAATGCATCTCTATGAGGATGGAGGGTGGAGACACTGAATGTTGTGATGCATTTTAGGCAGCCATGACCCGGGAAGGATCTCTAACAGCCATCTGGGGAGTGGCCAGTGAAGTTATCCCTCGGCTGTAATGTAAACACTGCATTTTCTCTGAAAAGACAGTGCTTACAGCAAAAAGCCTGAAGGAAATTATTCTACTCACTGTAGTTGTCCTGGTGACTATAGTGTCCCTTTAAAGAACGTCTGACATAACTGCTAATAGTTCCAACAGACTGAGGTTAAAGGATCAGCTCCTCCTCTTCGTTTCCTTTCAATTTGTCCTGTGTCTGGGGTTCGTATGTGTAGACCATATGTTTTGCTGTGCGCTAAGGCTTTTTTAATGACAACAAGATGATGTTTATTAATTGGAACTAACATACAAGGGAGGTGTCATCTTCTCTACGTGGATTGTGGCTTTATTTCACTAAATATGATAAACCATATTGAGGTGTCATGAACTTTAGACGTGTGGAACAAATAATCATATTGATGTGATGTTTCAGTCAATATATTAATCAAGTGTGGTTAACTGTTAGAAGCAGATGTCAATTTATATCATATTCGTAACTTTATTATGAAGAAAATATGTTCTAGAACTTTTGAACTTACGACCGTGTTTTTGCAAGAGAATATGTCCTTTTAAAGTCAACTTACAGTGTGGATAAAGAAACAATTATCAAGAATAAAAACACTGTGAATGTAAACATCAAATCAGTTTTAAGTATCTTTGCTTTATTGTTTTCTATATTTGCTTTAGGAAGACGTCGATAAATCATACTGAACAATTTTCCAGAAGCCGATCTACATCTCCAAGTGCCCCTGTGTGGTTTCATATCTTTCAAATTTATATGAAAACAACTGTTTTATAGGTCTACCAAAGGCATTCATAAAATATGATGAGCTTGGCCATGCAATAGTATTCTATATATTTTTATTTTTACATCTGGTGAATTCTCTAGTTGTCCTAAAAATTTATTCTGGTGTAATACCAAAAGTCTTATAGTTAGAATGACATTGAAAAGTAACTGCGTACATTATATTGCTCACAAAATGATTTTGTCTTTTAAATATAGCACAGTGTACTACTTCAGTACTGCCTTATTTTTTTCATTTGAGTTTTTGTAATTTTGTTAACTTTTACTTTCCTGGGCAGAAGATAAGAACACATGGATATTACATGACAGCACTGTATATACAGGAATTAAGCATTACATTATGTGAGGTATCCACAGCCATCTGCACATATAGATAACGAGTAGACATGTGCAATTCGTTTCGGTCCGAATATGAATTCGGACGAATTTCAGGCAATTCGGACATCCAGGTACTTCCGAATGTCCGAATTGCAGAAGTGCCGACTTGCTGAGGTCACGAAGTTCCGAAATTACTGAACAAAAAAAAACCTATTAAGTGAATTAAGTAACCAATCAGAGAGTTATGAGTCAAATTACACAGCGTGGGAAAATTCCAAAGAACTTTCCCACGCTGTGTAAAATGACACAGAGCACTCTGATTGGTGGATTTCAAACCAACCAATCAGAGTGCTGTGACGGGTAACTGTAGAGACTTACCTGTCAGTCCCTTCATTTACCTGTCTCAGCACTCTGACTGGATGGCTTAAACCCACCAATCAGAGTGCACTGAGCCTAATTGCAGGGTGGGGCAAGGCTTTATAAGCCTTCCCCCGCCCTGCAGAGCTCAGTCTGCGCGGAGCCCTCGCCAGGTGAAGATGGATTATTTGTGTTTGCCATCGTTTTTTTTTTTTTTTTTAAATTGCGTTGGTTATTATGGTTTTTTATTTGGCCTTTTTTGTAGCTGAAGAAATAAGATTTCAGAAGAAAGTAAACATCGAATGGTAAGTTTTATTTTTTTTTACAGGTACTTAGTTAAAGGTCCCCCCTCATTATTTTTAGGGGGATAATTTTTTTTTGGGGGGGAGGGGGTGACTTGCACGTTTGGGGACCCCTAGTCACCTGGGGGAACATTTTTTTTTAGGGCCCCCACCCGCCGCTCAGGGGTGGGGGCCAGGGGGGAGGACAATAGGTCCCCCCAATTGGTATTTAGGGCCCCCATCCACCGCTCAGGGGTGGGGGCAAGGGGGGAGGGCATTATTTAGGGCATCCACCCACTGCTCAGGGGGGCGGGGGGGGCAATAGGTCCGCGTCACGGGTGGGGGCTCGGGAGGGGGGACCCTATTTTTTTTTTTTTAAAACAGTGAGCAGCCACAGGCTGCTCACTGTTTACTAGACATGCCCCTACTCGCGGTGTAGCGAGTAGGGGCAAAATTTACTAATACTAAGTAATTTTTACTTAGTATTAGTAAATTTGGCTGAAAGACCAATTTAGGTCTTTCAGCCTTTTGGTAGATAACTCCCTAATACCGTGGGAATTAGGGAGTTATTTACTAAGCGGCTGCAATAGAAGTCCCGAAGTGCCGAAGTCCCGAAGTGCCGAAGTCCCGAAATGCCGAAGTTCCGAAATTCCGAAGTTCCGAAGTGTCGAAGTGCCGAAGTTGACGAATTTCCGAAGTGTCGAAGTGCCGAAGTGCTGAAGTGTCGAAGTGCTGAAGTGCCGAATTGCCAAAGTCCCGACTTTCGAAAATCCTGAATTTTGGAATGCCGAACCGAACCGAAAATTTTCCCCATGCACATGCCTAATAACGAGGTTGAATTGTGCACATATGTTTAAGCATGCATATTCTAGGAAGCATGAAGTTGAAAAAGAACTAAGCAACGTAACACTTGTTTTTACCCCCATTTTTCATGAGCTGAACTCAAAGATCTAAGACTTTTTCTATGTACACAAAAGGCCTATTTCTCTCAAATATCGTTCACAAATCTGTCTAAATCTGTGTTAGGGAGCACTTCTCCTTTGCCGAGCTAATCCATCCACCTCACAGGTGTGAAATATCAAGATGCTAATTAGACAGCATGAATATTGCACGGGTGTGCCTTAGGTGAAGAGAACACCTCTCCAAAGTGCCAGATGCCATAGAATATGAGCGTTTTGTTCAGTGTATTTTGCTAAGTTAAATACAATATTCAATGTGCCAGATTGTAATTAGAGCATACATGAATTGGAGAGTCATTTTCTTTCTTTTCTTACATATCACTGGAAGACCATGATAGAAGATCGTGATGGAAGAAAATGTCTCAGCTGTTTTCTTTAAACAAGCAAGGGGCCTCATGGTACACATAAAATAAGGAACACAATGTATAGATTTAATGTTTATTATTATATTTTCTTCATATTATAACAAAAACATGATCCTTAATCTTTAAATTACATAAATACTGTTATGTTACAAGAACTTTTTAGAGCAATTCCTTTATTAAACACTCTGACTTATATCGTCCCAATGTTTTATTTTTGTCACCAGGATTCTTGTCCACAGTTCTTCTCAGAGTTATATAGTATTTAAGAGCAATTATGATGAGGAGGGAGAAGAGGAAGCAATGCTATAGCAATGAGTCTGGATGGTAAGAGCTTGCGCTGCTGCAATCTAGAGACCTAACATTTGAGTTGCCATATCCAGATCTGCTCAGTTATAAGTGGAAAACCACAAGATGAAGTTCTGTATGGAGAGCATCAAAAATATATTTAAACAGGACAAAGACTGCTCTGCATCCAGACTTGTAAATTGATCATAAATGGTTCTTCAGGAAGAGTGACAAGTGGTGAAATTTACAGAGACCAAAGTGGAACCCCCGGAGGAGGCTTGGAATAGGTGATTGTAGTACATGGAGTCAGAAGACAACTGGTTTATTTACTCCAATTATCTCTCATTATCAGTCAGCCCATTCCTCTTGCATAGATTCAGCATCATTTGGTTTATTTCATGGTCCTAGGCTCACACTGACTCATTTATTTATCCCTGAAATGATGTCTACTACTTCAGTTTGCTAATTGTTTCTTAAACATTGTTTTTTATTAGCTATAATTCTTGAATTGGTACCCCAGTGTTAATGCTTAGTTCTTGAGATGCTTTACCCAAATGTTACACTTACATCCTGTAATCTCAATTTTCCTAACCATGTTTTTCTGAGTTTTATCCTGCAGACTTGCTATTCTAGCCTCTATTAGACTCTACAACCATAATTCTATAACAATGATTTTTAATGTTGAATCTGCATTTTTTTGCCTGGGGCTAGATGACCTAGGCCTGCGTTCCAAATGTCAGTTATTTGCAAAGTTATATCATACAGGGCGTTTTACAATTTTGCACAAGAACATGGAATCACTTCCAAAAAATAGTCCTTGCACAGCTATATTGGCTGCATAAGCCAAATATACACACCACCCTGCTTATATTAGTGTCATACCTCCTCTGAGCTCTGGACATTCCCAGACAGTCCTGGGCTCTCTACCCCGATACATCGATCCACATGCCGGACAGAAGCTCCTCCCTTTTTCCTAGCTGAGACACGTGTCTTGTGGAGGCTCCCCCGAAACTCTTTGACCAGACAACCTTGGTTGTGTCTATTTTGGGCGCAGAAAGTGACACAACCTACTCAGAGGCCACAAAGTCCTAAGCAAAGCCCTTGTCATGGTATTTACTAGTCTGTGAGTGCATCGACATTTTTCTTGGTATTACTGGTAACAGACTTGTCTATGTTTAGTCGTTTATTCTGTATTCTGTTATCCCTGAGTCTTGGCTCTGTTATACTCGTTTAGTCATATGTCTTCAACATAGAAACATAGATTGTGATGGCAGATAAGAACCATTCGGCCCATCTAGTCTGCCTGATTTTCTAAATACTTTTATTTGTCCCTGGCCTTATCTTATAGTTAGGATAGCCTTATGCCTATCCCACGCATGCTTAAACTAATTTACTGTGTTAACCTCTACCACTTCAGCTGGAAGGCTATTCCATGCATCCACTACCCTCTCAGTAAAGTAATACTTCCTGATATTATTTTTAAACCTTTGCCCCTCTAATTTAAGACTATGTCATCTTGTTGTGGTAGTTTTTCTTCTTTTAAATATAGTCTCCTCCTTTACTGTGTTGATTCCCTTTATGTATTTAAATGTTTCTATTATATCCCCCCGTCTCGTCTTTCATCCAAGCTATACATGTTAAGTTCCTTTAACCTTTCCTTGTAAGTTTTATCCTGCAATCCATGAACCAGTTTAGTAGCCCTTGTCTGAACTCTCTCTAAAGTATTAATATCCTTCTGAAGATACGGTCTCCAGAACTGCCTGCAATACTCCAAGTGAGGTCTCACCAGTATTCTGTACAATGGCATGAGCACTTCCCTCTTTTTACTGCTAATACCTCTCCCTACACAACCAAACATTCTGCTAGCATTTGCTGTTGCTCTATTACATTGTCTGCCTACCTTTAAGACATCAGAAATAATTACCCCTAAATCTCTTTCCTCAGATGTTCAGGTTAGGACTCTATCAAATATTCTGTACTCTGCCCGTGGGTTTTTACGTCCAAGATGCATTACCTTATCCACATTAAATGTCAGTTTCCACAGCTCTTTTTTCTAGTTTACCTAAATCACTTGCCATTTGGCTTGTCCCTCCTGGAACATCAACCCTGTTACATATCTTAGTATCATAAGCAAAAAGACATACCTTACCATCAAGACCTTCTGCAATATCACTAATAAAATTATTAAAGTGAATGGGTCCAAGTACAGATCCCTGAGGTACCCCATGTTGACAAGCCCATGCTTCGAATATACTCCATTGACTTCAACCCTCTGTTGCCTGTCACTCAGCCACTGTCTTACCCATTTAACAATATTAGAATCCAAACTTAAAGATTGCAGTTTATTGATAAGCCTTGTATGTGCAACAGTGTCAAAAGCCTTACTGAAATCTAGGTAAGCAATGTCTACTGCACCACCCTGATCTATTATTTTAGTTACCCAATCAAAAAAATCAATAAGATTAATTTGGCATGATCTCCCTAAAGTAAACCCATTTTGGCTCTGATCTTGAAAACCATGTGATTTTAGATGTTTAATAATCCTATCCTTTAAAATGATTTCCATTACTTTCCCCACTACTGAAGTAAAGCTTACTTGCCCGACTTCTCCCTACTACCCTTCTTGTGAATGGGCACAACATTCAATAACTTCCAATCTTCTGGGACTACTCCTGTTCACAATGATTGGTTAAATAAACCCATTAATGGTTTTGCTAGTACACCACCAAGCTCTTTTAATAATTTTGGGTGTATTCCATCAAGTCCCATTGACTTATTTGTCTTTACTTTTGACAGATGAAATATAACCTCCTCCTCTGTAAACTCACATGTAACAAATGACTAATTTTTCCTTTTCCTAACTGAGGCCCCTTTCCTTAATTTTAAGCTATAAATACTGAACAAAAATATTCATTGAGGCAGTCAGCTAGACTCTTATCCTCTTCTATATAAGAGGATACAATTTTTAGCTTAGTTTTTAATCTAACTAATCCTTGTTTTACTTTCCTTTTCTCATTTATGTATCTAAAAAAATGTTTTGTCCCCTTTTTTTACTGACTGTGCTATTTTCTCTTCTGTGTGTGATTTGGAAGCTCTTATAACTTACTTAGCCTCTTTCTGCCTAATCTTACAGATCATTTAGTCTTCCTCATTCTGTTTTTTTTTTTAATAATTACTAAATGCTAACTTTGAGGTTTTTTTTAATATTTTGGCCAAATCTGTAGAGTACCACAGTGGTTTCTTGAATTTTTTGCTTTTACTGACAAGCCTAATGCAATTTTCTGTTGCCTTCAGCAGTGCAACTTTTAAATAATCCTGTTTCTGTTGGACTCCATTTAAATTGCATCAGTCTGATAATGACTCCTTTACACATATTCTAATTTTAGAAAAGTCTGTTTTTCTAAATTCTAAAACTTTTGTTTTAGTGTGGTGTGACTTTGTCACTGTTCTTATATTAAAACACACTGACTGATGATCACTGGATCCTAAACTTTCACCTACAGTAATATCTGATACAAAATCTCCATTTGTTAACATTAAATCTAGTATGGCCTCTTTACGAGTTGGCTCCTCAATGACTTGTTTTAGAGACAATCCCAGGAGGGAGTTTAGAATATGTGTGCTTCTGGCACAAGTAGCTATTTTGGTTTTCCAGTTCACATCAGGAAGATTAAAGTCACCCATGAGGACAACTTCCTCCTTCATTGTCATTTTAGCTATTTCCTCAACTAGTAGATTATCTAACTCTTCTATTTGTCCTGGGGGCCTATAAATCACACCTACACAAGTTACTGTATGATTACCAAATTCTAACGTAACCCAAACGGACTCTGTGTCCGCCTCACTAACTTTTATTAGGCTAGATGTTATGCTATCCTTCACATACAGGGCCACCCCTCCCCCTTTCTAGCCTTCCCTGTCTTTTCTATATAAAGAGTACCCTGGTATTACTATGTCCCAGTCATTTTTCTCATTATACCATGTCTCAGTAACAGCAACCAAATCTACATTATCAGTTGCCATTATTGCCACAAGTTCATGGATCTTATTCGCTAAACTGCAAGCATTTGTAGACATGACTCTAAGCGTATCGTGTTTTAACACACTTGCTACAGGCACCTTCTGTCATTGTTTTGGGGGGCAATTGGATTGATGTTTTATTACCCTTTTGACCACCCCTCCTAGTTTAAATACATCCTAGCAAAACCTCTGAACTGCTCACTGAAAACATTTGTTCCCTCTTGAGTAAGATGCAAAGCATCTTTTTTGTACAGTTTATTTCCATTCAAAACAGAGCTACCATGAGAAATAAAGCCAAATCCTTGCTCCCGACACCATTCACCAAGCCGCAAGTTAAAGTCCCTAATTCGCATCCACCTGTGTTCTGAGTGTTATGCACAGGCAGAACTTCAGAGAATGACAGTGTGGAAGCAACCTGCCGTACATCATTGGCAAAAACACAAAAAACTTTCTTTACCTCTAAACCTCATTGCAAGCCAAGTAATTTGTCCCTAGATGGAAAAGTACATCTAATTCCCCTTCCTGCTTTGCTCGCTTAACAATATTACAAATATGTCTCCTGTCTCTGTGAGGAATACCTCTGGGAAGACATCTCACGAGACCACTATTGTCCAGCTCCACACCTCTTATGATAGAATCCCCCAACAACTGCTTTCTTTTATGCCGCACCATAGTCTCCAAATCTGTCTCCATAATACCTCTACACTTGGTGCCTGAGAATGTCTCCACGACACCACTACACTCGGTGCCTGAGCCTGTCTCCACAACGTCACTGCCCTCAGTGCCTGAGCCTGTCTCCAGAACACCACTACCCTCAGTGCCTGAGCCTGTCTCCATAACACCACTACACTTGGTGCCTGAATCTGTCTCCATACCACCATTACACTCTTAAAGTGTAGAGCAACCCTGACTTTTGCCTGTATAGGACTATTCTCCATACTTTATATTATTACATTAAGTCTGGCCACTCTAAGGCCTAGTAATACATCTTTATTGTGTACAAGGTTAAACTTGAATCCCTTGCGAGTTAGGGTATCTGTCCTTGACATTAAGCATCTTACATCATCCTACAATGTTCCACCAAAGTTCCAAGGAAGCACGACTTCGCTGTGGATGAACTATACTGGTGAGAAACCAGCGTTAAATTCTAGACAATTTACCATGCTACAAAAATAATACAATATATGACAATGCATATCGGGTCATCCGTACATATTTACAAAACATAGCTCTCTTTCTAATTTGCCCATCTATACAACGTTCAAAAAGAAGTCAACAGCCTCAGATCAGTGAAAAATATAAAATTCTGCAAATGCCCAAAAAGGAGGCTTGCCTTCTTTCCGTGTGTTAAAGGCTCCATATATACAAATAAAGCAACTATGTAAAATGGTACTTTTCTCTGTACAATTGGAATATGTGCTGTATGCCCCAAAAACTTGGCAGAGTTTGAAGGACTCCCCTATTTCTCCATCTAATATAAAACCGCATGTCTGTGTTAGTACATCTTGAATCCATAAAGCTTAATGTAACCTGCACATGTCTTCAGGGAGAACTTTCAGCAAATCTGATTATAAATCCAATGTGCTCCTTGTACCAAATGGGAGAACCAGGATCTGTAAGTGCTATTTGGAAAATTCTCACTATTTTGCAAATCTTCTTTTTTTTTCTTCTTCTTACGTACACATCCTACCGAGAAGGATTTCAGAATAAACCTGATTCACTGGACCCATTACATGATAGAATGATTTCAAATTTGACATATGGTCTTGTATTTGAGAGAAGCGTACGTTGCCATATGTATAATTTTTTAACAGTTTCATTTTCTTCTTGTCAAGGTCCTGGAAGGTCTTGGATTTCACAACCTGTACAAACACGGATACAGTTAATAAGCTGTGATCATTGTGTAGCATTGTGATCATTGTGTAGCGTAAAAAGCTAAATTCTAAGGTTTGCGGAAACATAATAAATAAAAAAAATTAGTAAAAATTTTATTTGATTGCATTGTACAGTATACAGACTGCTGTATAATGCAATATATTTTCAATCTTCCAATGATGCCACATGAAGCCAAATGATTGAAGGGACAGAATATTACCTAGAATACTGCACCTATGTAGAGCTAAGGGACACTATAGTGTTAGGAATACAGGTATAGATCCCTAATGCTATAGAGTGTTCCTTTAATAAAAAGTTAACAAATTTAACGCAGGAACAAATTATTTGAATTTACAGAAATAAAATCTATATTTATAATGCAGTTTAAGTTATACTATAGTTGACTTTATTGCTGTAGAGACTCTGTAATACAAAAATAACATGCCACACAGTCCGACCTTCTAGACAAGTGGTGCAGTGGTTTATAAAAAATAGAAAAAGGGGTCCCAATGGAATTGACCCTTCAAATGTGTGACTACCATTAGACATGTGGCTTTATGGATATATGTAAAATAAGGGGGCGGGGGAGTATTTCTAAATTAAAATAATATGTCTCAAAATAAAAATAAATAAAAAAAAGATTAAAAAAAAGTTACAATATACGTGTCCTCTTAATGCCTTGCGTTCTACTAAGCATACAACATAGATCTAACTTGTAATCTTTACGTATACATGTTTAAATTGCGGCGTCCCCTGTTTATATTGGTCTTGGAGGCTTTGGGACAGAACTATCAAATTCTGTTTGTTTCATTCTCAGAAATTGTCCTGTATACACTTTAAATAAAGTAAACAGTGCTGCAGAATTTCTTGGAGCCGTCTAAATAATAATATTTTTTCAGTTACTTTTTCAACCATACATTTCAGCATGGAATATTAGATAAATAAGATTAGGGGCCAATTGTGGAATAGGATCTCCAGCGGTTAGGGCTTAACCTGCAAGCTTTTCCAGTCTCCGCAGACACCGATGGAGATAAATAAAATAATATTTGCAAAAATATTAAAACCTTTTCTGTTCCAAAAATGGAATCAAATCCAATTATGTAGGAATAGGCAGATCATGTTGCCAAATCTGTGAATTATTTGTTAGCTCAGTATCTGTACTGAAAGAACTCTGTAATGATCAGATAATATTCCCAGCAGACTGCTGTACATTGCTCCAGCTACAGATAAAGATTATGGCTGTTTAAAGTTAGTCTTGTCAGTTAATAATACGCTAGTCACGTTTAAGGAAAATTGTGTATGAGGCTATCTAGCACATCTTGGCATTGGCAGAAGGCATCTTTTTACGAATACAGACTTATTATTTTCAAAAAAACAAACAAAAAAAATTAGCAACACTATGCAAGAGAAAATTTTACAAACTGGTTAAAGGGACATGCTAGACACTATAAACTTTTTATATTGTTGAAATGGTTATGGTACCCGGAGTCCAAAGACATAATCACCCTGTTCTGTGTTCAACAGTTTTAAAATGGTTCGCAATAGAATGGGGATCCAGCATCTCTATGCTGGTCGGGTTAATTCTTCTCAGTACTCAAGTCTAACATTGTCATCATAAGAATTAGTATGTCTAATGCATAATGTAATTACTTTTGCTATAATCTCCAAGGAAGGGGGGCAATAGATGTCAAGGTTTCAAACCGATCAAGAATGATTTAACATTGAACTGTGAGAAAGTGTCAGGAGACTCCAAGCACCATCACTACTTCAATGAGATGTAATATATTCAAAACAGGTATATAAAAATAGGTAAGACGTTTTATTGTATTGTCTTGTTCCAAGAAAAAGGGACATAAAGGCTTGAAGACATGAAAGATGGGCGTTCTGTACAACAATTTTGGATTTTTTTTTATCAAATATCATCTAATCAAGACATTATTTGTGTGTACATTTTTAAGTGTATATTTATTTAGGAGATATCTGGAATATAAATCTGTCACTTATACATCATGGAGCCTAAATCTAAAAGTGCCATGTTTATTGTTCAACTGGTAGTCAACCTCCAAAAAGAAAACTTCAAGAAAATAAAGTTGAGAACAGGACAACTTCACACACTATGAGCTGGACTCAAATAAAGGTTAAAATAGCAACACTGTCTATAAGTATTTATTCCATTTCCTACAAAGGAAACCAATAGGAAGAAGAACAAACGTAACTCCATCTTTAAAGGGTTTGTCCAACACTTTTTGATAGTTAATAGAATAATGCCCTATTGGTAGTATTCTAAATGTCCCCTCAGAATAGTTTTACTTACCAAAGCAAGGCAAAGCTCCCAGGTCTGACATCAGGTCCATCACAGAGAAGCCTTTTATTGGCCAATTATTACTGTCTCAGGACAATTGCGCTCGCTCTGAACTGACAAAGGGAGGGAAAGGAGGAGGAGAAAAGACGTGTAATTCAAGAAATAATAGAGGGGATTCAGGGTGAGATAGAAAAGGAGAGAAGAGCTTATCCACTGCAACGGAGAAGCAGTTACATCTGTAGCCAGCGTGCAGTGCGCACTGACAACACATGTAATTTATGCACAGAATTGACCTGGACTGCCTAATTCACTTGTTTTGGGGGTGCAAATCGCCCTCAACCCACAATTAAAAATATCTCACGCAGATTCCTAACACTAAGACCACTTAAAAAAGCAGAAGTGGTCACGGTGGCTGGAGTAACCCTTTAAATACTACATGTGCACACGGGGGAATGTAAAATTACAAAGAAAAAAAATATTAAAATCACAGATATCAAAAAATATAATATGAACTAATATAAAAGTATTGACTGCAACAATACCTCATGAAAGTGACATCCACATTTGCCGTGCAAGAACTCTTTGTACCGTCCCATAGTAATACTAAACGTGTCCACTACTTCAAACCCATAGAGATGCGCTGTCTTCAAGATGAGCAGGTTCTCTTCAAGTAATTGTCTCACCTGGATCTGAAGGACATATTCCAGTTTAGTGACATTGTCCTTCTAAGAGCAATATAATCCATTTTTTAGACCATGTAAATCAACAAAATAATTCACATATTAGCATTTAAAGACTCATAGTTTGATGGTATGGGCAAATCAAAGAAGGCTGCGGGCAGAGCATGGGTGGACTAGAGGTGGGTGTTACATGAGTGTAACCCCCACTTCTTTGAGGACATGGCGGCATAGGAGCAGACGATGCGGTGAGTCGTGACAGAATCCCTTGATTGTCTGGTGGCCCAAACAGAAGTAAGGTGATAAATGGATGTAATTCTTAGAATAAAAAATAATAAATGGATACTCTTACCACCAAAACAACTTTAGCTTAATTAAGCAGTTTTGGTGTAACAATCATGCCCCTGCAATCTCCCTGCTTAATTTAAAATTATTATGCATTTCTATACGTTCATGTGATAAAGTAATTTTAATTCTGACATAAATAAAGTATTCTCATGTCTGTTTAGGCTACTATATATATTTGCTTTGTATTTGTTTTGTTGTATATTTATTTTAGAACTTTTTAATCAGCCACAAATCTTTATCTAGCTGCTTGACTGCTTTAACGGCTGTATTCATTTTTATATATCTTCTTGTTTTTTTAAAACTTTTATTATATATACAAATTTTTTTTGTGTGTCAGTTTTATGTTGTTCAAATCCCTACGGAGCTCTCTTTATATAAGTACTTTTTATCTATCAGAACAATTATATATTTTCTTGAATTCAGACCTAAATGAGTTATCAAATCAAAACAGATATGAGAGAAATAATGAATGCATTAGTAATAAGTACTGGTGTATTTCAGACAAAATTGCAAAGTATCCTCGTTTAGGCCTTAGGCCTTGTGCTTCAGACATGTCTGCTAGTTGATTGATTGTTAAAACTGACAAAGTTCTGTAATTGAAAGGGCAATAACACCTCTTGATCCCCTGATGCCTTTTAGGAGCTTATCTTTATTTTATGTATTTGGCACATCATAGCCCCTTAACCACAGAGATTAGAGCTTTTTTGCGCACAATGTTTATTTAAGTAAATGCTCACTTAGAGGACTCATTATCAATGAATCAAAAATTACAGAGCATTAAGAAGTTTAACAGACGGTTCATATTTTTATTGTGACATATAAGTAACATAACACAACCTATTAAGTTATTAACCTTCACTACCAAGCACTTTTTGATTGAACAAATATTAGCTTAACATTGTGTGTTGGGATTCCAGCATGGTCAAAATTTAGTAGGCCGAAATCTCCACATGGCATATGCTAATTAGTATCTGATTACAAACAGTTGGATGAGTCATCAGTATACTGAGCATGTGTGGAAGTGGATAGTACATTCCTTTGTCTGTAAATGTCATGTTGTCTGCCCATATAAGGTGATCCTGAATATCCTGTGTGCTGATTGGTCTGAGGAATATAGGAGGGGTTATACTGTATGGGAGGGGATATGCTGCTAACAAAAGGCCTCTGCACCATGCTTTCTGCCTTTCAGATATTTTTGGAACAAGAGTTCATCTGAGACCCGATCGGTGTGTAAATAAAAGACCTGTTAATTCCTGAAGACTTGTGTCCATATCTCTATGTGTGGCTTCTGCGGTTTGTTCCTGTTATTCCTCCGGTAACATTTTTGGTGCATTGGGTCTGGGAACCTCATCACACGGAAGCTGGCGCAGAGATTTGAGATGGTAAACTTTTTACCAACGTTCTCCACGGCAGCACCCCTGGACTTCTGCATGGACCTCCTTTCGTCTCGGTGCCACTGGCCTGTTTTCCAGGAGATCATCGGCTCCTGCGCAGTGAGTACTGGAGTGCCCCGTTGATGAGTGTGAACCCAGGTCCAGGAACTAAAAGGTAAGATTGTACCGTTAGACGGTAGGCCCACAAGGGGTTTGTATCTGGAACCGGTTATTGGACTGCCCACTCCCTCTGGAGGGAAGAAGTGAAGGCGCACCGCTTATCTGGAAATTAGACGCTCTGTAGTCAGCCCGTCTAATATAGGTGGTTTGGGTCAGGCTAAATCTTGGTGTAAATAGTTTATGCCTGACACCGGTGTCCTGTCTTGACTAGCGTGTCTAGGTGTAAATTTCGGTCACAAGGTCGGGGAGGCCGGACAGACTAAGCAGATTCTGGTGTACATTCCGTCTGCTAGCTCTCAACCTATCTTGGGTAAGTGTGGTCTGTTGTAAATTCAGTCACTAGACTATTGATAGAGTAGATAGACTACATGGGTACTGTTGTAAATTCCGCCCACTAGTTCGCTATATGTGGTGCTTGGGCAGCGTAGACTAACCGAATCCTGGTGTAAATAGTTCGATAGTTCTCGAGGTGCTGGCCAATTAGAGTAGTTGGGTTTGTAACATTTGTAAATGTTGTAAAATACGCTGTAATTGGTGAAATGTTTGTCCTGCTAGAAAACTTGAGCTCTGCCGTTTAGCGGACGTGTAAATTGTGTGTATAGTGTAAAATAGCGAACAGTACCATAACCACTGACTTGTACCATAACCACTGACTTGTACCATAACTAATGATATTACGAGAAAAATACTAAAATTACTGTTTAACCTTGCATGTTTACTAACTGATATTATAACTTTAATGTCATAATTGTCTAAACTGTATAATAGTTACTAACCGTACCATAACCACTGACTGTAGAGACGAAATTGTTGAAATGTTATGCTATCGGTTAGTTAATGTTGATTAATTGTCTGGAAAATTGTATGACTTGCTTAATAGCTGCATTGATTAGTATATAGTGTTTGGTGACTCTTGATGTTACTTGTGTGTGTGACGTTGTGAAATTGTTGAGCATGTGAGGATCCTGTGTGTGCGTGCACGTGTGTGTTTGGGCCTAGTAACTGTGCCATGTGGTGCTAGTGATAAGGAGATTGGTGTGACTGTTGAAACTGTGTGTATATTTGTACAGCTTTTGAATCAGACGTTCTGTTGGTCCTTTGTCTTGTATGTTAAATAAAAAAATTGACTACACTGTGTAGTAGGGAGTGGCCTGTCCTGGTGGCCGCATGGCCTCCATGTTGCAGTCTTGACTTAAATTTAGTGTAGGGTGTATATGTGGCTGTAACTAGTGGGCTGGAATTCTATGATCAGTTTCCATATATTGACTGTTGGAAACCGACTGTTAAAAAACTGCCTTGGTGAATTAAACTGTGTCATGAGGAACAATGGAGCCACATGGTAGTCAGCACTAAGGCCTTAACTCCACCTAGTTTGGACACCCCCCCTTGCATCTGATTACCAACCCCCTTATTTATCCTCCAGAGCCAGAGTAGCCACTCCCCCACTCTTCCTCCCAAGCTAAAACTGGTATAGCTGGTATTTGCACTCCCCCTGCTCTTTTGTCCCCGCCTACCCACATACTTTTCTGTTCTTTTGTTTCAAACTCTTCCATCCCTACATTGCCAGATGCCTCTCTGGCTTACACCTAGTCCATCACATATTGACGGTAATGGACAGTTGCAATTGGCAGATCCTGTATTTGTTTAAGTCCCTTTTACCGCGACCGACCTGTTCAATTGGAAGACCCATAACTCCTCGTACACCGATAAACCTCAAGCCATGATTGACTTGGTCATCTCCATTATACAAACACACAATCCCACCTGGGCTGATTGTCAGCAATTATTACTGACCTTTGGCACGTAAATGGCGCTGACATGATCCATCTAAAGGCCTATCAACAAGCCATTATTGCTGGCATGAAGGCAGGAGGGAAAAAGGCAATTAACATGTCCAGGATGGCTGAAGTGTTACAAAAAACTAATGAATCACCCAGTGCTTTTTATGAGAGACTGCTTGAGTCAAATAGATTGTACACTCCTTTCAATTCTGAAGCCCCAGAAAACTTCCAAATGATAGACTCAGCATTTGTCAGCCAGACCCAGAGCGATATTGAGAGAAAATTACATACAAAAATTAGAGGGATTTGCAGGGATATCCATATCACAGCTAATGGAGGTTGAAAATAAGGTGTATATGAATAGGAAAACTGAGACAAAGAGTGAGGAGGAACGTAAGATGAGGAAGAAAATAGACATGTTAGAGAAGGAGGGGAGATGAATAGAGGAGTTGAGAATAGGATGAGCAGGGTACCACTAGGTAGAGATCAAAGTGCATATTGTAGAGAGGAAGGGCATTGGAAGAATGACTGTCCATAGAGGGGATATATTGCAGGTGGTAGACAAGAAGAGAGAAGAGGGCGAGGTGGTCATGGTAGTAGCTATAGAGGACGAGGTAGAGGAAGTTTTGGAGGGAATAATGGGAATAGCAGAGGGAGTGTTCAGGGAGATAGATATTATTCTCTTACCCAGAGACCTAGGGATAGGGAAGATAGAGATTTTTGTAGGTCTGGCTGACACTGTCATGGAAGACTATTGATACCGACCGGGCTCCATCCCCCTTGGCCGAGCGGAGCCTATGGTTGATGTAGCAATAGGGGGAAAGAGAAGTCCTTTCATGATTGACACAGGTGCTGAACATTCTGTGGTGACCAAGTTGGTAGCTCCTCCTTCTGAGAAGACTATAACTGTGATAGGAGCTACTGGGAAAAGCACTGCTAGACTGATTCTCAGGAGTCGTACATGCATTTTAGGAGGCCATTTTGTTAAGCACCAGTTCCTATACATGCCAGAGTGTCCAGTTTAACTTCTAGGACGAGATCTATTATCAAAGCTTCAAGCTCAGATAACTTTTCTACCTAATGGATCAACGTCTCTGCAGTTTAATAAATCACCTGGCATAATAGGGGTATTGGTGCCAAAAGAAGAAGAATGGCATTTCTATTCTGTAATAATAAAAGCAAACCCAAAGAGTGATGGATCTGTATTTGACATTCCAGGAGTATGGGCAGAAAATAATCCTCCAGGACTTGCTCATAACATCCCACCAATACATATTGAGTTAAAGCTTGGGGTGTATCCTGTTAGCCTTCGTATGTTGTCCTTTTATCTACCCCAACAGCTGTAAAGGTGGCGGAAGTGAGTCCTTGGATTCATCACTCTAGGGTTAAACCAGCGGCAGATTCCTGGCAAGCTACTCCAGATCGTGAGAATCCTTGCAAGATCCGGTTGAAGCGCATGACCCAGTCGAATTGAGTGTGACTTGAGAAGTATGAGGTGATTTGTGAAGAATCGTGGTCGAAGGTTGCCGAGATCAACAAGTAGGTGTTTTGATGGCCATAATAAAGCCTGACCACCTGCCTACGTTTCATAACCAGAGTGTCTCGAAGGGACCTCTGTGAAGGTGAGGATCAGAAGTACAACAATCCTTGCAGCCCTCACAAGCGGGAAGCTGAGGTGCCGTCGCACGGTCGAAGAATAAAGATGAGGACCGCAAGAATAATGTGTTTAATTATGTGCTTTAGTATTTTTATAATTTTTCAGGAGGGTAAAGGTAAGGATATTCCAAGCTGTGTTAGTTGTATTAAGACTACGAAAACAGGTAACCAGATATCCCAGACCCTAATTTGGCACTCACAATATGAATGTAAAGGATCTGTGTCTAGGTGTAGATACTTAGATAGTGATTATAGTGTGTGTCAACCGATATCAGGTGAGCCCAAGTGTTTCGATCCCCAATTCCAACCCCGTACAATTTGGTTGGTAATTCGGAACAGTAACTCCCAGGGGACCTTAATAAATAAAACTGTGATAAGCACCATACATTCTATGGGCATTCTACTATTTGATGCATGTAAGGCGATTTCGGGTAGCAGGAAACCATGGAATGTATGTGGAAATCCTAAATGGGAACGAACTTATGGGTTTAATGACAAATATTTATGTCCCAGTAAAAGATCTACTGATCCTGACTGCCCAAATAGAGACTTTAACTTCTGCCCCTATTGGTCATGTGTAGGGTGGGCGACCTGGGGAAAGACAGTAGATCAAGAAATGATTATCCACTGCACCGTATTGTAAAACTATGGAGTGTAACCCTGTGCATATGACCATTTCCAATCCACAGCACTTCATTGACAAGTTTGGGAATCTCTTTGGGTTTCAAAATACATGGTACAGAAGTAGATCCAGGGACCATAATATATGTAGGTCTTGAAACTGAGTCGACAGCTTCTCAAACTCATCAGGTTTTTCATTCCTTCTATGAGGAGATGAGTGTTCAGGATAAAATTCCCCATAATGTTAAGAACCTATTTATTGATTTGGCTGGTAGTCTTAATATAACTAACTGCTTATTATGTGGAAGTACTAATATGGGAGACCAATGGCCATGGGAGGCAATAGAGGTTTGGTACCTTGGTTCTGAGACAGATGAACAACAGATCCTTTCTCAGTCTGATCATCAAGTAAATTTAAGGGAAAAATTCAGAATGGCGTTTAAAAACATCTATCATAGGCCATGTATGTTTAGCTAGAAGAGGGCCACTGTATAATACATCTGTTGGAGAGTTAACCTGCTTAGGACAGAAGACCTATAATGCTGATACAAAATATACTATTTTGTGGTCAGCTTCAAATGTCTTGGAACCTACTAATCCTTTTGCAAATTACATCAATTTAAAAGAGGTATGGTTTGACTTATCTGCTACATCCAATTGGAAAACCCAGCGAATTTGTACTGGATCTGTGGTAAGAAAGCATATTCAGAGTTACCACAGGATTGGGAGGGAGCATGTGTACTAGGTACGCTCAAACCATCCTTCTTCTTGTTGCCAATTGAAACAGGAGAGACCTTGGGAGTTAAGGTTTATGATGTGAATCATAAAAAGAAGCGAGCTTCATTGAATATAGGTAGTTGGGAAGATGAGTGGCCTCCCCAACGTATCATAAATTTCTATGGACCTGCTACCTGGGCTGAAGATGGTACCTATGGATATAGAACCCAAATATATATGCTCAACCGTACTATAAGACTACAGGCGGTGGTTGAGATCATAACCAACGAGACAACAGAAGCCCTCAACCTCTTAGCTAAGCAGAATATCCGAATGAGATCCGCCATTTACCAAAATAGGCTAGCCCTTCATTATTTACTGGCAGTAGAGGGAGCTGTGTGTGGAAAGTTTAATCTTAGCAACTGTTGTTTGCACATAGATGATGAAGGGCGGGCAGTGGCTGAATTTACAAGCCACATGGTTAAACTGACGCATGTACCTACTCAGGTCTGGAATGGGTACAATCCTAGTAGTTGGTTTGGAAGCTGGTATGAGCAGTTTGGAGGGATTAAGGCGTTAGTAGGAGGAGTAATATTCATTATATTCTTATGTCTCTTTCTGCCCTGCCTAATTCCATTAGAGGTCAGATCTATACGTAGTATCATAGAGAGTACTATAAATAGAAAGACAGCTGCTCATGTAATGGCTGTCTGGAAGTATGAACCCCTAGCCCAGGGAGAGAATAATCAGGATGAGGAATGTTGAGAGAGCATGAAGTTCAGTTAGAATGATTACAAGGTCTGTACTGGTTCATGGTTACTAGAGTGGTGTTGGCAAATTATGGTTAGTGATGCATCTTGTATAACTTTGTATCAAAGGCATCAAAGGGGGGAATGTGATGGGATTCCAGCATGGTCAAAATTTAGTAGGCCGAAATCTCCACATGGCATATGCTAATTAGTATCTGACTACAAACAGTTGGATGAGTCATCAGTATACTGAGCATGTGTGGAAGTGGATAGTACATTCCTTTGTCTGTAAATGCCATGTGGTCTGCCCATATAAGGTGCTCCTGAATACCCTGTGTGCTGATTGGTCTGAGGAATATAGGATGGGTTATACTGTATGGGAGGGGATTTGCTGCTAACAAAAGGCCTCTGTACCATGCTTTCTGCCTCTCAGATATTTATGGAACAGGAGTTCATCTGAGACCCAATCGGTGTGTAAATAAAAGACCTGTTACTTCCTGAAGACTTGTGTCCATATCTCTATGTGTGGCTTCTGCGGTTTGTTCCTGTTATTCCTCCAGTAACAATTGAATTGAACCAAGACATGCATAGCTAGCATATCAAAATTTCATTACACAGTATTTTCACTTGTCTTTGCAGACAAATGAAAAAATGTTAATGATTTAAATTTACACATTTTTCATATGTTTCACTTAATTGTTCAGCCTTTATAAAAAAAGTTTTAGGTAGAGGGTAGCTGACGAGATGCATGGTGCCTCAGCTCCAGGTAGCTATCTCTGAATCCACAGATTTCAGAGCGGTTTGGCTGCTCACTGAATCACCAAAAGCCACTTCCAGACTCAGTTTCAAAATGGGAAAGCACTCTAAGAAAACCCAAGCGCTAGGTGAAGGATATACCCACGATATCGTACAGCTTCTTTCCCAGTCGATTAGGCCAAAAATGGCAGATCTACTGCTTACTTCACCTCCAGACTTAATGGAAGCCTTGGATGAGGAGGACAGGGAGCTGGAGGAGACCTTGACTCAACCATGCAGAAGTAAGGCTTTACATCCATGGCAACCAGAACCACCCCTGGCCACAATAACAGATTTGAATTCCATGGTAATGGATCTCAAAGCCCTTTTTGCCTCTGAGATGGCAGTGCTTATGGATGATTTGAGCACACATTCTGGGTGCATAAGGGCCACGCACGAAGACATTAATGGCTTAATATTTAAGCAAGATTCTACTGCAGCACAACAGCTGGAAGTATACTCAACATGTTCACAATTAATTGGGCAACCGGACAATACAGTGAGGCAATGTAACCTGAAAGTGAGAGGGGTTACTGATACTACAGATTCTGTGGAACTGCCTCAGTTCATCCGGAGGTTGTTCTCTGCGACAATGACATAAACAAGTTAAAGGATTATCTCTAGATGGACTAGATGGACTATATCGCCTACCTGGACAACCACACAATAAATCCCCTGTACATATGGATGTCATCATGTGTTTCAGGTCAAATAATGACAAGAAAGAATTTTTGAAGGCAGTTAGGTGCCAATCTCCTTAAAGCTTTGAGGAACACTCGCTGAGCTTTTTTTTCTGTAGGTATCCATATCGACAGATATCTATGCTTTGCATTATATGCATACCTCCCCTTTGAGTTCTGGGTCAAGGAGCTTATTACTTTAGCATACCCACCATGGTATCTAAGGCATACTTTAACATGCATTATACATTTCTGGTTAATCAGGTCATGAATTCACCTTGATAGCATACTTTTACAGCCTTTTTTATTGTAATATGACACAGGTTTACTGTTTGTTCATTTTAAGTTACTCTATTTAGTTTTGTTGCCTTCTGGCCTTAGACTTCCATGGGCTTGAAAGGAGCTAGTTCTAGTTAACCTAGGTATTGTCATCACTGGCATAGGCATGACTTATTTCCTTACACATCTAAAAAATAAAAAGGGGGCTAACAATCTTAGTTAGTGGTTGTTTACCGTTTTCGTCATGTAATACCAACGATGTATAGTCTTGTTAATCTCTTTGTGTTATTTGTCTCACTATTATGACGCTTTGCACTTTTGTCAGCATATGTCACTGATGTATTTTTTACCTAATTGTTATGCTTATGCCCAATAAAAATTGATTGACAAAAACAAATATTAGGTAATGAAAAGCTTTGTGTAATAAAAAAAGGGAAAAGAGGGATGGGAACAGCGCTAAGTAACAAAGGGGAAGGCTGCACAACCTAAACGGGTAATTTCTCTCCTAAAAACCCAAAAGAAATGGTGGAAATACAAAACAAGAGGGTGTGCCAAAGGGTAAAGGATAAAAGAAAGGATTCTGGACGTATTACACTATTGAAGCCTTTCTTCTTTTCAATCTGTTCCTGGAATCTGAACAGCTGGATGGTACACAAACCTTAGGATACAAGCAAACCCTACCAGGCTCACATGTATTATTGTCAATAAGACTTTATCTTGGACTTTTGGTTTTATCATTGAGTATACATTTTATTGTTACTATAGGACTTTTTATATTTCACTCCAGTCTTATCTACCCTTATTTTATTCTTTAACCCTTGGTGCACCGGATATTTTTCTATTTCTACAATGAAAAGCTTTAGTAAACAGTGTTGTGGCAAAACCGACCTCGCCACGTGTCCTTGGAGGGGGCTGCTTGCCCGCCTCTTGCCTTTGGACTATGGCCCTGCAGGTTAAACTGTTTATTTTCCCTGCAGAAAGGCTTATTCGTGTGATCTGAGTGCCATTCATCTAATAATGTGCAGTCAGATCCAAGCTATCTGGGGATATGTAGAAATGTGTGTTTTATGTACTAAATGTGTCAGTATGTAATTTTATGTCTTTTACTGTCTTTTTGTCTGCCATGTGGGTAATGGAGTTTGGCTCTGTCTTTGGAGATAATTAGATTCCTTCTCCAATTATCTCCAGGGCAGAAGGGAGGAAGCCAGGATGCATTGTGGGGATGTTTTACTTTTACTGTTTGAGCCAGGGGGAACAAAAGATACTTTTACTAACTTTTGAACCCCTGGTCTGATTCATGCCATTTTTTAATATGTTGTTCCCCTGAATGGATTGATTGTGAATATGTATTTTTATGCGAATGTGATGTATATTTTGGGAGTTATGAATGTTGTGTAAAAACTGTATTTTCCCTACCTATGATAATTGTATTTCCCTGTGTGTACAGATAATTAGTTTACAGGTAGAGGGGAGGGCTATGTGTGGGATGTAACTATTGTGTGATTGGTTAATGTACGTTACTGTGTGTGTCCCTCCCCTTCATGGGAGCACCTAATAAAAAGGGCTGCAAGCTAGCAGCCAGAGAGTTCTATTTTTACCCTCAACTTGAGTCCTGTCTCTTATTGGGGGAATCTGCTACAAGGGATTGCTATGCTAGGCATATTCCCTTGCTATAATCACTGAGCTCTTGTAAGAGCTTGTTCCTGCTTCGTTCTGAAGGGAGATAGCTGCAGCCTGCGGTGCTTATGGTGTCTGGTGGAGTGCTTGGAGTCCTCTGGAAGCGCTAGGAGCATCTTTCAACGGAGGTACCCAGTCGGGGTGCCAGGTGATCCGTTACATTGGTGGCAAGCGGCGGGATGGCATCCTAGTGCGAGGAGAAGCAGCTCGGAGACACCAGTAACGTGTGGAGTTGTGCAGCGTCCTTATCTTCAGCAACATAATGGAACCAGCAGTGGCTACAGCAAGCATGGCGTATAGCTACTCCGTACTAGAGTTTGGCACGATGGTAGGGTTGCACCTGAAGTTTTACGGACCCAATCCAGAGGAGAAATACGTGCGGTTCGTGTGGGACATGGTGACCCGGAACCTACAACACAGGGCGTTGAGGGAAGGCCAGTGGGCACGTTGGGAGAAACTCCAGCCACAGGTAGAGTGGGACGAGGAAGAAACCGAGGTGGCCGGTGGAGATGGGACCGAGGTCTCTCTACCGGCCCTACAGGGATGCTGGGCACCCGGCCCAGATCCCCAGCGGCAGTATGTTTTACAAGGAGGGGAGACAGTCGGTCTCACTCCCCAGTGGCAGAATGTGTTATTGGAGAAAGAGACAACCGGTCTCCCTCCCCAAAAGCAACCAGAGGTACCCGAGGTAGAGGACCTCATAGACTGGTCCTGGGAGGACCCCCTGCAGGCAGGTGGAGATGGGACCGAGATCTCTCCACCGGCCCTACAGGGATGCTGGGCAACCGGCCCAGATCCCCAACTAGAGCTGGAGTTACAGAAAGTGGAGAGCATCGACCTCCCCCCCCAGCAGCAGCCGGAGTACCAGGGGGAGGTAAGTGATATTTCTCCTCCCCAGCCAACTCCTTTGTTCCCTGACCCCCCAGCAGAAGAGCTGGCAACTGGGCAGAGCGCCGCTGGCCTCTGTCCTCCCTTGTTTCCTTCCCCTGAGCCTGACTTTCTACAGGCTGCCCCAGCGGAAGGTGCCGTCCTTCCTCCCCAGCGGCAGTGCGTACCCCAGGGAGCTGATGGTGTCGTCCGTCCTCCCCAGCAGCAGTGTGTAACCCAGGGAGCCGAAGGTGTCGTCCTTCCTCCCCAGCGGCAGTGTGTACCCCAGGGAGCTGAAGGTGTCGTCCTTCCTCCCCAGCGGCAGTGTGTCCTGCAGGGAGCAGAGACCGTCAGTCTCACACCCCAGCAGCAGGACAAAATAATGAAAGGGGAGACAGCTGGTCCGCCTCTCCACCAGCAGAGAGAGTGTCAGGGAGAGGAGCCTGTTAACCCCTCTCCCCAGCGGCAGTTGACAGTCCAGAGAGAGGAGCTTGTTACACCCTCTCTCCAGCGGCAGCCTAACCCACCAAGGGGAGATGTTGAGCCCCGCAACTGTGCAGATGGGACCGTAGTCTCTGCGCTTACAGCCCAAGGGGTAGAGACGGTCGGTCCTGTTCCCCAGCCCCAGAGCTGTGTACCCAGAGGGGAGACGGTCGGTCTCCCCCTCCCACAACCAGGCTCCAATCAGGCTACTTCGGTGGTAGCACTGGCACCAGGGCAGAGTACCGCTGGTCTCTGCCCACTCAGCAACCCACCAAGGCAGTCTACCAGCTCCCCACACAGCCGTGGTGAGGCACCTGGACATGGACAAGTTGCTACTTTATCCAGGTGGAGTAAACATTTATTGTGGGTGGGCTGTACTGCTGTTTGTGCTTCGTGGGTGGGTTGCTGGACTAACCAGGGCACTGACCGGCAGGAGGTCAGATACCCTGTTAGTCTGGGGGGCAAAGGGGAGAAGTGTGGCAAAACCGACCTCGCCACGTGTCCTTGGAGGGGGCTGCTTGCCCGCCTCTTGCCTTTGGACTATGGCCCTGCAGGTTAAACTGTTTATTTTCCCTGCAGAAAGGCTTATTCGTGTGATCTGAGTGCCATTCATCTAATAATGTGCAGTCAGATCCAAGCTATCTGGGGATATGTAGAAATGTGTGTTTTATGTACTAAATGTGTCAGTATGTAATTTTATGTCTTTTACTGTCTTTTTGTCTGCCATGTGGGTAATGGAGTTTGGCTCTGTCTTTGGAGATAATTAGATTCCTTCTCCAATTATCTCCAGGGCAGAAGGGAGGAAGCCAGGATGCATTGTGGGGATGTTTTACTTTTACTGTTTGAGCCAGGGGGAACAAAAGATACTTTTACTAACTTTTGAACCCCTGGTCTGATTCATGCCATTTTTTAATATGTTGTTCCCCTGAATGGATTGATTGTGAATATGTATTTTTATGCGAATGTGATGTATATTTTGGGAGTTATGAATGTTGTGTAAAAACTGTATTTTCCCTACCTATGATAATTGTATTTCCCTGTGTGTACAGATAATTAGTTTACAGGTAGAGGGGAGGGCTATGTGTGGGATGTAACTATTGTGTGATTGGTTAATGTACGTTACTGTGTGTGTCCCTCCCCTTCATGGGAGCACCTAATAAAAAGGGCTGCAAGCTAGCAGCCAGGGAGTTCTTCTATTTTTACCCTCAACTTGAGTCCTGTCTCTTATTGGGGGAATCTGCTACAAGGGATTGCTATGCTAGGCATATTCCCTTGCTATAATCACTGAGCTCTTGTAAGAGCTTGTTCCTGCTTCGTTCTGAAGGGAGATAGCTGCAGCCTGCGGTGCTTATGGTGTCTGGTGGAGTGCTTGGAGTCCTCTGGAAGCGCTAGGAGCATCTTTCAACGGAGGTACCCAGTCGGGGTGCCAGGTGATCCGTTACAAGTGTTATTTAGCTTTAATCATTAATATTTCACACAGGGTCTGAAATGTTAGTATACAAGCAAAAAAAAAAATTTTTTTCTTAAATACAATGGATGTGACAAAAATGATACATAAAAATGATCAAACAGGCATTCCTAGCATTATAGCTTACTAAACATGGCAACAGAATGTAAAATAATGTCTGCATTTAAGCATAAAATAAATACAGTAAAATCATATACTTCTAGAATAAAGGAATTCAAAACTGTTATAGCAAGCTTTATCAATCTCTAATATGCTAATGTAATGCTAACAGTTAAATGGAACAGTCTATTCCCTCATCCCCCTCCCTGACTGAATGAATGATATGACCAATTAAATGTCCTTTACTGTTTGAAAACAGGGGACTGAGCTTACATTTCCAGCACACTTGCAGACATTATTAGATCAGAGACTAGAGGTGTCTTGCAGAGAAATTAGTTCCTTTACAAGCTGGTAATCATAACTAGAGAATAAACGAGGGTGGGTAAGACATAATAGAGAAGATTCCATTCTCCAAAATACATGAAAAATGTTTAGACTCGATTTAGGTAGTGAAGTAGTTAAAGGACCACTATAGTGCCAGGAAAACAGGGACCCCCTCCCGCCCGGCTCTGGGGAGAGGAAACTTACCTTTTCTCCAGCGCCGGGCGGGGAGCTCTCCTCCTCCTCTCCGCCTCCTCTCCTCCCTTTCGGCTGAATGCGCACACGCGGCAGGAGCTGTGTGCGCATTCAGCCGGTCTCATAGGAAAGCAATCATAATGCTTTCCTATGGACGCTTGCGTGTTCTCACTGTGATTTTCACAGTGAGAATCACGCAAGCGCCTCTAGCGGCTGTCAATGAGAGCCACTAGAGGATTTGGAGGCTGGATTAACCCTAACATAAACATAGCAGTTTCTCAGAGAAACTGCTATGTTTATTTAAAAAGGGGTTATCCCTAGCTGGACCTGGCACCCAGACCACTTCATTAAGCTGAAGTGGTCTGGGTGCCTAGAGTGGTCCTTTAACAGTCACATAAGGGGGAGGCAAAACTTGCTGTGCATGAGTCAAAATATTAATCACTTGGCAGACTGATAATTTCTTGAAAGTTCAACTTCTCGTTGCAATTTTCATGATATTATACGCTTACCTGGGATACATTGAGTTTTTGCCTTAAGTGAGTATAACTGATAATCCAAGATAACACTAAACATAGATATGCTTACTGCAATATCTCAACTAATTCACATAGTTTGTAGGGTGTTATCTTATACAGCCATTTGATGTGTACTACAATCACCCCCGGGTAATGCAATATGGGACTGTAACAACAGCCTTCGATTCTTGAGCCTATTTACTCATCTTTAGCAGATAGGGATTATTTTACTGGAAGCCATCCAATCATTCTCTGTTTAGTCTGTTTTACTGCTCTGTTAGCAGTGACATGGGTGATGTCATGTTCCTGACATGTTGGCCGGTTGCTTGTACACATAGCATGACTTTTGTTCAAAATGGGTTCTGCATTACCTCCTCTTTTATTGCACACTGATATATGCACTTGAAATATACAGAAAATAGCTGCCATGTAAAATAATATACACAGCAGAGAGTTCTCTCTGATCTCCTGGAAAGCTGTGTTTGGGCAAAAAACAACAACTGCATAGCAACATACCGAACACGACAGATTTCATGCAGCCATCTTGGAAATTGCATATATCTCATTTTGCGAGAGTTAAAGGAGTTGTTTATACCAAATCTCCACAGTCAGCTTAAATGAACTAAAACAGATGTGAATAAATATATCAGACTATAAGAAGTGGGTGGTAAAATCCACTCCTGGAAAGTCCCTTTAAAAAAATAGCATTGTTGTACATCTTATAAAATAAAAGGCTTGTCAGACCAAGAGTAAAACATACAATTTTTCAAGTAAGTACATTGGATCCTTGAGTTGCGGAAACTGTATTCACAAATATTTTGGAGTTTGGATTTTAATGGGACACTCCATGCCCTCAAACTATTACAGTGTAGTCTAGTGGTTATGGTGCAAAGAGTCTACAGGTATCAAATAGTCTGGGAGTTGTTTGACAAAAACTAGGGCTCTCTCCCCATTCCTCCACCTTATTGATAATGTGGAACTTGCATTCTACAATAAAATATTGTTTTCCTTCAGCCTGGACAGCAATGGATGCCTGAAAGTGGTGGTGGGTTTGACAAAAAACTAGGGGATGGCACCCGTAGACTCTTTGCACAATGACCACTATACTGAGCTGTAGTAGTTCTGGTGCAAAGAATGCTCCTTTAATGTAAATTACAGTGCAATTTGTTATGTATGTTTTACAAATCAACACTAGTTTCTCAGTTCTTATAATGGAGTTTCTGATTTCCTGATAAAATTAACAGACGCATGAATAATACATTCTCATAACAAACAATAAACAAAAAACTGTTGGCAGATAATGTATTATCCATAAGAATCTATGAATACACTGAATTAATAGTCTGTTCAAGTTCCATAACATGGTTACTTATCTCCCAGTTATTCTTAGACGTTGAAAACAATTCCTTAGGTCTGCTTTTAGAATAGACTTGGTTTTATTAGGTTAATGTAAGATTTGACATTGTACAACACTGGATGAACACCTTGAGTTGAGTAGACTGGAAGGATTTATTCCTAACACAATTTTGTCCCTTTCCTTATCTAGAGTCATTCCATAAAATTATTAAAATAAAGGGTATTACATACCTTGTTCCAGGGTTCATGTTCCCTTGGCGCAGCTGAACTTTCCTCCTCATGCAACATCATCGAGGAGGCATGGCTTCCTATGCTGATGGCTAGTCCAATGCTCCTCATTGTGTTCAGTGTTTTCTTATGAGTTGCACTCAGACAGCGCAGTGGAAGCACCCTCAGTGACTATCAGTATGACGGCAACTACAGGTGTGTTTAACCCTTCAAGGGAAACATTAAAGTTTCTGCAATGTCAATGATTTACCTTCAAGGTTTAAACATATGGGAACACAGCACCTACACCACTTAATTAAGATGAAGTGGTCTGGGTAACTTAAGTGGCCCTTTAATTGGAGTTGGAAGATATAAAAAGTATTCATGTTATACAAACTACAGATTGTATAAAAACTGCACGCAAAACACCTATGTTAGAAAATATATTAAACGATCGATTATGAAAATTGGCCAAGCTCCTTTGTCATTGTACCCCTCCTATCATTGGTGTCCAAAGACGGCTATAACCGTAAAAAAAACCAAAAAACAGTTAGGTTCTAATTTATGTTTTCTTATAACTTGAATTAAGTAGACTGGCACTAAACTTTTTTTCTTTATTTCATATGTACATATATAATACTAGCCATGATGTCAGTAGTATTTATTTCCTTGTTTTTATTAGATGGTGCTGGCATAATTTTACTGTAAATCCAGTGGAAATAGTCAGGTCTTTGGCCATCATAAGGTTAAATCAGCATAATGTATGAATTGGAGCTATATACATTGTTCACATCGCTGTAATTTCGCGTGGTGGGATCGTATAATCTGTCTGCAGGCCGTTGTTTGGATGTATATACATTGTTCACATCGCTGTAACTTCGCGTGGTGGGATCGTATAATATGTCTGCAGGCCGTTGTTTGGATGTATATACAAGGTCAGGAACGTGTTTGTTAATCACCTTGAATATGTTCTCTGAATGCTTCTGTGTCAACATGGACACCTTCCAGAATCACACACATGGAGAGAATAAGGTTGTAATATTATAAAATATAATCCATTTAACTGTTTGATATCTCTTTTCAGACAATGACTGTATTGTTAAATGTTATGTCTATGCTCAAAACCCCAAACGAAGTTATTCAAATGACGCAAAGTGTCGTTCCCTGCATAGTGTTAAGATATAACACACAGGGTTTCAAATATAAAACATGCAGTGAGGCAGACCTACAACATTGAAAAATGTATACTTTTTTTTAAATGAAAATATCCCAAACCATATCAAAGTCACAATAATGTGCACCACATGGTCTGAGAAACCTCCTGCTTTGGATTACCTAAGATTACCAAAATGTTATACACTGCGATTACAGGGAGAGGTTTACACGAACTCTTGGTGGTCTCAACTCTGTCTGAATTAAATAGGGTCTCATTGGGAGATTACAACATCTCATTTTTATTCTTGATAAGGCAAAAGCAAAAAACGATTGTAACGTATAAGCAGACTCCACCAAATTAGTCTGAATCTCCAATAAAGATAAATGTAACATGATTTCTGAACTTTTACAAATAGTGTACTATTCTTAAATAGATTAATAGGTGACAGACGGCAGATTCATTCAGAGCAGGGCTTTGTTGTAGCAGCTCTCTGTTTGTTAAAAATTGCAATCTGGTGTATTAAGGTGTATTTGGGCTCTTAATGCAAATATTAGCTGTAAATGTAGAGGAAATGGAAACTCTGATGTTCATTTTAAAACTTCTGTTTTGTTTTTTTGTTTAACGTATTTTGATGATTTGACAATTGCCATGACAATTCAGATCAGGCCAGCCATGGCCAGGGCACACATTGTATTGGAGGAGATGAAACAGACACATTGGGTCATGTCTCACCTTCTCTGTATGCTCTCTCTATGCTGACTGCAAGGTACAAGGACAAAGCTTATAACAATGATTGACAGGGAGCTAAGATTTAGTTACCCAGTTCCAGAGGCAAACAGAGTGGTGTGAATTTCTACATTTAATTTTTATCTTTTAGACCAGTGGTTCCCAAACTTTTTAGGTTCAAGACGCCCTTAATATTTTAATATTTTTACAAGGCTCCTCAAGTCAAAACATTTTCTGTGTTGTATATATGTACAGCGCATCGGCATATATGGGGCCCCTATTCGGTAGAAATGCTTGCAGTTCAAGCGCAGATCCAGAACCTAATCTTGGGAGGGGCACTGGTAGATTTAAAGAAACATTCCAAGCACAATAATCACTACAGTACTTTGCAGTGGTTATGGTGCCAATAGTGCTGTAGTGCCCTCCCAAAATACTAAAACTGTTTAAGAACAGTTTGACAATTTACCTGGTATCTGCCAGGACAGGGGCTGTAGAAGGGGCTAGGGGCAGTAGTGTTTTAGAGGTGCAATGTGTGTTTGAGTTGTGCAGCGTGTGCGTTAGGGGTGCTTGTGTGAGGAGTGCAGAATGCAGTGTGCGCGAATGTGAGGGGTGCAGTGTGCGCATGTGTGAGGGGTGCAGTGTCTGTGTGTGTGAGGGGTGCAGTGTGTGCGTGTGTGAGGGGTGCAGTGTCTGTATGTGTGATGTGTGTGAGGGATGCAGTGTCTGTGTATGTGGGGCAGCTTGTGTGTAAGGGGTACAGTGTGTTTGTGAGGGGTACAGTGTGTGTGGGGGACAGGTAGTGTGAGGTGTACAGTGTGTGTTGGGTAGTGTGTGAGGGGTACAGTTTGTGTGTATGGAGGGGCAGTGTGTGTGTATGGGGGGACAATGTGTGTGTGTATGTTGGGGCAGTGTGTGTGTGGGGGGAGCAGTGTGTGTGTATGGGGGAGTTATTGTGTGGTGTGGGCAAATTCATAAATATATATATAATTTTTTATTTTAATTAAAAATAATAATTTTCATATCCCCCCTCCCTGCTTACCTTTGCCTTTGCATTTCCTGCAATCCCTGGTGGTCCGGTGGGGAAGCCCTGGTGGTCCTGGTGGTGAGATTGAACTCTAGCAGCCTCAGGAGCTGCTAGAGGTCAGTCTCGCGAGATTCGGAGCATTGCCATGGTAACTGCAGCAACGTTCTGAACAAGCGAGAGGAGAACCCGACGGAGCTGCATGTTAGAGCTTCCCAAGGTCCTCTCTCCCACCCCTGCTGGCTGCCAGCATTATACTGCTAGCAGACCGGAGAGGAAGATCTCTAATCTCCCCTACGGTCCTGCAGAGCTGGAAGGGGAGAGGGACGCACAGTTCATAGCACCGGGAAAATATCTTGCGGCTCCCCTGTGTGCCTGTCCTGGGGCGCCGCGGCACACAGTTTGGAAACCACTGTTTCAGACCTTACAAACATTTTATATGTAAATATGCATATAAATATGAATATGTCCAGAACTGCTGATCAATTAAATCAATTAAACTGTTAATAGCTCCCACTCAGCCCGCACCTTGATTCCTCTCCTGCAACTGTCATAAAAAAACCCACTAAGTCTTAAGTGAATACTATTCTACCAATCTATTGCTCTAATCCTACCCTTACCTTTTGTGTCACTTTACCGCACTGCCTCTAATGTGTACTGTAACGGAGCTCCTTGTACTCCGACTGAGTACCCTCCGTTGACGGATTCTCCTAGCGCTTCCTGAGGACTTCAAGCGCTGCAGCAGACACCACAACCACCGCAGACTCCGCAACCGCCGTATCTTGACTGGAGTCTCGCCGTCTTCCTTCCACCCTGGATCAGCTTCTGTCCTCCAGGACTGTGTGGGAAAGAACTCTTCCTTCCACCCTGTACGAACCTCCAGCATCCAAGACTGTGTGGTGAAGACCCCTCCTCCAAGGAGAGCGTGTCAGGAACAAGCTCTTAAAAGAGCTAAGTGATTCAAGCTCAGGGGAGCATGCAGAGCATAGCAATCCCCAGTGTGATTATAACAGCTCCCTCCAATAACGAGACAAGGCTACGTTTAGAGGGATCAAGAAGAACTGTCAAAACCTTTATTCCCTTGGGACCAGCCAATACAGTCACCACAATAACATTGTTGTGAAACCTCAATAAAATCACAAACAGTCAAACCATATCAAGAAACACACAGTGACTTATCACAACACAATGGCACATTTTTAAAGGGGTGGGGGGAGACAATATTTAACAGCAAATATCTCACCTGCCTGCAGAATTAGCAATATGCAAATCTACCCGAATATGCAAATGAACCAGTCTTGCAATTCAGGTAGTGCATATTGCTGTTGCTACCAAGAGAGGGCACTAGACCAGCTCCATAGCTAAACCCACCTAGTTGGTAGCAAACCTCAGCAATACAAGAGAGCAGGCAATACATTACACAGTACACACACACACACTATAAACAATTACATTACACACACCCTGCACCTATAATGGGTACAGGGTGACTAAAACATAAGATAAATAAAGAAGCCTACATAAATAGTCTGTCTGAAGGTAGACTAGGGCCTTTAAAGGCAAATACATCAAAGAGTCATAGTCACAGGGGAGGAGGCTGGCAAGCAGGCCTCTCCAGTACCAAGTGGCGAAGGGCACTTCGTCACATGTACGCTCATTGAGCAGGGCCCTAAACCCTTCTGTTTCTGTGCGTCCAACTCATTTCAATTAAGTGTTTGTTAGTCCACCCAATGTACAGCGCTGCGGACGTTGTTGGCGCTATATAAATAATAATAATTGCACAATATGTTAATATACCGCCAAATACAGGACCGTTTGCCAAAATTGCATGAGATTTATTTTTGTTCTGTGTTTATTGAACATGCACACAGTCATTTCTAATATATTGTTATTGTGGTTTCCTCTTTTACATGCTTATGGGTTCTAGCATGTAAGCTCATCGAGCAACCCCTCTGTTCCTGTGTGTCCAACTTGTCTGGTCACAACTACATGTCTGTTCGTCCACCCATTGTAAAGCGCTGCGGAATTTGACGGCGCTCTATAAATATCATAATAATAATAACAGTGCATATTGACAATTATTCAAAACTAACTTGGAACCATAAATACATTTGCAATGATGTTTCAAGCACTCCTGGTTCTCACTATTTACTATCGGCACAGAGGAGACCCAGAAAAAACACCCAACATCTAGTACATGTTGGACATTAGATGTGGAGATTCCCTTCAGGCCAAACTGCAATTCAATTAAATTTAGGCCAATCGGGTGATCTGACAAATTTCCAAACTCCGAAACTAAATGTACCCGAATTTAGAACCAATTCAAACCCACGATGTGGAACATGTTTGTTTCAGTTTGTGATTATCAGTTCCACCACTGGAGCGATAAAAAATAATAATAGAAATGATTGAAGGGAAAAAAAGATGATTAATGGTTAGGGGACAGTAACTAAATATTGATTTAATACACAGAGAAATTCAAGAGAAATTCTGCTGAACTGAACTAAGATTCAGACAAAATTTGGGTGTCTTGGAAAAAAAATATTTTCAGGAAATTTGGTTTGGCCAAGCCAAATAATTGCGCAATGTATATCTTTCTTTTATAAGTCAAATACAAAAAATTATTTGGGAACGCAACAATTTAAAAATTTAAAGAATAACAGTTGATTTCCAGGCAAACCTTTTTCTCCAAGTCTGTATATATCTCAATTACTATCTGTCAGGTATATGTCAGGCACAAAAACATGTAAAATCAAGGCATTCTACTTACCTGTGACAAAGAACGAATGCCATATACAGGTAGGTGGAAGCCCATTCCTGTGGATTTTATTATAACCAAAATATCAGAGAGGTTCTCCCTGTGAACAAGACACATTTCAGCATTGTGGTTTAGGCATGAAAAATACATTGTGTTAATATGGGATTAAAATGCATTCCCACAATAATGAAAATCAGATTACACAGTACAGCAGCTTCTCCGGAAAAAAAAATCCGAGTCATCCATTTACCACCTTATCTCCTAGAAAAACACCTAAAACTCGACAACGATTCAGTGTTAATAACTCTCATATTGTTAGGCAGGTTGGTTAGGACCTATCAATATTGGGAAAGGTGGCCACAGGGTGTGAATAAATCCCCATGATTTCCACAACCTATCCGTGTTTTAAATGGCCTTGGAAATATTCAGATTGCATTTTGCATTGATTTTTTATTTGTTTTATGGTGTAGAAAAAGTACCACTATTATGCAATGTATGCTTTCGATTTCTGTATTTCAATAACAATTCTAACATCAGAATTGTTGCAATGTATTACAGGTTTATAGAAGAGTTTAGGACGATGCTACATTTCATGTGTTTTGGTAACATTTTTGTCCTTCTTTTAAGTTAGCTTTATCCGTGGTTTTCCAAGGTTATTTTAAAATCATGCATTCAAAGCTGCGAATTAATGAATTGCATTGTGGGAAAGCATCACTTTGAATTTATAAATCAACCCCAACACAGATTTTTCACTGACTGCTTGCAAAAAGAATATATTAGACCTATATTAGCATATATTAACATAATGAAGGACACATTTATTCCACAAAATCAGAAAGATGGGGGCAATAACATTTCTGAAAATGACCTGGTAACTTAATTCTTGCAGTATGAACATTTATTAAAACCAATCTTGACTGGCAGTGTGGGCATTTCCTGTGTCCACAAATAATTACAAACATGTTAGAAGATTGACAATACAGACCTTTATTGTATTGTATGCAACTTCCTGGATCCTGGTCTAAGGGGGATTGTCGTCACCAATAATCAATCAAATTTTATGTAGGGTGAAAATACAACAAATATACCTGTCTCTTGATGGAAGATGCTTAGCTAAGCAGCGATAGGTTGTCACTTCACATCATATTGTAATTGCATTGCCAATCATACTTTCCTCTGGATATCCCTTTAATATTTTGAAAAAGGCTAGAATTTTAATTTTTTTTTTTTTTTTTTTAATAAAGTATGTGTGTGAATGTGTATATGCAGCGAGTATACCAACATGTATATATGTCTGTCTTGGCATCTGTCATTCTGTCAGTCTATCCATCCATCCATCCAACAGTATCTTAGCCAGCTGGTAGTGAGCATTATTTTGTTAAAAACGCCTATAAATAAGTGTAGCTTTCAGATATCAATATTCATTTTTATTTTTTTTTCATCATTCAGTTAGTTAATAAATTTAACCATAACATTTCCAATAACTGACTTTGCCAAAGTCCATGTATAAGACATTACCTGTTCAAAACATTGTAAATCATTTTCAGGTGATTTGGGTTGAGCCACTGGACTCCGCCAACTACCAATATGGTCTGGTTTGTGTTCTTCAGGGGACGTGATCTAAAATCCAGAACGGAAATCAAAATAGGATTCTACAACAAACTTTTCACATTTGGATTAGCAGTGACCTGGGAATCCCACCAGGGAATGTTTTCAAAGTCATGTGACCTAAGATAAGGCCATATTGAAACACTGTTGCAAGTTCCTGAGATTTGCAATTTAAAAGTCAAGATACATGAAAATGTATGTTTTACGTTCCAAAAGCAAATATTATAAGAATAAGCATGTAAGGTAGATTAAAGAAACACTAAGCATTAGGAATAGGAAACTTGCATTCCTAATGCATCAGTGTCCTTGTCCCTAGTTATATAGCTCCCCCACAAACATCTCATAAAAAAATAATTAAATAAAGGTTTTTACTTACCTTAGGTTCCCTCGGCGCTGCTTACTTCTCTGCCAGGTGTACCCCTAATTTCTGTTTTTTCTTTACTGCATACGTTTGGAGTCCAGACCAGATTCCTTTTATGTTTTACACCCTGCCATGCCCCCCAGCTTCAGATGCCCCTTTGGAGATGACCACAGGAAAGTATACATTTGAAGAAGATTTGGATAGTAATGGCACATTAATAATAATTTTCATTTGGTATAGAGCAGATATTTGATATGAATTGTGAGTACATACATCAAAACATTATCACTTTAATTGCTTAGTTTTGACACTGCATTTTTTTGAATTCCGCTTTTATCACATTAGTTTTGCATTATATATATACTCACAAAGCTCTTAAAATAGATTATTAAAATACACTTTAGTTTATTTAGCACGAATTTGTCTCCCACGTTGGAATTAGTGTAGGACCCACTGATATTGGAGTACTTTTAAGTAGTGGTGGGCCTAACACAATATGGCCATTTGATGGAACTGAATCCCCATATCTGTGTGCTGAGATGGGCGATTTTAGGTAGCGTTCTTAAATGTAAAACTGTATTTTTATGTGTGCTCTGTTCCTTAATCTGTATTACGTACCTGTTTGCCTATGTCATGGAGGAAGCATGGCCTCCTCTTGTGTAATGCAGACCAATGCGCATGATGGAGGAGCTTTGGAGACTTGATGCACATGAGCGTAAGATCAATGATATCCAAAGGGGGTCATCACATAGTGTGATCAAGTTTTACTTGGTCAGTGCAGTGGAAGACCCTCCAGTGGCTTTCAATGTAACAGCAGCTGGAAGTGTGTTTCTGCAAAAGGGCAATGATTAAAATGACAGGACCACTGCACCCAAGGATCCATCATCTGAGTGACTTTATTGGTCTGTTAGGTACCTTTACTATAGTATAGTATATGTTACAAAAGACTCGAAATGACTGTGTTACTGTTAATACTGATTGCTACTGTTACAACTCTATACGTTTAAGCCGAGGAAAACACAAATGGATTACACGAACTCTTATAAAGACTCCATTCGTGACACGAACGAGGGACCCCCAAATGCTGGCGTGTGCCGCCACTTAACCTCGTCACCCCGCAAAGTACCGAACGGTCGACCACCCGACCAGCAGAGTGTGGCAGCCATTAACCACCCAGGCGGCTGCGGTCTGCCGTTAACCACAGACTAATTGATGGGCCTGGGGGGGATCAACGTTCGCACACAAAGCACCGAAGGGAACCTACCGAACAACCATACGAACGGAGACCCCCTACAGTGGGTCGCGTGGCGGCCATTAACCTGTGGTTTCTGCAGTTAACCACAACTCAAGTACCATGCTACCAGGTGGTCCTCGTTCACGTACCGAACGAGTTCCACTACCAGACAGACAGCGGGGCTTCGCATGAACTGATACCCGGGTTTAGTTCCATAAGTTGGAAGCGAGGTCCTGCTGCCCGCTAAACCGATTGACAACATGGCCACCATCAGAGACTCCCGAGCCAAAATGCCGAACTGACTTTATACGGCAGAAATAGCCCATTCTGTTCGTGGGATTAGAGCGCCATTCGTATGTTTAATGTATCCGAACGCGAGCTGTTAAATGAATGGTAGAATGAGCTGTTTTCCTTTATTAATGTTGAAGCTGTGGATTTTTATGCAGTTTTCTGGGACATAATAAAATGTGGTCTTTTGTGCGCTTGGAGATAATTAGATTGTATAACCGTTGGTCTCATTATCTCCAAGCTGGGTGGGTACTAATTCAAATGATACACTGTATTGTGATTGGATACTTGTCTGTACTGTACCTGTATTCCATCAGGTCCACAGGGGGCTGTCCTTGGATCTGAGGAATCACATAAACTGTCATGTTGTGTGCCAGTAAAGGCAGTTCGTTTTGACCCTCAACTTGCAGCCTCGACTCATGTTGTAGGGATCCGGGATATTGATGCTTATACCGTGCTTGGGAATATTCTACACTTGCAGCTTACTACCGAAAGACCTCCGTTCGACTCTCTACAGCGGGAAACAGGACTTCCAAGCGATCAACCCCTCTGCTAGACCGGGGGCAATCGTAACAGTATACTATCGTGTACTGATGGTTTTGCAATCTTTTATTACTATTTACTGTACAAAGCCTGCAGATTAATACATGATTATACAATACATGAGTTGTGTTCAGAAAACAGAATTTAAACATTTGAATTATCTATTGACCATGCCACTGAAGGATTTGTGTAAAATGAATAGTACCTGAAAAGTAGTTGCTTTAATGCAAGTTCAAAGGTTGGCCGTTGAGTAGCGTTGATCCAGAATTGGGGATAATATGAGTAACCAACCATTGTCCTTTCTTGATTTACATTTCTGTAGAATCTCAAATCATGAGACTTCTGCCATTCTTGCAAGGTTTCATTTACTCGTTCTATCAAATAGTACATTATGCCTCTGTTAGTTGAATCTCCGATAAACAAAACCTGATTGTTAAGGAAAGAACATATTCATATGTTACCCATCATTAATTTGCAAACAAGATCCAGAAAATATTGTTATCTATATGCCAATGTGAGAATTTATGTTAAACGTATCTTGTATTTAAACACATATCTCGAGGACTGCATGTCTAATCCATAGCAAATCTGTTTCTAGACCAATCGTCCCATTAGTCCATACAGGCCATGCATTCATATTGACAAAAAAAGTGTTTCATTAGACTGGGAAATTAAGAGTTATAAGGGAATCAAATGTGTTAAGCCGAAATAACCAAACTGCAAAAAGTCAACAACTATTTTAACATCTTCGCTATTCTGTCCTAAAAATTTTAATTCACTTCATGGTTCTCCACATTTAATAGTTTAAGGATGAAATCTCAACACATTTGAACGCCCTCTTAAATGTCCTCTCTCAAGGTGTTTATTTCTTCCTTATTAGAAGGACACACTTAGTTTAGGATCAGGAAATGTTGTCAGGTGAGGGGACCTTCTAGTGATGGGCAGATAGCAGATCTAAGAAAACTACTGATCGTTCTCTAGTATTTTAATATTTATATGTTTAGATTTTGGTGAGATGTTGTATCTGTGTTTTGCTTGTGGCCCAGACTTGTTTGTTGCCAGTGGAATAAAATCAAGCCAACAATGAGGATTCCATTAGTGAGAGTAATTTGTCCCTCTGGAGCTTTCTGGCAGATTGAGTGAAGTTATCAACTTTTTAAATTAGCAAACGATTGTTTTAAGCTAGTACTTAAGAACATTCAGTTGAGGCTTCTTCAATATATCCCTTGAACCAGAACTGTACAATCTTTGAATAGTTTTTCCAAACAAAAAAACAGTGTTTTCATAATCACATAAACAAACATAAACACCAAACTTTAAAAAAAGTTAAAAATAAATAAATGCTAAAACTTACCTCCATTCCAGAGCCAAGTCTAAATTCTGAAAGCCTGATCCTCCTCAGCTGGCATTACTCCCCCCATTGGTGTCTGGCACCAACATGCCGTGTATGTTGGCATCAGATGCCAATTTTGTTCTTGTTCTGAGCTGGCTAGTGACACTACCAAAGGTGGAGTTACACTTCCGAGAGGTAAGGGATTAATCTCTGATCATGGTACTTGGAGTAACCATTTAACTCTAGAGATGCTCTTGGTTAATGATGATTGGTCTGACAATTATTACACTATGTCACATGATGGGTATCGATACCTGAGCATAGATTGTGTAGGAAATGTATCAATGTGTTTTGAAAAGTATATTTTATTTTTGGTCTCTAATTGGTTTGCATTTTTCTAAAATTGATCTAAAACATAGACTTTTGTATCTGGTTTTGGATGTATCAAAAGTTGAATTTTTTTTTATTTTTTTTTTGTTGATTTCGTACAAACACGAAAAAAGGATTGAAAGATTAATGAACGGCCGAATGAAGAAATGACCAGATGAACTCTCTCATTTGGTGCCATTTGTTGAAGAGCTGTAATGAGTGATTAAATATACCCCCATAGGTGTTTTTTGTGGCTATCACCTATTGCATGCATTTATTTCTACTGGGTTTAATTGTTGAAATTTGTTAAGTAAACAAAACTTTTTATTGAATTCAGATGAATCCTTTAGATATGCGAAAGAATTTCGACTAACCAAAAACTAAAAAATATTCAGAACGAACCGAAAGAAACTAAACCAAAAATTATTTCCGTGAACACCTCTACTAAAAAGTGTCGAGTTTTCTCTAACTAAATTCTGTCTTTTTCCGTGGAAATATACATTTCCATAAAGACTGACAAATTTAGAGTGCCATAAAAAAAAACAAAAAAAACGTTTTTTGTGGAAAAAGTAAAGAAAATATTGATACATCCATTGTGTTGTTCTGATCTATTGTGTTGATTTAATCAATTGCACCAAAAGAACATCTAAAAAGGTGCAAAATTATAATTTGTTTCCATTTGTTTGTCAATAATGTTATGGTTACCCAGAACAGACACAAGACTATTCAGAAAAATAGACTTGGTGTCATAATGCGCTGAAGAGTTTGTACGCTTGTTTGATTGCAACACGGTGTCCACATGTGTCTAACAAAGAGTTAAAAAGTCTCTGCCATCAGAATATGTACTGACAGCATCAAATAGTACGCATTTCACTTTCAAAGTCTACGGTATATCGTAAAATATCAAAGTGCAGTCCAGATCCCATTAATCACCAGCAACATACATTATACTGTATTTGTTATTTTAAATATAACGGAAATGTCAATGTCATAGTACAAAGTTATAAACTGCCCTAGCATTATTCCCTGGGGCTTAATGTACTGAAAAAAAACAAAAAAGTAATTACCTTGGACGGAAGTCATGCTAATTAAGTGGATTCTTCTTGATGGGCTTTCTTAAGACCTAATAAATGTTATCTATGATAAAAGACAAGAAATTTCCCTTTGCCCTGATTGGGTGACTGCACAAGATATTTTTTTACGTCTCTTTGTTCTGTTTTTCATCTTGATTGCTTTGATACATAACTAGGCACGTGTTGAACGTTAAAGAATTAGACAAAACAGAATATATTGAACATGAAAGAACTATATATATGTATGGACCCAGGACATACTTAAAAACAAGAGAAATCTCAATGTATCCTTTCTGGTAAAGTATTTTATAAATAAATAAAAAATAAATAAATGTATATATTTTTATATATTACTCTAGGGAAAAATTTGATAGAATATATAAAACAACTTGCATTCTATTATATTTCTCTGTGTCTGTCTATGTTTTTTTTTTATGTAGTATAAATCCTGGTCATGGATTTTAACCACTTACTCCTTTTGAAATTATTAAATAAACAACAATTCACACAACACTATATTTTTGTTGTTACTTACGTTAGATTTGATGTATTTAAAACGAATATTGTCCGTAGAAAATGTAAATGGAAACTATGGTTAGTAATATACCGGTACATACTTTTTAAAATTTTAGTGTGAAATGTCCCGATAAAAGCGACGTCCCTGTAATACAACATACCTTTCTGTCCTGTAAGCATTGCTGTAATGCTTTTGTTGGTAAGATATGATGGTGGCATTTATATGGCTGCCAGGACATCACCCTCCAATCGCAGGTTCTGTTGTCTGCACAGCTCAAACAGGGAACAATCCACAGGCCTAAAATGACAGGATTCCGTGAATGTATCATAAACTTCAACGTGGAATGTGTTCTGGGATTCTTAGCAGACAGTATAAATAGGCGGAGATTTATCAAGGCGAAATAGGTACTATTCTTGGCCAAAGTCCTAAATATGGAGCCATCACCATGGAACCCAAAAGCTTGTATTTCAGCACTTTTACACCCAAAAAGATGTAAAAGTTGAAAATATTGAGGGTAATTTATGGAAAGATGTGGGGATCTTGTAAATAAGGAGAAAAGGAAGAAATATTATTAGGAAATATGACAAGAAGGATAATAATCTGGAAATATGCCTGGTAGCTGCTAAACATATTGGAACAGCATGTAATAGTTAATATTTTTTAGATCAACACACCTTAATAAGTTCTGTTGCTACTGATTTAAATATAAACATGTGTAGATATAAGCTGCAACGGAAAAATATTATATGTGAAATTATAAGAAATTATCAATAATGTTTTTATTGAAAGCAAAGTAAGTGAACTCGTCAAAAGGTAAAAACATAGTCCGTGAATACCTTTTTACCTGTATTATATAAGATCGTATCCTCGCAAAACAAACAGAAATATACACAGCAGATGTGTATAAACAGAAAGTTTAACAAAACAAAATAATAATGTCAAATATTCCAAATTGAAATGTAAACAGGAGTAAAGTTCCTTGGATGCCAGTACGAATTACACATGCAGTTCAAAAGTGAGAAGTTGGGCCAAGATAAATATTCAATGAGAAGGATTTGTATAGAATTGCTCTGAGAAAATCCGAATGCAATGACCTTTGCAAGAGCCATATGTGGAAGCAGTGTATGGTGTTTGGCTAAAGTCAAAATCAGGTTTAACTTCTTCCACACTGCTTTGACATGCACAGAGTTCATTGTAAAGAAACTCGTTACTGGAATTTGTCCTGGTTTGGCTAGGTCTGTCTACTGGCCAGATGCCATAGTCATTGGTCTAAATTTTTCTCAAGTTGCGTTGCAAAATGGCAATGGTGCATGTGTCTGTTTTTTTTTTTTTTTAAGGGGCATTGAAGATAAAAAAATGAGCATTGACTGGATTTTTCTATGAGCTGGTATTGTCCATGATGACTTGATGTCACCCGCGCTGGCCACCATGGTTTATTTGTTCACATATATTCTAAACGGTTATCGAGTTCGAGTTGCAAAGTGCATGTGGTTTTTTTAACTTGTTTTCAGAAAACATGTTTGTTTGTTTTTTTCTTTTTAAAAACTTTTTATTGAAATTCGGGAAACTTGTGAGAACCATAGTCGTTGGGGTTTATTTCCAGACGCTTTATACAAGAATAACTGCACAAGTTTGCAATGTTAACTAAAAGTTCTATTTTCAGAGATTTCATTCATAGCTAAAGACAGTCCCTGTGCTATACAAACAGAAAATCCCTATAGAAACCAAGAGAAGTGATTTTTTTCTTTACATTGTGAAAGGATACTAGGTATTAACCCTCTATGTTCACTTGCCTTTGTTCCGTTATACTGTCACTATGTATAACGTATGGCTGTCATGTTTGCAGACAAACTAACATAAACAAAGAGCCGCACATTTGGTGGCATGGCCTAGTCACAGGTAAAGAAAAATGAAGTGTGCTCGTAGTACAGAGAACAAATGGTAACAAGTGCCACTCATTCTCAGTACTCTCAGCAAAGAAAACATCAATTTAGAAATAACAAAATGATTGCAAAATACGTACTTCTGTCTGTTTATGAGAATGGGTGTAAATTACAAATGTATCAACGCATACAAACCTCTCTGTCAATGTGAAAAGCTCCCGACATAATAGTAATAAACGACTCTTCAGAACGGTCAGAATGAAAGAGGTTGAATAACTGTACACGTGTTCTACTGCCTATAGTCCATGTGATAAAGTCATGCCATAATTTATAGTGATATTTTATAACAAACCCAAGCTTGTTCTGGTGAGTTTAATTAGACACACATCTGCTCTGGGATAACTGTGGTTGTATGGATGCCAGTCTACGG
The DNA here is from genome assembly GCA_933207985.1 of Pelobates cultripes. Classification (NCBI taxonomy): domain Eukaryota; kingdom Metazoa; phylum Chordata; class Amphibia; order Anura; family Pelobatidae; genus Pelobates; species Pelobates cultripes. Next base: position 340,187,783 of record OW240914.1, on the reverse strand, counting down.
ATGTACATCACATGTCGAATGGGCCCTAAAGGGTATGGAGGGCAGAGCCCAGATAGCGTGAGTTGTGTTATTCATATAGTCTGTCTGTGTTCATAGATTGGGACATTTTCATTAAAGAGTTACTATAACCCTTTTCTCAACACCCCTGTTTTAGCTTCAAAATGCCCTATTGGACACTATTGAGCTTGTTGATCCCCTCAATTAATAAAATAAATGGATTATAACTTACCTTCTGCACTGGTAGAGGCCCTTCTTGTTTCATATCTACACATTGTGTGATGTCACACCACATAATTTGTGGACCAATCACATGCTTTTTATAGAGAAGCATCTAATTGGACTGTTTCACCAGCTCAGAGTACATAGAAACATAGACATAGAAACATAGAAAGTGATGGCACATATCATCTAGTCTGCCCAATTTTCTAAATACTCTCATTAGTCACTTGCCATATTGGGTGCCAGGCATCGCCCCCCAGGGGGAGGAGGACTTTAATGATAAAAAAGTTTGTGTTAAAATGGTTGGAGGTGGGGAGTGCAGACAGGGAGAGAGGTGACACTAAACTTTTCCATGAAGGTGTGCTGACTGTAAGAAGGGAAACTCATTACTTTTGTCACTGCGGATTCTGATGATAGACATAATTTTTGCACAGCGTACAGGCTAGTGGTGTAACTAGCCTATGGCACAAAAGTACAGATTTCTTTGTATGTGCAATGTTTCAAGCAGAAGTGGTTATGGTAGTTCTGAGTAATTCTTTAATATAAAGGTTTAATTATCTAAAAATATCAATAAGCTTGAATGAATAGTAAGGTGAAACAAGCACACATTTTACATTCTTTACCATGTGCTTAATTTGTCATCAGCTACTGAATACTTATGTACAGAAAGTAATTAAAATTCAATTTAAAAAAAACTACAATCTATAAATAACAACGTAATACTTCCATCAATGCTTTCAGTGGCATTATCAATGTTACCTTAAAGGGAAACTGTCAATCATTGTTATACGCTCTGTCCTTTGCACCTGACTGTCAGCATGGACAAACAGAAGAGAGTAGAAATGAAACAATGTTTCTATTTCACCCTTAAATGAATAATACAAAGTTGTTCATTTACATGTTTTAAGCACCGCAGAATATCATGGCACTAAATAAATGGTATAATAATAATAGTGATAATATGTGATCTTCCAAAAATCGGATTTCAATGTTGATTGCTAAATCTTTCATATATATTTGAAAGATAATGGAGCATCTCATGAAATATTTGTTTTATAAAATGACTGCTTGACATGTTTTTCTCAGCTGGACTAAGACAAAACTTTTGCTAGTGTGGACTTCTGCAAGAGGACTGTCCTTGTACCGTGTATATCATAAAGCTAGATATTTTAAAAGGAAGAAATATAATGCTGCTCCAGAGCATATAAGAGACATGGTTATAGTGTTCACCTTTAGCGTCCCCGGTGGTACATTTTCTTTTTTGTGCTTGTGAAAGTCTTGACAAGGACTCTGAGGAAAGAGACAGTAGCCCACAACGTTGCTCTCCATCAATGATCAAACCACAGTCCTATAAAACAGATTGAGGTCATGTTAATCAGATTGAGATAAATATAAAGACGCACAATCGAGTATTAAGATTCAAAAATATTTCTTTGATGTCACTAACACAGAGCCATATTATCATACTAGCTTGAGAAATTCAAGCTTACGAATGAAGCCTGCTACAACCTATCCATGTGTTGGAATGCACAAAATTAAAAAAAACACGCAATAAAAAATAACTCCACTGTCTGGGAAGAAGGTACACACAGAAATTCCTTTTGAAACTCATTTGTCACTGTATGTATACATCATAGGCACTGTATGTATGCTATAAATAGTAAAAAAAAAGTTTTAAAATGTATGTCTCCCCAATAAACATATACATGAATAAACAAACAAACCCTATGATTGACAAATGAGAACCCACGTTGACCTCATTCATGGCCCACAGCTCTGGACATCTTAAGTATTACACGCCACATCACAACCAATGGGGTAAAAAAAAAAAATAATTTACTGCCTCTCTGTTTTGTTTTTATTTCATTTTTTTGAGAGCATTATTTATTTATTTTTAATAGGAAAGAGACCCAAAAGAGCTATCAGCTCTCTCTTATCACGTATGTAATTTATACTTCTCTCTACTGTGGCATTGAAAGGGTTAATTTTACTGGAATCGCCCAATGAGAAGGAGCCTCCACCTGGTCTCACTAAATGGGGTATTTTTACTAGCAAAAAGGCTGTTTTAGACACCATGAAACCGCGACTCCATTTTTCTAATGCCCTGGATGAGTCCTTACTATCTGGTATCACAGCAATATTACCCTTGTTAATAAATTGCGATTTCGGTGCAACTTCGGTGCTGCCCCACCAAAAAAAAAAAGCCCATAAGGCTATAGTAAATCCAGATGATAGCTGCAATAAATTGTATAATAAATGTTATATATTTTACTGGGTGACACTGGAAATTGTATGTCTTGAAGTTGCGAGTGTTATTTTGTTATTTCATGTCTATTATAATATATGGAATTAGTTACTATCTGGCATGTACATCTATCTAGGGCCTTGATTTAATATTCATGGACAGGCTTTTCAAAATGGATTTGATATGAAAAAATAAATGTAGTAATATCTTGATATTTTTTTAATATATTTTATATATATATATATATGTTTATTTATTTATTTTTCTTTTTTTGGATTTCAATAATTGGAAAAACATTATTTGAAAAGTTTATCCAAAAATATTAAATCATTTAAAAAGTGTATCCAAAAATATTAAATTGGAGGCCTATGTGTCTTAATATTGTATCATATAGCAAGTAGTAAAACTGTTCACGTGAAAATTAAGTAAACTGGAATATAGGATATCTCGCAGCCTCAGTTCTGGTGATGGTGCTGGGCCGACCACTGGGGTCATTAATTTGGGATAATTTATTTTTCAGGAGAACATATTTCCAAAGGCAGACACTTGAGCTGATAATCTAATAAAGGGGTAACTGAGAGAACATAATCTACCACTTCAGAGGTCAGCTTTGTCTCTGAACATTGAAGTTGAGCAATGGACTGCCGGCATTAAGAGGTTCTGTTACCCGGCAATAATACAGTAAGCCAGGGATGCAGACACAAAAGGAAGCAAGCAGAGAGATTTCAAGGAGGCGGAAGCAGATTCTGATTAATGGAGTAAAGTTATTGCTCTTGCAGTGCAGCTTTCAAAAGAGGGAAGGGGCGGGAGAACACCGTAACTTTGAGAAGCGTAGAATTCAAAAGATCAACCCACGTTTGTTGAATATCGTATTTTACTTTAGAAAATGACTCATAGCTAAGGGTTCTGCTCTATGGGATGGTAAGCTCTCCAAGCGTTGTTGGAGTCTGTAGAATGACCATAAAGAAAAAAAAAATGATGAATTTGTGGAATTATCTCCCAAAAGAGGTTATCAAGATTAGTGAAGAAAGGGATAAAATAAAATAAAGGGGTAAAAAAAAAAGTAAACATTCCAACCAAATAATAGAGGCCGGTAGTCAGAAGAGACTTAACAAGTAGTTCTTATCTAATGTCAAAAGTTATGTTTTCAATATAAACCTGTTTGTCACGCCATCGCGCACACATTCTGCTTTGATTAGAAGGACGAAAATATCAATGCGTGTTCTTTATTGAAAACAGCTGAATACTCTTGAGTTTCTTTTTGTTTGTTTATTATTTCTATTTAATAGAGCGGAGCATTACATTTCGAGGTTTGGGTACTATTTGATACAATGCTTAGTTGCATTTCTTATTCCAGTGGCAAGAGGCAGACAGACTGCCCGTCCTCATACTTTATGCATCTTTACAAGTGTCTGCAACATTGATTAAAAAAAGGGACAGATATTCTGAGAACCGGTCCTAATGGCCAATGTACAGTGCATTATGTTTGTATTATCTTAATTAATACAAGGATAATGGCTACGGAATATGTAGGTGCATTTATATATATATATATATAGAGAAAAATAACCCGTATCTGCTTTGCCCAAAATGTTAGGGGGGATAAAATACTTTAGTCTGATTTTATTTTTTAGTTTAAAAGCTAAACCAAACTATAATATAATGTTATATATCTATAAATATATACAATTTATATTGCAATGAAATCAAATACTATAAAATCTGTCCGAGATTTATGTCAATTAAAAAAGTACTGTTATGCATACTTTACATTTCGTAGTATTCTCATATTTGTTGTAAGCCAATCACCTGTACAAAATGCACTTAATTAGCATTGGTCACTAACACCTGTCAATCAAATAACCCTGAGGCTGGTGAGTTCCAGTTTGCTGTTGAAGAGATAGCATTCCTGCTGTATGTTGAAACAAACTTAATAAAAGTCTGCATGTTCCACTAATATTTACTGGCATCCCGAGCATTCTTATATGCCTCATATAAGAACACGAGTGTTACACATATCTAAAAGATCTTGGGAAACGACCACCTTGGGCTCAGGAATTCTGAGATATCATGTTTCCAGAATACTCCCAGAATTCTCAGACATGCAAATGAGCACAGATAGGAAACATGTTTGAGATTTCATCCTGCATTTCATACTTTGCAATACTGTGCTTTTTAAACCAAAGCGTGATTTGTGATCCAAATGGACCAATGGTCAGAAACCTAACCATGAACCGGACAGTTTTTACCTATGATGAGGATGCACAAATGTTAAAGGACCACTACAGTGCCAGGAAAACATACTTGTTTTCCTGCCTCTATAGGGTCTCTAGGTCCTCCCCACCCTCAGGGCCCCCCTCCCGCCGGGCTCTAGGGGGTGGAAGGGGTTAAATTTACCTCTTTTTCAAGCGCCGGACGGGGGACTCTCCTCCTCCTCCTCTCTTCCTCCTTCTCGTCGTCATCGGCTGAATGCGCATGCGCGGCACGAGTTGCGTGCGCATTCAGCCAGTCCATAGGAAAGCATTCTCAATGCTTTCCTATGTATGCTGGCGTTTTCTCACTGTGAAAATCACAGTGAGAAGCGCGAAAGCGCCTCTAGCGGCTGTCAATGAGACGGCCACTAGAGGCTGGATTAACCCATATGTAAACATAGCAGTTTCTCTGAAACTGCTATGTTTATAGAAGAAAAGGTTAATCCTAGCTGGACCTGGCACCCAGACCACTTCATTAAGCTGAAGTGGTCTGGGTGCCTATAGTGGTCCTTTAACTTTAAATTTGGATAAACCCTGGGGATTTTTATCATGTTGTGTCTCACCAAAACTTGTTTAATACTTGGCTATATGCTGACAGAAATACTAAAACTGATAGAGCTGGACCAGCACCGTGCTGATAAAACATTGATTTGAGTTTTTGAATGTGTATCTATAATTACTATATCATTATATGTTTGCCTTAGTTATGATGTGAGCAGGAGGGCGATCATGTTTTCTAACCCGGTATTGCACAGTGTGATGTCACACCAAGAAATAAAAACCTCTATTATGCTTCGTAACACTGTGAATTATGGAATCTTTCGGAGTCCAGCACCAGGAGATAGTTACATAGCAATTTAAGCTGAAAAAGGTACGTTGCTGAAATTCACCCTTTCACACATCGGTTTGTTCTGTTGATTCAAAAGTAGACAAAATACCCAGTTTGAAGTAATTTCCAATGTTGCCACAAAATGGGGAAAAAATACAAACATCATGTCTTGGGCTATCGGAGACTGATGGGAATCAAAGTCCTGAGCAGCAGTTTTGCTCTACGGCTTCTGTTATTATTCTGTTCCTGATACACACATGGCTGGGAGTCAAAGTCATACTTTACATCGTCCACTTTTAAGCTTGTCTTTTTCCTGTTACTTAGATGATGGGTCAATGGCTGAGGAGACAGATATGGTGTCACCCCAGGCACAGGACCTATCATATTATAAAGTGAGAAGGACAGAACTAATGATTTAACAGCTGCAAATCATGGACTCGTACCAAACTAAGGCAGCCCATAAATATGAAGAAAGAAAATATGTGATTATGTATGCATGTCTCTGTTTGTGTATGCATGTCTCTGTTTGTGTATGAGTGTATCTGTTTGTGTATGCATGTCTCTGTTTGTGTATGCATGTCTCTGTTTGTGTATGAGTGTATCTGTATGTGTATGCATGTCTTTGTTTGTGTATGAGTGTATCTGTATGTGTGTGCATGTCTCTGTTTGTGTATGAGTGTATCTGTATGTGTATGCATGTCTTTGTTTGTGTATGAGTGTATCTGTATGTGTATGCATGTCTCTGTTTGTGTATGAGTATATCTGTATGTGTATGTGCCTGTGTGTGTCACACAATAGATGTAAAACACTGTATAGCAATATCCTCATACCAATACCAATAGCCCTATTATAGTGCTAGGAATACAAATCTGAATACCTAGCACTATACTACCCTCCTTCCATCCTGCAATGTGAGGGTTAAAAAATCCTTACTGCAATTACACGTATTCTAGCACCTACGGCCCTCTGTGCCGGGTCTGCGATCGGCCCAGCCTGATGTCCCCCGATGGTGGGAGGGAGCTAATGCGCATGCGTGGTGAGTGCAAGCTCATTAGGCCCTACCCATAAGAAAATATTGCTACAATGCTTTCCTATGGGGAATTTACTGATGCTGGATGTCCTCATACTGGGCATGTGGATGTCCAGCATCAGTTAGGTGACCAAAAGTCGCCTAACAAGCAAGAAGGGCCTCCAGTGGCTATCTGATTGACAGCCACTAGAGGCAGTCTTAACCCTGCAATGTAATTATTCTCAGAAACTGCAATAATTAACATTGTAGGGTTAAGGGGACAGGGTCACTGAACCTAAACCACTTAAATAAGCTGAAGTGATTTTGGTGCCTGTAGTGTCCCTTTAAAGAACGGTAGCAATTCAATACCATTCATTCCTTCAACATACCTCTAATGTGATTTCAAAACAGCACCCTCTATTAATGAAATGTGTAATTCTAGGCTAGCACAACACTGTATATTATTATATAATCGATACTAGACGTGGTGTGTAGATTTCCTCATGTCTGCAATGTTGCCTTCATAATTACGTTTAAAAGGTGGCATTGTTAAACACTGGCAAGTGTCATTAATTGTTGGAAAGCACAGGATATGTTGCATCTAAAGTGAAGCAAAGAGCACTAAGATTGTCTAATATGTGGCTGCTACCTCCCGTTGGAGCCACCAGGTCTGGCTGTGTAGATATTTAGCACATTTACTCCAACTAACAGTAGCATCAGACAGTTTTGCCCCAGTATAGAAACAATTTAAGCAAGGCTTCACACAACAGCCTTAAATTCCTGAACGGCTTGTGATTGCTCTCAACAAAGTGCTACAGGACAACTTAACAGGGATTTTCTTGTTCATACTTGTGCACAGATATATGTTTAACCCTTTTGTCATTACAAAGACTGGTCTTAAGCCCGCTCACTAATTATAATATCTTTTAAAATATTAACTTTTCCACAGCTCATTTATATGCAGCCTCTTTTTTTAACCAAGTAAAAACAACAATTATTGTATGTTTTGATGAAATGGAACACCCAAGGGTAACTGAGTAAGAGATGTGACATAAGGGTTCATTCACTAAAAAACGATCTGGGGATAATTGACAAAGGAGATGCAAATGTTAGACTAAAATAGATGAGCTGAAAAATAAATTTAGGCCTAAATATTTTTTTTATTTTTACAAAAGTATAAGAATATTAAAAATAAAATATGTAATGTTATATAATATAGAATACATAATGGTTAAACGTACAATATGAGAAAATAATAATAATAATCTTAATACATGTCTTGCCATTATATATCTTTTATATTACATGATGTTCCTAGGTTAGTTAATGTTTTATAATGGTGTTATTGTAGTGGAGAATAGAGGTTATTAGTGATCATGTAGTGTAAAGGTTAACAGTACAGTTAGTGTAGTGGAAGGGTTAATGAATTCTTTAGTGTACTGTGTGTTAAGGTAGGGTAGGGTTGAGGGGAGAATAGGTGCATAACCGGTGCTGCCTGAGTTTATTGGGAGTTACAGACCCAGGCGGTAGCTGATTCAGCTGCTATTATGTAGCAGTAGGTGCCACTCGGTAGTTTAATTTTCACCAAATTAGGGTTCCCAGATTGCACGGAGGTGAGATAATGTTAAATATAAATAAATATTTTTACATACACACATTTGTTAATGGACTGAGAATTAGCAGTGCTGACATGCTGTTTAGTCACTGTTAAGTAAGTTGAGTTTCAGAAGAAGCTCCGATGTACAGAGAGCAGCTAGTTAATATATTAAGTATATGTGAAGTCCCAAAAGGTTCTGTAATACCGTGGACATCCCTGTTGCGTTTCGAAAGATGAAAGTTGTACTGACCCTACACGTATTTACAAAATGTCACTCAATCTAAAGATGAGAAGGACTGAAGTCAACATAAATGATTAGCTTCTTTTTCACAGTGTCTGTTTCTAGAAAGCCTGGAGCCTCATATTTTAACTGCAGTTTCTCAAGTGTCTGGACCGAAATGAGAAGTTACAGAATACGTTTCACCATCAGAACAATAAACCTGTGTCTTCATGCTCCCTTCAATGTTAGAACGCAAAGCTTGAAAAGTGGACATTGTGGCTGTACTGCTTCTTTCAAAGCTTTGGCCTCTGCATCGCAAGAAAATCTCAGATCTATCCAATGAACCCCAAGTTTTTATTTCCAAACTAAGATGGTAAAAAAAAACAAAAAAACGAGGGCAACGTGGCAACAACAATCAAGCAGTCACACATTTGACGAGGTAACTAACCCAATTCCCTCTTCTTCAATTTGTTCTGTGATTTGATGTGATGAATGGTTCTGCCACTGTCTTTATTAAGGCTGTGGAGTTCTAAACCCATTTAATAAGTGCCCCGGTACAAAAGCAATCACTGTAAAGGCCTCAGTGCAACAAGGAGAAACTATGCTTAAATGTTTCTTTTATCTCATTCTCTGCAGAAAATGAGCTGATAATCTTGGCATGATCATTGGTTTTCTTATAGAGCAAGATGTGTCTGCCCAACAAGAGCAACGTAAAAAAACAAGCACTTACTTACAGCAAGGCCGGACTGGGAAAAAAATTAGGCCCGGGCATTTTTCAATCAGAGTGGCCCCCTATTGACAAGCACGCCCCCTCTCAAAGTGAGCATGTTGGTTCAATGTGCAGAGCCCTGCTGAAGAGCTCTAGCATGAGAAAAAGGCCCTGAATTTGTTCTGCGCAGTGCAAGCAAATTTAATAACATGCTTGCGCTGTGTTTGCTTTTAACTTGTCTCTGGTGTCTCCATAAGTGGGATACCAGAGGACAAAAGGGCCAGCCGTATGGTGCATGTGTTTGGAGCCTGCTTGTGGGATTGCGTGTGTGTAGAGTGTGGTGTGGTATTGTGTATAGGTCAATTTAATTTGTGTTTGTGGTGTAATATGTGTGGCTAGGGGCTATAGAGAGTGTGTGTATAGGGAGCATAGATTTATAGGGGATGTAGCGAGTGTGTGCATACGGGCAGTAGTGTGTGTATAGGTGACGTAGTGTGTGTAGGGGTTGTAGAGAGGGTGTGTTTAGAGAATGTTGTATGTGTTTGCTTACAAGGAATGTAGTGTGTGTGTAGGTGGTGCACTGTGTGTGTGTAAGAGATCTAGTGTGTAAAGGACCCAGAGTGTGTATAGGAGATTGTGTGTGTGTGTGTAGAGGATTAAGAGTGCATATAGGGTAAGGGATCTAGCGTGTATCTGGAGCGTAATGTGTGAAGTGTTGCAGTGTGAGGGGTGATGTAGTGTGTATATATATATATATATATATATATATATTTGGACATATTGTATGTGTGAGGTGTGCAGTGTGTGTGTGTGTGGCCCTGCTTTTGACAGGACAGTCGTGATTTCAAGGTCTCACTATTTAGTTCCCTGGAGTCCTGCATTCAGCACCACCAGAGCATTGTTTATGGGGAGCATATGCTATGCAGAGGGCAAAGAACCATAGAGAGAGCACAATGACCGTGCAGAGAACACATTGCTCTGTAGGTTGTATCTGACCAAAACCTGTTTGTCATCCTATCACACTTGACACCAGACTGACATGCCCCTTCATAGGGTAGGCATGCCCACATCTAGTCGGGTACATCCATTGTGGGTGTTGCCAGTGATGCCAGTTGCCGCCAACCTGTCCTGATTTCATATCTCCCATGAGAGGCATGCTATGTGCTCAGACAATAATATATATACAGAAAAAGTAATGTGTGCATCTTCAAGCATAGCATTTTGGAATAAAATGAATGAGCAGCTAAGGCATTCATCTACCGCAAGTGAATGATTTATCGTTGTTAAGGTTTAATAAAACGAAATAAGCAAAAAAAAGTTTTCAAGGTACCATTCAGAGTTTTCCGCTTACTGAAGAAACGACACCCTCCCCACCCCCCCACCCCCGAGAGAGCAGCATCACTCTCAATAAACTTCCAGACGTGAGTAAAGAATGCATTATTTATATAATTTGTTACTGAATTCCTGAGAATTAAAGGAAATATAATGGATTCTGACAACCGTAGCAATACAATCAGACTTCCTCTATTATAATATATTCAATTTGGTATACAGATTGTGCACTGCGTTCCGTGTGTTCATTTTGTTTTGATACAATAGTGGGTTGTGTAGTGAATTCGTTCGTTCTGCAGTATAAGGTGCAATTCTGTGCAAACATCACAAACGCATACACGCACCCACACACAAACACAAATATACTTTTAAATTGCTATGCTTTGTCAGGGCAGGGGCAATACAAATTTGTGGGCCTCTACCATATTTTCAAGTCCTAATCTCAGATTCCCACCTGTACGCTTGTCTGTAAGAAAGGCTTTTTTCAATGTTGATCTGACAACTGCTGTAAGAGGCATTTGCATTTCTCAGTGCAATCGCCACTCTTTTACTACACCGGTATGTCCCAAACAGCACTGGCAAATACACATATTTCTCACTGAAAGTGCCAGACAACCAGGGACGTTGCACAGATCTCCTTGTTCCCTCATCACTAAAATGCTGCTCAAGAAGGGAATTGACATTTACCAGAGTCCTCTTATACGCAGCCTCAGAAAAACTGAAAGTGTGTGTGTGTGGGCAAGAATTTAAGTTGTTTGCGCATTATGCCAGTTGGTAAAATACACCTCAAACAGCGATTCTCTGCTTAGGACCTATTTAAACATATTAAAAGCCATGAAAAGGGTAGAATTAAAGGGACACTATAGTCACCTGAATAACTTTAGCTTAATGAAGCAGTTTTGGTGTATAGAACATGCCCCTGCAGCCTCACTGCTCAATCCTCTGCCATTTAGGAGTTAAATCCCTTTGTTTATGAACCCTAGTCACACCTCCCTGCATGTGACTTGCACAGCCTTCCATAAACACTTCCTGTAAAGAGAGCCCTATTTAGGCTTTCTTTATTGCAAGTTCTGTTTAATTAAGATTTTCTTATCCCCTGCTATGTTAAAAGTTTGCTAGACCCTGCAAGAGCCTCCTGTATGTGATTAAAGTTCAATTTAGAGATTGAGATACAATTATTTAAGGTACATTACATCTGTTTGAAAGTGAAACCAGTTTTTTTTTTAATGCAGGCTCTGTCCATCATAGCCAAGGGAGGTGTGGCTAGGGCTGCATAAACAGAAACAAAGGGATTTAACTCCTGAATGACAGTGAATTGAGCAGTGAAATTGCAGGGGAAAGATCTATACACTAAAACTGCTTTATTTGGCTAAAGTAATGCAGGTGACTATAGTGTTCCTTTAAAGAAAAGGCAGCTTATCAGAAAATCAAGATACAGGATAGGCTTTAAGATTCACAAATGTAAGTTGCTTTTTTTTTTACACAGTAATTTAGATAGGAATGTGAATCCTGTCTTTATGAAGCAGCCACAACATTAGGGTGTTCAGCCACACACACACAAACAGAAAATATCCACACATACACACATACTATTCACACACACAGATACACTATCCACACACATTATCTATGCACACATAGAGACTGTACACTATCCACTCACTATCCACACACATATACACACTCAGCATCCACACAAACACAAACTATCCACACACACATTCAGTATCCACACACATACACTATTCACACACACACAGATATACTATCCACACACACAAACATTCAGTTTCCAGACGCACATTATGCACGCATTCATTTACTACCCCCTACACACAAACACAGAGTATCCACACACACACACTATTCACAAACACACTCACTACCCCCGAACACACAAATACACAGTATCCACACACACACTATCCATAAACACATTTACTACCCCCAAACACACAGTATCCACGCACACACTATCCACAAACACACTCACTACCCCGAAATACACAAACACAAAGTATCTACACACACACTATCCACAAATACACTCAATAACCCCCACACAAACACACAGTATCCACACACACATACACTATCCACCAACACACTCACTACCCCTGAACACACAAACACACAGTATCCACACACACACTATCCACCAACACACTCACTACCCCCGAACACACAAACACACAGTATTCACGCACACACTATCCACAAACACACTCACTACCCACAAACACACAGTATCCACACACACACTGTTCACAAACTCACTCAATAACCTCCCCCACACAAACATACGCTATCCACACACACACAGATAGATAAAGTATAAATAGAGGAGTATAACCTTAGCAGGATATAGAGAAGCCAGCAAACATATTATGTCACTGCCAGCAGTATTTATTAAAATAATTTGCTTCCTCCTCGCTAATCTGTATTCTCAAACCAACAAAGCACATTTGGTCAGCGTTCCAGCAATCATTGGTCATTCTTACAGAGTTACATTAAGGTTTGCTGTTAGACGGTGGTTCGATTCCTTCCTAAACTAGAACAAGCCTTTAAGTGGTTTAGCTATTTCCAGCCCCTGCAATATATCATACAAGATAAAGGTGTGCGGTTTATTAACTATTAACAAAATCCCACAGGTGTTTATTATGAGTTACTGGCAGTGCTTTTACTAAATGACCCCTTTCACCTGGGGAAACGTTACAGCAGCTGCTATGTATCCAGGGATTGTTCGTGACAATGCTGCTCATATGGCCATGAACTACATTACCCACAATGCTCAGCCAAGTTGAAGGAACACTACAAACACATGAAGCACTTTAGCTTCCTGAGAAGCTTTATGTGTGAACAGTGTGTCCTCTTTTTGTTTTCCTTTTTATAAAAAGTGCAGATTTCAATAGAAACTGACCATTTTTAAATTAACCTTGTTACACCCCTCCTGGCTGTCAGTCACCCTACCATTCCTATTAATTACTGAATATTTAGCTCAGTGGAGCTTTAATTCAAGAGGCAGAAATTGCTCAGGGCACCCACCTTGCAAAGACTTCTCATTGAGCTGCATTGGGAAGCCTGTGATTGGACAGCCACAGAAAGTCTGGGCGGGGTCAGAAGGGGAGGTCTTACAAAGGCTGCAGATAAGAGAACTGCAGCTTCTGCAAGCTGTTTTTGCATAAATCACAGGGGAAAAATGCATAATTAAATACATATTAATTTATATAGTAAATATTTATTTATGTTTTGTATTTAGTTGTTTGGGCAGTGGAGTGTCTCTATAACCCATTCAGTGGAGAATGTCAAAACACAGCACTCAGCCGCAGAAGTCATATAAAGGGTTGCTGGTTCTTCTATACTATATAGGTCTATGTGAATAAAAATGAACACCTACCTGCATCTATTAACCTGCCTTAACACCCGGTAGCAGGTGCCATTGAATGAAGAAAGTGCCGTAAATCTCAATGACTGATGTTTTTTTCTGCTGACTTGCAGATTTTAATTCTGGGACAGAGGTGTCAAAGTTAGTCACTACTCGCATATTACATACACTATCCATTTACATTTGTTCTCATTTTAAGAAAAGTAAAGCTTCATTGCAAGGCAAGCATAATTAATAATCATATTCAATAGTGATTCTGGCACGACAGACTTTGAACTGTATATTGCCTTTTTTAACTTATTTTTATGTTTAATTTTATAAAGCAGGAAACTTTACACGTTTTGCATATACTGACTTATTTACTCGATATTTATGAGACCCTCGCCTCCTGCAGGCTAACATATGGCGCACATCTGATGCCGAAAGGCAGATATGTTCTTTTCATATACATTTGCATGTTTGTTTAGAACAGATGTTGCATTTATTTTTTGTTTTTTTGACACCAGTTGCTTTAATTGGATACTTAGACAGAGAGGGAACAAGCAGGACATTTCTGCATGCTCATTTTATGTCTGTAACTACTGATTGCAAAATCGTTTTCACAAATTGTTTAAATGACCTTTTTAAAACAAAAAATCTTTAAAATTATCTTGCAGACCACCAACTAATGAGCTAAAAGAAAAAAAAAACTGTAAAAAATGATCCAAGTAATAGAACATTGAAAGATGATGCATCGAACTACAGACAAAGTGAAATATGCTTAAAATGTGTGTTTTGTTTGTTTGTTTGTTTTCAAAACATCTGTAGGGAGTTCGTCCAATAAATTATATTTAATTACTTACAGGATTTTGCCAACATCTTTCTTCCCTTTCAATATTTTTCTGTTTAATCTGTTAAACAGAATCGTATGATTTATTCACTCTCCCTACTGGTGTTAGAGTAGTTTGTCTTTATCTTTTTGGGTGGGCCCTGTCTCTAAAAATGTGTTTATTTTAATTCTCTTGCTCAGAACATTTATCACTAGGAAACGTACAATTTAAAAAACATATTAGGATTGTATTTGATTTACAAAAAAATGGAATGCATAGAATACAATAGCAATTCTGTAGTAGTACTTTTGTGTATATATTATTCAGAGATACATACATATTAAATTGTGCATATTTAAACATTTTTTTTTTCATTCTTCACAATATTGGGAGAATGTTATGTTAAAAAAAAAATTACAACGTGTGCTGGCACTCAATTACATATAGGTGCCGGTATTCGAGGTTAACCCCAAAGACAACCTCCAAACAACAATCCTAAAAACTATATAATGAATACCGCACTCAAATAGTAATAATTGATACTAGAAGTAATTACTGTGAAAAATTCATGATATTTATTCTAAATAAAGTTATATAGAGTATGAAAATAGAAATGTTCATTTCAACCTGAGTACACCAATTATATACATTGAATATATACAATATATACAGTATATACAGAATATTCCATATATAGGATAGAGTTCATCTAATGTGTATACACTTGGTGAAAATTCATTGAAAAAATGTTGAAAATACTGAAAAAATGAAAAATATGAAAAAATGAAACAGATAAGAAAATGAAAAAAATAAAAAATATAATGAAAATAATGAAAAAATCCCCAATCCAAAACAGAAAAAAGGAAAGGGGAAATAAAAAGAAAATAAGGGATGGAAAAAAGGAAAAAAGAAAAAATGAAAAAACAAGCAAAATAATCTGAAAGTCCTGGTAGTCCAATATAGTGCACTGTATATAGCTATATCTGGATAGATCTCACCAATTGTAGAAATCTTTTTCTTGGTGTACCAAATCAAAGTTGTAATCAGATGATGATCTAAACGAAGGTGAAGGTAATAATAGTTGTAACAAACGGACAGTCACTCCATCAGCTCCCAGCTGGTGTGTGGTCAGAAGCAGCTCCCAGTGGGTATGTGGTCTGAACGAACGGCAATGAACTTGAACACAAGGGCCGTCGAAGGGACAGTTAAGTCCCGAGCGCGCAGCCCGTCCCTAGACTGGATTGCCAGCATTAGTTCATTGCCGTTCGTTCAGACCACATACCCACTGGGAGCTGCTTCTGACCACACACCAAATGGGAGCTGATGGAGTGACTGTCCGTTTGTTACAACTATTATTACCTTCACCTTCGTTTAGATCATCATCTGATTACAACTTTGATTTGGTACACCAAGAAAAAGATTTCTACAATTGGTGAGATCTATCCAGATATAGCTATATACAGTGCACTATATTGGACTACCAGGACTTTCAGATTATTTTGCTTGTTTTTTCATTTTTTCTTTTTTCCTTTTTTCCATCCCTTATTTTCTTTTTATTTCCCCTTTCCTTTTTTCTGTTTTGGATTGGGGATTTTTTCATTATTTTCATTATATTTTTTATTTTTTTCATTTTCTTATCTGTTTCATTTTTTCATATTTTTCATTTTTTCAGTATTTTCAACATTTTTTCAATGAATTTTCACCAAGTGTATACACATTAGATGAACTCTATCCTATATATGGAATATTCTGTATATACTGTATATATTGTATATATTCAATGTATATAATTGGTGTACTCAGGATGAAATGAACATTTCTATTTTCATACTCTATATAACTTTATTTAGAATAAATATCATGAATGTTATGTTAATGCATGAGGACATCCAGCACCAGTAAAGCTCCCTTTAAGCATTTTTACTCACCATTCTCCATTGCTGGTCTCAATGCGGCTAGCCCCACCTCCATGTCTGGGATTGTCAATCTTGATAATCTAAACCTATCCAACGCTTTCCCATAGGAAAGCATTGGAAGGCTATTGCCCATTCAGGGGAAAATGCTGTGCCGAGCCAATAAGCATCCCCTCATAGAGATGCATTGGATCAATGCATCTCTATAGAGAACGTTCAGCGAATCCATGCAGATTGTTGAAACGCGGAATGTAGGTGATGTACACTGTGCAGCAGTGACACAGGAAGCATCCCTAGTAGCAATCCGAGTTACTGCCACTAGAGATGTTTCTAGGCAATAATGTAAACACTGCCTTTTCTCTGAAAAGGCAGAATTTACATTGAAAAGCCTGCAAGGACAGACTATAGACACCAGATCAATTACATTAAGCTGTAGTTGTTCTGGTGACTATAGTGTCCCTTTAACATATTACTCAAAGCCTACAATTCCTACATTTTTATTTTGTTGTATTAGTTTATCACTGGGATTTACTATCCCCAGTCTTTTTTAATAAAAAACAAAAAAATAGGCAAAAACTTACCTTCCATCCAGGGCTGGAGTCAGGTTCTTCATCAAGCGCTCTCTGCCTACATCCACGTCATCCCTTCTTATTGCTTCTAAGTCTCAGGGCTACACTTTCCACCTCAGTGGCGTGGGTGCCAGGTTTGTATTCCTAACGCTATAATGTTCCTTTAATTTACTTTTTATGTTCAAGGAACATGCAGAAAGCTTGACCAAGTACCCGAGTGTGTGAAGAAATGTGATTTCCAGGCACATTAGCAAACCATGACTTGAAATCTGCACAGCTTGAGAAACCGTACAAAAGCATTCTTTGAAACCTTTCAACATAACAAATCTCTGGATAGTTTCTGCAGCACATCTTATGCAACCAATACGCGTCGTAAAGACAAGAACTGTATAGCTTGAGATAATGGAAAAATATGAAACGTACAGCTTCTTTAACACCCGTTAAATAGCAGTACAATCCGAGTGACTTATGCATTGAGGAATACTACTACAAATCGCAGCTGTTTAATAGAGAGTCTGAGTTTAAAGGACTTGACCTTGTTGTGTGTTGTTTCCTTGTTTATGATTTTTTATTTGTTTTGTGAAAATTCTAAAAATTACTCATGATTTCAGTGGAAGAACTAATGTAGAGAAGGCTCTGGTGCACAAATGCTTTTTGGACTACCTCTCTAGTGCAAGGGTGGCCAAACAGTAGATCTCTCTCTGTGGGGCTGTAAGCTAGGAGGATGTGATAGGTTCTCACTTCCTCCCAGCACTGGCTGCAGACATTAAAGGGGCTAGGTCACGCTGCTAAAGGCCTGCAGTATCCGACTGGGCCCCTTATCACATCTGCCTGCCTATCAGGTTTTCCCTAAGTGGATGAGCTACCCGATGGGCACCAACAGCCAATAGGCCTCGGTGCAGCCACTGCATTATTTTATTCAACACTGGTTCCTCAGCTAGTTACCTCCACTTTATGTCAGAGCAGAGGAAATTTGTAGGCCATTTGAAAAAACACCAGGTTTATAAAATCAGTCTATACACTGTGTGAAAAGAATTTACAGCCAATTAAATCGTTTAAATGGTTTTACCCTCTTGTATTAGAATTTGAAAGAAAATCATACCCCAAACATTTGCATTTGAAACAATTTTTTTAATTTTGTTCTATGGGCTCACGTGATCAACTACTATCTTTCCTTTCTTCGTTTATCTGGGTAGCCATGTGCGCAAACTAACAAGATAATTTTATTGGTTTCCACGGAAAAATGTCCATTTCTAAAACTTTGACGTACTTTTCTAATTTTGACATCTCAAACATACCTTGAACACACTGTTAGATTGCAATATATTTTATTGCTGCATAACCAACCGTAGCATAATATTCGATTTAGTAGAGTGTAGCAGCACAATCCCGGCCTCCTTCAAGCATGTGTTATATGATACTCTCAATGAAGAGGCGAGAGATATTTTTTTTCCCGTCCTGTGAACAAGCTCCCGACAGATCTTTATATTTTATTGAAGGATTTACAAACATTCAGATGTGCACGTTTTACATGATATAAATATTAACAATTAAACCAAATGCTACATGGTTTGAAAGGTTAGGAACTTGTTTTTCTTGGGCTGTAGGCAAACTGCAAGCAGCACTTTCAAGTTTTACGGGCCAAATCACTCAACTGCTTTTAAAGTTAGCATGCTATACCCTGCCAGAAGGATCTCCGTACAACACATGTGCCACATACTTTAGTGGAAGCATTATTCATGGTATATGTATATCCTTGTTAATGCTGTAGTGGTTAAAAATATGATACTTTGAAGTTCAAGATATTAGGAATACCACCTAACAGCGAATCACTTAAAAATCCATTCGTCTCATTCCAATATGCCCAACATGTTAATCTGGGCCTCAACATCTGAGCAAATGTACCTGAATCGGTTATCACAAGGTTTTAGGGAATTATAAACAAACGGACATAGACAGGCTTCACTAAATATTATTATTATTACACTGTTTGACAAAGACCTTGAAGGTCAAAACAATGTGGTTCAATAAATTGCCGTTTCTAAACTTTGGAGTGCCTAAACCTTTTTGTACTTTATGCACACTGTTATTTGGACCTGGCACTTGGTCCTGGTTTGTTTGCACCCTGGCTCAGATGATGGGACAGAGTGCAGTTCCATATTGTTTTTTTTTAAAGTGTTTATTTTACAGTGACGCAAAACAACATTTAAATCAAAGGGACACTATAGTAACCCAGACCACTTCAGCTCAATGAAGTGGTCTGGGTGCCAGGTCCCTCAGGTTTTAACCCTTCACATGTAAACATAGTAGTTTTAGAGAAACTGCTATGTTTACTTAGCAGGGTTAATCCAAACTCTAGTGGCTGTCTTCTTGACAGCCGCTAGAGGCGCTGCTGCGACGCTGGATGCGAAATTCGCATTCAGCATGCAGAGCATCCATAGGAAAGCATTGAGAAATGTATTCCTATGGACTGTTAGAATGAGCGCGTGGCTCTTGCCGCGTATGTGCATTCCGCTCCACTCGGGAGCTGACGTCGGCAGGGGAAGAGAGGTCACCAGCGCCGAGGGAGCCCGGCGCTGGATTAAGGTAAGTGGCCGAAGGGGTTTTAACCCCTTCAGTGCCAAGGGAGGAGGACCCTGAGGGTGAGGGTCCCCCAAGGATGACATTTTTCCTGACACTTTAGTGATCCTTTAAAGCATATCGGGGTAAGAGGCTTATTTTTAAACTTACATTTGCGCTAATAATACAAATATGTTTAGAACTGCAGACTAGTATGTATTGGACAATGACACACTTTTATATTATGCTTACATTATTTGGGGCAGGCGTTACTGTTCATTGGAGCAAGGATGCAAGGAGCAAGCATTTTTCTATGGTATCTACTCGTAATGTGCACAAATAATTTATTTATATTTCCTTTATACTTTATATATGTTAATTCTGCTTTCTTAGATCTAAATTGTGACTACACTGGCCTTTACTATAAGTAATTTGAACAATACATGACTAGACTGTATTTAGAAAAGAATGATAAGACCTATTTATAGACTATCCACAAACCACCAGGTCAACAGACATGTTAAGAGAGCTATCCCTCGCAATACTGTCTCAGACTGTGTCACTAAAACTCTTATTATATCTTCTAGGGATTACTCACCTATCACAGCCCACAGATAACCTATTCAAGTGTGACACAGCAAATACAAACTATCTACAATAGACCAATGTTTCCAAATGTAGAGTAGGACACAGGCACCTCACCTACCCATTAAAACAGTGCAGCCCCTTCAACGTCAAGAGGAATATTCGTATGTCACAATACCCTTAATATCCTTCTTCACTGGTACAGAGGCCATGATTCATTCGTCATGATTCACTGCTATCAAAGAAACACTCCAATGTTAAAACCACTTTCAGCAGTAATATTTGGGTATTCTTTTAACCCCAACTGCGCCAGGCACCCCTTTCCCCAGATTAAACTAATAATAACTATAATTTACCTTTCCATCCAGCAGTGAGTCTCCTCTGTTCCAATCAGCCCTGAGGAGGCTGTCAGTGATAACAGTTTCCCATTCCTGTCCAGTAAAAATCAGTGCATGCGTGGCAATAGCCCAAATGCGACAATCAAATTGGGAAATTGTGGTGATCGAATGCTTCTCATGAGGATGACTGGTTTTCACTAGTCAATGCATTTCTCTTTCACTTAAAACAATTGTTCAAGTGGAGTTAATCAGGAGTGCCTCTTGGCTATCAACTTGACTAACAGTGGCTGTTTCCAAATTGCCCCTAATCACTGTTAGGAATGGGAACAAGGGCTATGCACGTAACTCAGCTTCACTACAACACTTTCCAGATAAAGTCTGAGAGTGAAGTGAAGAGTTGTTCATGTCCTTAAGGAACACTCATCATGTCATAGCTATTAGGTTGTGATGCAAAAAAAGGGCTCTCTGTACAGGCTCCCGCAACTGCAGGCAATTTCTTATAACAACAGCAATTTGCAAATATCACAGCAGCTGTAAGGCAGCTTTGTTACTCCATATACATCACTGGGAAAGAGCATACTAGCCCTACTCATACCTGTGTGACATATGCCAGTATGTTTAGTGTTGGTTTTCAACAGGCCAGCTGTCATTGTTCATACCTTTCTAAAACCGTTTTTTGTGAATCGGGATCTACTAAATGGCTTAGAGCATCGACTGACTTCTCTAAACTAATCAGCGGCACCCATGCCCACAGACAGTCAGAGACTCCTTTTGAAGAATTTCAGAAAGTGGATGTGGAGGGCTGAATGGTTTAATCCCTAAAGGTAAGGAAGCACCAAAGACCTTGTGGCACCATAACAACTTAATTTCGATTAAGTTATTATGATGCCCTTTGTGTTCTTTTAAATATTTTTCTTAAGAAAAGAAGGGCAATGTTGAGATCCAGAAACATCAATTGCTGACAGTGCAGTCAATTGAGCTGACCCACAGAGAAGCTGAGTTCTAATAGAACATACCTATGGAATCTCCTATATGTGGAGCCTATGACTTAGAAGATGTTTAACTGCAAGCTATTAGGGTTTTTTTTCCATTAAGCCCAGTATTAGCAAAATATTTCATATTTTTTAGAACAAAATAACTGAACAGGAAAATGTTCTTCCTTTAAATACTTTTCCATCATATATATAACTGAACCTGTCCAAAACAGAACTTCTGGTCTTTCCTCCCTCAGGTGTTGCTACTCCCTTGTCTGTGTTCCTCCAAGTTAATGGCGCCAACATCTGCTCTACCTCTAAGGTTCGCTGCCTAGGTGTTCTCTTTGACTCCGACATCTCCTTCACCCCTCATGTCGAATTAATCGCCAAATCCTGCTGCTTCCATATCAAAAATATTGCACGCATCCGACCCTATTTAACGCTTGATACGGCAAAGGTGCTTGTCCATGCCGCTGTCCTCTCTCGCCTTGACTACTGTAATCCGCTTCTCAGTGGTCTTACGTGTTTCCAACTTGCCCTGTTACAGTCCATAATGAATGCGGCAGCGAGGCTCTTCTTCCTGTCCGCCCGCACCTTCCACGCCTCCCCACGCTGTCAGTCCCTACATTGGCTTCCCGTAGGATATAGGACTTAATTTAAGATCCTGATACTTGCTTACAAATCTCTACACAATGCTATTCCGACCTACTTATCCTCACTATTACACAAATATATCCCATCTAGGCCCCTACGCTCTGCCGGAGACTTACGTCTAACCTCTGTTCGTACTCCTACCTCTGATGCTCACCTTAAAGACTTCTCTAGGGCTGCACCATTCTTATGGAACCCCCTTCCCCTCTCTGTTAGACTTTCACCCAATCACCACGCCTTCAAAAAATCTTTGAAAACCTACTTCTTTAGGAAATCGTATCAATTAAGCTGTGAACAGCTTTCTCTCCCCATACCCTGATTCCTCTCCTGAAACTGTCATCAAAACAAAACACCAAGCCCTCAATGAACACTATCTTAGCAACCTAGTTTTATACCCTACCCTTACCTTTTGTGTCACTATACCCCACTCCCTCTAGCATGTAAGCTCATTGAGCAGGGCCGTCAATCCCTCTGTTCCTGTGTGTCCAACTTATCTGGTTACAAATACAGGTCTGTTAGTCCACCTATTGTACAGCGCTACGGAACTTGTTGGCACTTTATAAATAATAATAATAATAATAATAATATATGATATATACCAGTGGTTCCCAAACTTTTTAGGTTCAAGGCGCCCTTAATATTTCAATATTTTTCCAATGCGCCCCAGGTCAAAATTTTTTCTAGGTTGTATATATGTACAGCGCTGCGGCATATACTGAATCACAGTTTGGCAGAAATGCTTGCCGTCCAGGCACAGATCCAGAACCTAATCATGGGAGTGGCGCTGGTAGATTATTTAAAGAAACAATCCAGGCACAGTAACCACTACATTATGCTGTAGTGGTTATGGTGCCAGTAGTGCCCTCCTAGTCTCAGGAGCTGCTAGAGTTCAGTCTTGCGAGATTCTTAGCATTGCCGTGGTAACCGTGGCAATGCTCCAAGCTCGCGAGAGGAGAATCTGGCAGAGCTGCATGTTAGAGCCCTCCCCAGGTCCTCTCTCTCTTTCCCTCCCCTGCCTGCTGCCAGCATTACTCTGTGAGTGGGCCGGAGATCATAGCACTGGGGTGCCCGTGTGCCCATCGTGAAAATGCCTAAAGGAAATGATTATACTTACCAGAATAACTACATTGAGCTGCAGTTGTTCCGGCTGACTATAGTGTCCCTTTAGTTTTAAGTAAGAATATACTTAACAGCTTTACTGCAACTTAAGGTCTGTAGTGTGTGGTCATCTGTCGATTAACGTTTTCTTTTTTAATGTTTGCGAAAATATAAAACTGTCTCAACTGAAAAGATTCTCTACTCCGAGTCCATAATCTGATATATAAATCACAGACATCATGTTTTAATCATATGAGCAGGACGTAAGTTGAGGTAACAGGAAAAAAAAATACTTGTATAGCTCCAAGGGTCAGATTCTCCTGTTATATATATGATCATTTGCTGTCTTATATTTTAGCCAACTATTTCCCAGGACAACTTAGCAAATAGTTTCTCACAAGAAGACGGTTTGGACGATTTGAATGGTTCTGAGCACTGACACAAGAAGGAAGAGTGATTTCTAATTCCGCATTATCTTTCACAATATGCAGTTTGGATTTCAACAACATATGCCTATCCCGTTATACATTCCTGAGTTATTATCAACATTCACATATAAGCTGGACATTCCTAATGTGTGTTTTGATCTGTGTGTTTTGTTGGAAGGTGGTTGGTTGGGCTCCATATCTGAAAGCAACACAGTCATTTTGCAGTTTATAGTTCCAAGCACAGATGCGATATTCAAAGCATGGCATTGGCATTTAAGACATTCGCCCATAATGCATGACATGGTTATATCTGACACTAGGGAAACCAACTGCTTCTCCAAAGGTTGGTCAGCATAGAGCTTATGACTCTCTTGAAAGAGTAGAACATTTAAAGAAAGGTCCCTTGCGACAGTGGAACACTATGGAATTTACTCACTAAGTCCGGATTACGGAGACTTGGCAAGGAAGTGGAAATCGTTGGCCAATATTTCGACAGCTAGATAAAAAAAAGCAGAGTTTGAGAAATTTTCCAGTTCAACTATTTTGGCTTAAAAATGTCAGCTCCTACATCAATAACACTTACTGGGCTATTCATGGAAGTGTGAAATATTGGGAATTGAAAGTGAATTCAAAGTAATTTTCACATTTTAGGTTATACGAGCTGAACTGGGAACATAGCTGTCTTGGAGAATGTTTGCAATTCATCTATTGTAACCTAACATTTTAAATTGTCTTTAAATTCACTTTAAATTGCCAACAATTTACACGTTAGTGGATAACACATTAGGTGTATATCCCAGGGCATTGATGGGCATGCCTCCCGCACTCAAATGGTTAAAGGGGAAGTCTGGCTGCCGGTTGTAAAATCCAGGTTATTGGACCGGAATACCCAACAACAAGCTGTACTGACACATAATGTTTACACACAATTACTTGTAAGAAACCGGTCTGCTGTTTACCTGAAAAACAAGTTGCCAACTCATGTCAAGAAGAGGTTCTTTAAATGTGAACTACAAGTGATTCATAGATTTATAATGCTAACATGAAATGTAAGTGCTGGGAAGATCAGCTACCGAATATTTTCACACACATTCAGCCCATTTTAAATGTAGATAAAACACACAGAAATAAACCCTGCACTCATACTCCAATCATGCCTGCTCACCAACAATGGCTACAGAATAAATTAACCCCCAAACTAGAACAAAGGGGGAAAAAAAGTTACATGCGCACTATCCCTAATTCTTATGCTTACACTCATGCACTATTGCAGACCTTTTCATTCCCCTGCACAGTTTATTTGTGGCTGTCCAATCACAAACTCCCAATGTAATGTATAAGAGCTGACTGAGAAGCTTTTCAAAGGCAGTTGTTCTGGGCAGTTGTATAGCTCTACAAAGCTCTGAGCTAAACAACCAGGAAGTAAAAAGATCAACTATCTGATTGACAGCCAGGGGGGTGTAACAAGTTCCATTTATAAAAGTGTTGATTTCTATAAAATATGTATA